>QEPC01001114.1:267289-278884 GCA_003113815.1 Sphenodon punctatus
GGGGGGGGGGGGGGGGGGGGGGGGGAGTGGTAGGGGGAAGAGGACTTGGAAGCGATTTCCAGGCAGATCTTGTAAATCTTAGAGGTGAAAAAGAGAACAAGTGTCCTCGTACCCATCATTCCACCTGTTCCCTCTGGCCTCTTATGTATCATTTCACCAAGCTTCCCATCAGTTTAGATGCTCCCGGTGTTCTCATGCCCATAATTCCACCCAGGCCTGCATCATTTCAGCTGCTTCTGAAGATCTCCTACCCATCATTCCACCCTGCCATCCCAGTGGTCTCCTATCTATTATTCCACCCAGCTACCCATCATTTCAGCAGCTCACAGTATCCCCGTACCCATCAATCCTCCCAGCCCCCCATCATTTCAGACACTCCCAGTGGTCTCATGTTCATCATTCCACCCAGCCTCCCCCCCAATAATTCCAGATTCTTCGAATGGCCTCCTATGTCATTCCACCCAGCTCCCCTCTCTGACTTTCCATTTCCTCTCCATGGCTTCCTCACTTCCCCCCACCCCCGCAACTTGGCTTTTTTAATCTCCCAACCATTCCACATCTCCTTTGGCATTTCAGATCCTCATCCACTCCCTTTCTTTCAGTTAAAGATCTGCCGGGTTTTTTGTTTACTACCCATTAAAGATTAGTGGCATTCCCAAAGCCCCATTACTTTCAATTGCTATTCCAGGTTGTCTCTGTTGTTTCCAATAGGCATTCCTTGTTCCTCGTCAGTTTCATTTTCTGTGGCATTTACTTGGCAACTGGAGCAGCCAGCCAGCCAGCAATCGGCCTCAGCTGTCTCTCCACAGCATGCAATAAATGTCACTCACATCTGTACAACAATAGCCTTAAAGAAAGCTCATCTCCTCACATATAGCACACTAGATAGAACATTAGTGAAACAGTATGGAAGCTGCTTTTTTCACTCTCCCCATTTGCCAAAATGGGCACTTCAAAACTATACAACAAATTTTCAAAAACTAGAAACATAAAATCCATTCAGGCCACATTTGAATTTTCATGCAGTGCTAGATTTCTTAATACTGCTCCCAGAACAAAGTCTCCAGGAGCAAAAGAGAGAGAGGGGGGGGGGAAAAAGTCCCAGAGAGAAAATGTCAATCTGTAACTTCCTTGTTTTTCATCCAATTTGCCTGAAATTTTGGCAGATTCTAACCCTCACCCAAGCAATCCTCCTACTAAATTTCACAATGATTTATCCTATCATCCCGATTTCATAACGAATAGAATATTCACAATTTTAACACAGTGATGCAGCTCTATAATTTAGTGGAAATTATTTACAGCATACAAGCCTAGTATACTTTAGCATGTCTCAAAAATTATCTCTACATAGACAGTTTACCAAGCATCTGAGGGCTGTACCTAATTTCCATTAGACATGCGTACTGGGGGCATGAGTTCACCACTCTATTGAGGATCACAACAGCAAGATCACTACATGATGGGATCTGTAATTTTATGGCACATTCACGTGAAACGTTTGCCAGGAGTAGCTAGCTTTTATCCCTCAATTTTCCCTAGATTGTACAGAGGATGTTCAGTAATTTCCAGGGAAAACAAACAGGAGTAAATTACATTTGCAATGCAAACAACCAAGCAGTGCACGAGTACTCAGTTATCCTGGTGTCAGAGCAGGGTCTTTAACTCTTGGCCCTAGCTGGTGCTAGCTTCTCACCTGGTCTGGCTATAGTATGAGCACTAGCTCTTCTGTCTTTTCTCCTTTCGGTGTAGGCCACATGCACCAGCTTCACGATTGGTCCCCAGCATGCATTTAAGGCAGCGGGGGGGCATGGCAGAGCATGTGCATTCATTCATGTCCTGTTTTATTGATGTTTCTGCCTGTATGGATTCCTTCTTGCTCACTATTCAGGTCAGATTGTTTATTGTTGGTAACAGTCTGTTTCCTCTGAATGTTTCATAGTTCCTAAGTTGTGCTCTAATCCTCTGTGTGTCTCAGTCTTCCCTTTTAGGTTGGGGCCTTTACCCCCTTTGAGTGGACTTTTTTTTTTTAAAACTTGTTTTTATTGAGTTTTTCAAAGTACACCTATTCTTCTACACACCGTGTTACCCCATTTTATCACATTTTTCCTGGACCAGGGTTACAGCATTGGTCCACCTGACCATTGTGTCAGTGTTTCTGACTCCTTGTTCTTTATACTGTTTCTTAACTAGGTTCATTCAAACAAACTATATATCAATCAACTGTAAACTTTTAACTCCGTCCCCCCCCCTCCCAAGTATACCCAGGCACCCACTGTTACAAATATCTATCAAATAACATTGTCTTGCCATTCTGTGGTAGTTCGAAGCCTTCTATGGCTTCCAGAATGGTCAACCATTTGGCTTCATAGTCATTTTTGGTCTTTTTGCTTCTTTTTTCCTTTTGCTCATCTTTTTCATTGGCCTGATTCATTAAACTGTTTTGCATTTTGTCCATGGTGAACAAGTGCCAGATTCTCGAGATCCATTCCTGGAACGGTGGAGGCCCCTCCAACTTCCAATGTCTAGTGATAATATTGAGGGCTGCCAAACACAACGTTCTCAGGGCATCCTGGTGTCTTTCTAATGTCGTGCTGCCGGATAAAGACCCAAGACCCCTATTTCCAGTCTAAATGGAACCACATCTTTGTTCACCTTATTCAAAATTTTCCATACTTTGCTCCAAAACCTATTCACATGTATACAGTCCCATAAACAGTGTTTCAGGTCAGCTGGTTGACCGCATCCTTTCCAACATATGCCTTTGTTATTCCTAGACCCTCCATATTTAAGTTGGGCTGGGATTAGATAAAATCTGGTTGTAGCCTTTATTTGTATTTCCCTAACCCCTAGCGCTGTTGAACAACTGTGCATGTGATTCCAAATGTTGTCTCTGTCCTTTTCTGTGAATTCTCTGTTCAGGTCTCTTTCCCATTTTAGTATATAAGTGTGTTTAGGTGGGTTTGTTAATTCCTTCAGGTCTCTATATATTCTGGACAATTTCCCCCTATTTCCCGTCATACTGAATAATGTTTTTTCTAGTTCTGTGGGCTCTCTTATAAAACAAGCTTTCAACTTTGGCTCGAGGAAGACACTTCTTAATTGTAAGTATTGGAATGGGTTGATCTTGGTCTGGGTTAATTTTTCTAATTCTTTTATTGGTTTAAATTTGTCTTTCTCGAATAATTGTGATGCTCTCTTAATACCTTTTTCCTCTAGTTGATCTACCAGTTTGTGTGCTACCCGCAATTCTCTCATGTTCATACGGCTAATAGGGGAGTATGGTGACACCTGTTTTTTAATCCCCAATTTTCTGACTACCCCTTCCCAGATTGTTAACAATTGTTTTGCGAACAGGTGATCTCTTGCCCCTTCGCATGTTAGTTTTCCCTCATCCACTAACAGGTCAGCTAAAGATACCAAATCTGTCAGAATTTTTTCAATTGTACTCCATTCTGGGATACATGGCCCCTGATACCAATATTGTATTGCCCCCAGCACTGCTGCTTTATAATACAGTTTAATATCTGGGGTATTCAACCCCCCTTTTTCCTTTGTAGTGAACAGTCTCTTTTTTGATGCGAGGTTTTTTCCCCCTCCAGACCAGGTCTCTCACCAGCTCATCTATCTGTTTAAAGAAAGAATTGGGTAGATTTATTGGGAGCACCATGAATGTATAGATGAATTTGGGGAGGACTATCATTTTAAATAAATTGATTCTACCTGACCAAGAATACTCTAGGTTTTTCCATTTATCGAAGTCCTTCTTAGCCTTCACTATTAAGTCTGGAAAATTGGTTCTGTATAATTCTTTGCAGCATTTTGTTAATATTACCCCCAAGTATTTGATTCCTTGTAATTTTTCTGGGAATGGGTTCATTTTTTTAATATCTTCGAATTCTTTTTTGTTCTTTGCAAATATCAGTGCTTGCGATTTGTCGTTATTTATTTTGTATCCTGATACGTTTCCAAAATTTTCTATAGTCTGCATTAGCTCTGGTAATGTTTGTTGCGGATCTCTTAGGAACAGAATTAAATCATCGGCGAAGAGTGCTAATTTGAATTCTTTTCCCCCTACCATTTGATTTCTTTGTTCTGGCGTATGGCAACTGCCAGCCCCTCTATTGCCAGATTGAATAACAGAGGGGATAATGGACATCCCTGCCTAGTCCCTCTCTGGGTTTCAAATGTATCTGATAGCCCCCCATTTATTTTTAGTTGCGATCTGGGTTGTGCATATATTGCTTTGATCCATTTGAGGAAGTTACCCCCCACTCCCACCTTTTTTAATATTTCAAATACAAAATTAATTTCTAAAAAGTCAAATGCCTTTTCCGCATCTGCCGCTATTATCATTGGAGTTTGCTGTTAATGTCTCTCTCTTTTGCGCATATATCAGATTCACCACCTTTCTTATATTGTCCACCCCTTGTCTTCTGGGGATGAAACCTGTTTGATCCGGGTGGATGATTTCTCCTATAATCCCTGCTAGCCTAATTGCTAGTATCTTGGAAAAAAAATTAAAATCATTATTTAGGAGGGAAATAGGGCGGTAACTCCCGCACTGGTTTTGAGGCCTTCCTAGTTTGGGTATTAATGTAATTTGCGCCTCGTAGAACATGGGTGGCATTTTTCCAGATTGTATGATCTCGTTATATACCCTTGTCAGATGTGGCACTAAAATTGTGCTGTAAGTTTGGTAGAACTCTGCGGGGAAACCATCTGGCCCATTGGCCTTATTTCTTTTTAAATTTTTAATTACCTTGGATACCTCTTCAGGTGTTATTAGAGCGTTTAGAAAATTGTATTGAGCTCCATTTAATTTGGAGATTTCTAATTTCTCTACATACTTTTTTATCTCCCTAAGTTCTGGATTTGTGGACATATATATCTTTTTATAAAATCTCATGAAGGTGTCTTGGATCTCCTCAGTCCCGGATACTTCTACCCCATCTCCCTTGTTTACACGGATTATGGATGCCTTTTGTGGTTGAGTTTTGACTAATTGGGCTAAAGCCCTACCTGCTTTATTACTATTGTTGTGATAATAAAATTTTATCAATTTCAATTGCTTTGTGATCTTTTCTAGTTCGATGATATTTATTCTCTCCTTTATTTTCTGCAATTTATTCGCTGCCAATTTGGAAGGGGTGTGTTTATTTATTTTGTCCCATTTTTTCAGCTCTTCGTAAGTCTTTATCCTTATTTCTTTTTTCTTTTTTGTATTTGCACTCTCAGAGCTATGGCTTTACCCCTTATTGTAGCTTTTGCTGCTTCCCAAAAGGTGGACGCTAGCTCTACTGGTCCCTGGTTTATCTCTATGTATTCCTTAATTTCCTCCTCTAATTTGGTTCTGCTGTCTTTATTCTTTAGCAGGGCTCTATCCAGCTGCCACTGCGTTTTGGCATGTGGTGCACTATCTTCTAGCCTCCCATTGAACCCAACGGCGTTGTGGTCCGTGAATACCAATGGCACAATAAATGCTTTTTTGCATATTCTGGCCTCGTTTTTGTAGAGCAGTATATGATCTATTTTGGAATATGAATTGTGAACATTGGAATAAAAAGTGTATTCTCTACTCTGCTTGTTTAAGTGTCTCCACACATCTATCAAACCTTTGGATTCAAACATCTCTCTAATGGTCTGCTGTCTTTTATTTAATGGTACTGTCTTTGAGGTATCCCACTTTGAGAGAGGGGTGTTTAAATCCCCCAGAATCATTAATATTCCTTTCATATTTTGGAATATAACTGGGATGTATTTTTTATAAAATTGTATCTGATCTGTATTTGGCCCGTAGAGATTCACGATTGTTATTTCTTTCTTTTTTTCAACACCCGTTATTAATAAAAATCTTCCCTCCTCATCTTTTACTACCTTATCTAATCTAAACTCGCATGTGCTTTGTATAGCTATTAGTACCCCTGCTTTTTTTCTTTTTGCAGATGAAGCTACAACTTGCCCCATTTTTTTGTGTATAAATCTATGTATTTCCCCTTCCAATAAATGAGTTTCTTGTAAGCATAAAATGTCTATCTTAAGTTCCTTCGCCAGTTCTCTTACCCTTTTTCTTTTTTGCGGTGAATTCAACCCTTTAACATTAAGTGTTAACATCTTGATGTCAGCCATGGTCATTGTTATTTCCTTCTTGAAGTCCTGGTTCCCCATTCTTCGTGTCACTTAAAATACCTTTGTATTTTATCCCTCTCCTCCCTGCCTTCCCTTTGACTAATTTCTTGTGCCTCTGCTCCCCATTATCCCGATACCCTCTCCCCTCCCTAGCCCAACTTCCCGCAATCAGTCCCCCCAACATCCCCACTCTTTTCCACCCCTCCTTCTCGCACATCACCAGCTTCCTGCCTCTTTCTTGCTGCTGAGACAGCTGCACAAAGCAAGACTAGCTCTGACATTCCGCGAGACTTAACCCCCCCCAAGCTCTCTTCTTTTTTGTATTAACATTTTTGGAGCCTTCAAAAGGGCCCCTGAGCTTATTCATTGGCCCCACATTTTAACTGTTAAGTGTTGTATTTTACATTTTAACTTCATTACTCAATTTATGCCATTTGATGAAAGGTGCAGAAAGGCTTCAAGCTCCTCTGTTGTCTCGAATGACTTGCTTTTCCCATTTATGTTCACAACCATTCGCGCTGGAAACTTTAACACTGGTTTCCATCCTTTCTCATTCATGGTTGCAAAGTACTTGCTCCATTTTCTTCTTCTGTTCATGGTTTCCAAGGCATAACCTGGAATACCTTAATGGTATCATTCCTGCGTGCCTGCCTGAGGATCTCCTCCTTCACTGTGTAGCTAGCAAACTTAACAAGGATTGTCCTTGGCTTGGGGAAATTCTTGCTTGGCATTCTCCCCGTTCTGTGTGCTCGAATGATTTCAGGTTTCTGCAGCTTTGGTTCCTCAGGGAAGTGTTCACTCAAAAACTCCCAAAGCAGGTCTTTCACATCAGCTTTTTCACTCCCCTCTGGGAAGCCCACAAATCTTAAATTGTCCCTTCTGGACCTGTTCTCTAAGTCCTCTTTTTTTTTTCATAAGTGAATGCACCCTTTCTTGGAGCCTCTATTCCCTTGTGTCCTTTAACCTTGCAGTCATATTCCCTTCTGCATTCCTCGAGACCTTGGGTGTACTATCCACCCCTCATCAACTCTGTCTTCCCTTCTTGTACTGGTATTACTGGGGCTTTCCTGAGGCCCTTCTATAGGTGCTTCTACTTTGATGTTTCTTGAAAATCTTTTCCTTTAATCTGGTTCTTCCTTCAGCTGATCTTGCAGAGTCCTTGTATTTAGGGTCTATTGAGGTGCCTTGCTTTTCTGGCTAATCACAATCTTATTCCCTTTTAGCTTAACCCTTGGCTCACTTAAGGGGCCCTTTCCTGCAATAGCGAGCATTTCTTATCTGTTAAGTCTCAACTGCCGAGTTGGGATATCGCTTGTGTATACCCTTCCTTAAGGTTGTTAATTGCTAGTAGGGTATCACTAGTCCTTGTTCATGGACAATTCTGCAAGGACTCACTACTCTTGGAGTCTGTGTCCTATTCCTTGTGGGTTTTCTCTCTCTCTCTGGGTGTTTTCAGGCAAGCGTCTCACCAGCCAGTTCCCACCATGCTTGTGCAAAATCCCCACTGGTAACCAATTGTTAACCAGTAAATACTGGGTGGCACTTGTCTGAAAACACCCTCCATGCCCCTTCTTGACAGCCATGTAACCTCGGTTGGGGGTTTGGAACCCTATCACACCAGAAAGTGGTTCCCAGTGATGAGATTGCCTACAAGGGTAGCTTGGCAGCTATAACACCCTGAGGGAACATTTACTCCATATTTGGGCTGTCCTTCCTGTTTTGGGTGTATGACTGGGGTGTTTCTGCCTTGCGAGTCCCTGGACCTTCCCTGTCCCTCTAAAATCCCCAACACCTGGGAGAAGTGAGTCACCACAGCATAAGCGTTTTGCATGAAAAATGCCCCAGTCTGCATGCTATCCCATAATTTGCATGCCTACCTATTTAACTAGAACAGTAGTAAATCTAGTTCAGTATTACATGCCTCAAAACTGTTGCCACAGAGGGAACAAAGGGCAACGCATGGCAGCTTTTCCCAGCCCTGTTAGTTGGTTGCCTTATGTCTGGAAGAATAAAAGTTTATAATACTATCAACTCTGCCCACCCCAACTCTACTTAACACATCACTTAGCCATATAAACCACTTTTTGAACTCCACTAATGCCTGGATGAGACACTGGGACAATGAATACTATTATGAAAATACTATTAGGCTTAGGAAAGCTTCCTTTTTCCATTTTCAAGTTTGTGGCCTTTCAACTTGAAACATTTTCTGGAAAGGGTGAAGAGAATGCCCCAATTTACCTTCTCTAAATCATGTCTTAGTTTGTGTACTCGTTCGGATGTTAAACAGTCCCATTTTTCCATTTGCGTCATACAAAGGCTTTTTGAGGTTTCTGAGGGCACTTTCTCACGTTCGTTAATACGCACCCTTTGGCACCACAGGGAAGTCCAGGACTCAAATGATGCGCAGCTTCCATCTCATGAGAAGGGTGGAAATGTGGATCTTTGCCACCAAACATGCATGGCTGGCAGGGTAGGGAAAGGGTACTTTACTGGACGCACGTTTGGCAGGAAAGATCTGCATTTCCACCCTTCTCACGAGATGGAAGCTGCCTGTCATTTGAGTTCCAGACTTCCCTGTGGCACCGAAGGGTGCATATTGGCCAACATGAGAAAGTGGTCCCAGATTTTGTCACCAATCCTAAACCCTCTCAGAGATATCTGGGGCGAGAGTGTACAATTGATTCACATAATGGTTTTACAATACTTTCAGTCCTACTTTACTATCCTACTTCTCATACACCTGAACATGCTTACCATACCGTCACCACACACTGGACAAATCTTTGCACCGAGCAGCTCTTCATGACATGGAGGGCTTTGCTTTCCCAAATGCTCTGTGCCCAGTAATAGACACTACTGCTGGATAAAACTCATGTTGGCCACTGGGCTTGTTGAACAGATGACCCTTAAAAACAAATTACTGAATGTATGGACCAAATGTGGACCTTTTCCAGGTCCTCACTCTGGCCCACATGTCCAGACCCTACCCTCAAGCACTGAAGGAAGTCACTCAGAAGGAAGAAAGTAAAGATGAAAACATGCAGTTGAGAAGAGGGGACAAATGTACAGGTCAGAGCTATGATCTGGACCATTCCCCTAGCCTGAGCATGCCCTTCCAGTTTCCATTCTTCAACTCCTATTTGCCTCTTGTACCGGTGTACATGAGCTTGTACCTGTGGGTCCTGGGGACCAGTAACTATTTAAAAAACACCATCACCACCCCATCAACTGATTCCCTCTAGGCCCAGGCACATTGGATAATCTGGTGTAAACACCAGTGACTGTGGCACCACAATGAGGAGCAAGATGCCTCACTCTATATTTCCACCCCAGTACTCTGGCCAGGCCCAGCAGACTCCTTACCCCTCGCTTGTGGTGGGTGCAGAAAAGGGGAAGGGGGGAATCTCTCTCCATACTTCTCCCTCATCAGTGAACGTGGCCGCAGGGAGCGAGGGGGTTGCTCTCTGCATTCATCCCCTCCATCGCTCTGTGAACAGGCTTGGGAGTCAGGGAGCTGGTCTCTGCATGCCTAGCCTCCATCACTCTGCAGCCAGGCTTGGGAGTGGGAAAGACAGCGCCTCTCTGTAAACTTGCGTCCCCGATCACTCTGTGGCCCGCAACCCCTTCCGTGCACGTGGGGAGGGGGCGCCTCTCTCTATACCCCCTCGTCTGAGGAGGCACCTCTGTCTGAACTCTCCCTCCCTATGGCAAGCTCCACGTCCCTGCGCGTAGGGCGGCAACATGGGGGGTGGGGGGGTGGAGTGTTCCCCAGTTGCTTCCTGACGCGAACCTGATCCGGAACCCCTCACTGGGGGGCGCTGTGCCACGGCGGCTCCCGGCCCGGGAAAAGAGGACAGCCGCGCCCCAGCGCTTACCCGATTCGGATACTCAGTCTGCACGCAACCTCTACACATGATGCCACCGCCGCCACCGCTTCCTGATTCCACAGCACGGGAATCTCACGAGAACAAGCCCAAACCCCAGTCACTGCTGAGACAGCGCTGAGGGGCAGGGCCCAACAGGTACTAGCGGAAATGGGCGGGGTCTGGAGTTTTGCGGGCGGGGCTTGCAAGGCACTGGCAGAACGATGTTACGGTTAAAACATTTGGAAGTCTAGTGTCCCCTCCTTCAGCCGCTGATCAGTCAGGGTCTTTGCTTAGTGTCATGGCTGTTCGCAAGCTTAGCTTTGAGCCAAAATCTGCGGGCGATGCTGAGCCACATAAGCTCTGCCCCTGCTTACCAAGACTGGCGTGGGGCGCGTCTTTCCCGTCCCCCACTATAATTATTCCCATGCGAATAGAACAGAGTCCAGTGATACTTTAAAGACTAACAAATATTTATTAGTGCATTTTATTTATTTATTTATTTTATTTATTTATTTATTTAAAATTTATATCCCACCCCTCCTGCCTAAATGCACTGATAAATATTTGTTAGCCTTTAAAGTGCCACTGAACTCTGTTCTTGTTATACCTATAGACTAACACAGCTACATTTCTAGTGTTATTTCGGAGTGAAGGGACACTGATCACTTATATTCAGAAATAGAGGGTGGTTGTTGTGTTAGTCCCAAATGTAAGATGCATTTGCATCTATTGCAGAGGGTCTCAACCTTTTTCCAGTCATGAGCACTGGAGTGATGTAAATTACTACTTGGTAGCATTGCATAATTTGCATGAGTCATTTGCATGAATATGTATAGATTAACTCTCCTCTCCACAATTCAGTTCAATGGAAATTGGGATAATTAATTAATTCTGGCTCATATTGACTTTAATGGATGAAGGCCTGTTCAAAGTGTTCTGGAGCACTACTGACAGCTGGCTTAGCGGGCAACACTTTCACACATTGCCCAAGCACTCCAGGTTACGAATCTCTGATCTATTGTTTCTTATTATTATTATTATTATTATTTTATTATAAGCATTTGTATAGCGTCAGCTGTGTACCTGGCGCTTTACAGAACAATAAGATTGACGCGGTCCCTGCCTACGGCTTACAATCTAATAGACATGGAGGGGGGAGACAAGGAGAGGGGACATAGGCAGAGACAAGGGATAAATAACATTCAAGCGGATGTGAAGTCTCAGATGCATGTGCTTGGCTTGGTTGCAGTTAGGCAGGAGTCTGCGGGGAGGGCAGATAGTAAATATTGAAAGGAAAGTTTTAACAGGCATCGGGAAAGGCAGCAAGGAAGAGGTGGGTTTTGAGAAGGGATTTGAAGGTGCGGAGGGAGGGGGCAAGGCAGATGTGGGCAGGGAGGGAGTTCCAGGCATGGGGGCCGCAAGGGAGAAGGGACGAAGGTGGTTAGGGGAGCAGGGGAGATGAGGGAGAGCGAGGGAGGGGGCAGAGGAGGAGCGGAGAGTGCGTGCAGGAGTGTGTAGGGAGACTAGGGCTGAGAAGTAAAGGGGAGCCAGGTTGTGAAGGGATTTGTAACTGAACAACAGGAGTTTGTGAAGAATG
>QEPC01001114.1:278984-292363 GCA_003113815.1 Sphenodon punctatus
TGATTTTTAATCCCCCACCTATATATTTATTTATGATTATATACTGCCCTGTTTTATTGATATATTTTATATTTGTATTTTAAATGTTTTAAAACTGTTTTTATTGTTGTTAACCGCCCTGAGCTGCATTGCAGGATGGGGTGGTATAAAAATCTATAAAATAAATAAAATAAATAAATAAATAAAAATATCTTTAGGTAACCAGTATTTGTAGTATAGGGAGATTCGAGAGAGTCTGACTTGGGCTCTTTGTTGCTGGTGGGTGATATCATTTATTCTTAATTTAATCAGTCTCTTAGCTTCTTTTAAGTGGAGAATTTTTACAAAAGGTACCGAGAAGCCTAACTGGCTCAGTTTATTCCTTATACCTTTCCACCATGGATCCCTATCAAACTAATAGGGACTTCTTTTTTCTTCCATGCACACTTTTGGTATGGATTCAGATGATGAATGCAAGATCTTTAACAGAAACATAAGAATAAGTCTCTCCACTTTTACTGCCATGGATTTCAGTCCTACCTCTAACCTTAATATGGCTGAGGAGGTTGCCGGAGGAGCTCTCAAAATCCCTCTCAGAAATTTATTTTGGATAATCTCACAAAAATCAGTAATCGCGGTATCATATCCCCATACCTGTGCACCATAGCACATTTTGGAGATGGCTTTTGCCTCATAGATCCTTATGGCTGGTCCCAGCTGGAATCCCCCCTTAGATTTATAAAACTTTAATAGTGTCATGATAATAGGGCTCAGAGCTTGTTTAATAGACCAGCTATGGGGTGCCAGTGATCCATTAAATGCAAAAATTACTCCAAGATATTTAAATAACGGCACTTGCTCTACTTTATGCCCTTGTATATACCATTTCCCAGCTTTATATTTTGAGGAGAAAATCATTATCTTTGTCTTACTATAGTTAATTACAAGATCTTCTTTGGCACAAGCCGATCCAAAGTCCTCAAGGAGCTGTACTAAGCCCAACCTAGCCGTAGAAAGCAAATTAGTATCATCGGCATACATTAAGATAGACACTTCACAATTGCCAATTTTTGGAGCCATATACTTCCCATGACCTTGATGGGATTCTAGAAGCTTATTTACATAGATATTAAATAAGGTTGGGGCCAGCAGGCAACCTTGCCGCACCCCTCTTGATGACCTAATGGACTCAGTCATAGCTCCTCTTAGATTTATCTGTACCTTCACTGATACATTTGTGTAGAGGGATTTTATCAGCAGCAACAAACTCTCATCCATCTTAAGCTCAGCCATTTCCCCCCATAGTTTCTCCCGATTAATTACATTGAATGCAGATGTCAGATTGATAAAGGCAAATAACTTCATTTTTTTCTTTATATTTACCAATAAGATGGGCAAGCACAAAACAAAGGTCTACAGTGCTTTAAGCGGCACAAACCCCAGCTTGTTCCTCCGCTAATATCTTGTTGACAGTAATCCATTCCCGTACTTGATCCAAAAGCAGCTTTGTATAGATCTTAGATATAATGCATAGGAGAGTTATTGGCCTATAATTGCTCATCTTAGATGGATCTCCCTTCTTATAGATGGATACTATGATTCCCTGCGTCCAAGAATATGGTATAGTTCCTGAATTATGAATCAAATTAATAAATTTGCTAAAGCTGGAGCCCACCACTCATGTAGAAATTTTAATGCTTTCCCAGGAATAAAATCAATCCTAGGGGGCTTTCCCGCTTTTTAAGGAGCCAATTGCTTCCTTGACCACCTCGGTCTCTGTGAATGGCTCCCAAGAGGGCAGACCCTCAGGGCACACTAACAACACCTGATCTTTAGGCACCTTACTAATGTTAAATACAGTTGTAAAATTATCAATCCAGTCCTGATTTAAGATTTTTGGCTCAACGTACAAGGATCCCACCCGCTTTATTCCATTCAGTATCTTCCAGAAGATACGAGAGTTATTCCTCTCCAGTGCAACCTGGAGGGTAGCCCACTGTTTCTTATTAAACTCCTGTTTCTCCTGTTTGAGGAGTACTTTGTAATACTTGCTAACCTCCTGGTAATATCCTACAACCCCCATACTATTACTGGTTTTCAAACACCAGACTAATTTCCTGAGATAAAATTTGGCCTGCTGGCATTCTACATCCCACCATCCTCCACGTCCAATTTATCTTGTTTGACCTTTCCTAGTTGTTACCGACAGTAATGGACACAACCTATTCACCAGACAATTGACTATTGCTATAGCTTGATTTATTTCCGTAGCTGCACTTAGGTCAGCTCTAATACCTAAGGCTTTTGCTGACATGCAAAATTCCATAATCTGCCATCTATTTAAGAAGATCATCTCACCCTACACAGGCCATCCAGGAGTATTTCACCACAAGGGACCTGCCTTGGTGTTGATATTGCAAGATCTGAATTGTATATATCCAAGAGGATAGGGAAATGGTCACTGTGTCAACGCGTGAGGCAACTGAGAACATCTCAACCTGTTCACTCAATGAGGGGGAAATAACGCACTTAGATATAATAACGCTCCCACCTTGTGGATTCATATAGGTCAGGTTTCCTTGATAATCTCCGATAGTGCTACCATTCAAAATCTTTAAACTATATTCCAATACAAACTTATAAAGGGTTTTCCCTGCCTTATTCACAGTCTGTTCTTTGGATGATCTAAATTGATTCCAATTTGTGTCAGATTCTGCTAGATTTAAGGTTTTTAGATATTTCATTACTTCACCCTCATTTGGACCTCTTCTGGCATTGAAATAGCCTAACAGCAAAAGGTGGTCCTTAGGAAACAAATCGAGAGAAGAGTCTACCCTAACTCTCACACTAGAAAGATGTTCATCATATGAACCACTAGGAGGGATATATATATTCAGGATTATCAGATAATTTATTTGATGAGGGAAAATACATCTAAGTGCAAGACAGGGACCCTCGAATTCTCCTATTCTCTTACATATCCAATTCTAGGGAGATAAACATAACCAGCTCTCCACTTGGGCACCCTCTCCCTTGTAGGGTTACAGCTGGTGCACTCCATCCTCTAAAACCCTCCAATTCAAGATGCTCAGAGTTCGTTATCCATGTTTCTTGTAGGCATATTATATCAAAGGATTGTAATTATCCCAAAACATCCTTATCAGATTGCTTTATACTCCATCCAGCTATATTGCAGGAAATAAATTTCAGATGTTGTTTCTGCTCATTGACCATCTCAAGGATCAAAGTAGAAGTATTTAAACGATTACTTTGATCCATTCTACGTCATTCTATATAAGTTGTACCTTCATTAATTATATCATGTTCACTCCCAACTTCCCTTTGTGTTAATAATTGAGAATCTGGGAGGGACTGGTTGATAACAAGTTCCCTTTGCTGTACTTCATTGTCATCTAAGCCTAAAATGCTTATCTGCTGCCTTTGTAGCCCCAGGGCTGGCTGGTTAAACTGCATTTGGTCAGATTGTCCTCCCGCATTATCCTGAACTTGTACATATCTCTGAGGCCCCACTCTATCACTATTCTGCGTGCATGTGTGGCTCTTGACCCTCACTCCTTTCATTATCAGGAGCTCCTAAGGGCCCTGTATATCTATGTCTTTTATAATGGAATGATCTGCTGACATGCTTTCCTTGTTCCCCTCCATTATGGTCATCTGGTTGTACTGTTCTCCCTGATTGATTACTGTCTTTTCCTCATCAGAGGATTGCAGGAGAGTATATTGTCTACACTTATTCTCCTGGGATATCTAGTCATTCTACTTAGAATATTATTTTGACCCTCTATTGGGAAATTACCATGTTCACCCAATATATTTTCTCCTTCACACTGGGACTTCTTTTGTTCATCTTCATGGAGTGTTGAGTCTTCATGGGCTGTTAGTCTAATTTTCTTATCCCCCTATCTTGGTGTAGTGGAGCTTTTAACAGGGACTTCTTTGGCCCTGGGCCTCCAGAGTTTTCCTTTCCTTTCATTTGATTAGCTTTAGGTTTAGTGATGTTTTTAACAAAAACCCTGACCACAAAACTGCCTGTCTATTTAGAGTCTCTGCTCCCTCTGTCATTGAGGTGGCCCAACTATAAGATGAAAATTGTATTATTAATCCCCTGCGCCCTCCCTCATAGTTCAGTTGGTCTATCTTTTTAATATCATGTCTAGTTATTGGTATTTTTAACAATAATCTTAGGTGTTCTGCTACCTCCAAAGGGGTATCCCAGAAAGGCAGTACACCATTTGTCAAGGGCAAAACAGTAAAAGCTACTCTGTCTCTATCCATCTTAAAGGACAAATTACTATCCCTGGGGTCCAAAGGATCCTCTACAATATATTCATTCTCAGTTGTTCCAACCTCTATTCCATTTTGTTGTTATTATTCATTTGGGATTCCCCCCCCCCCCCATCTCACCCTGAGGGTTAGAGTTTAGTTGTCCCACCTGCCTCTGTGCTGTCAAGTCTAAGGCCTTTTTTACACAGACGGCGCTGAAGCACCGATGGGTGGAGATGGGTGTGGATGGGTGGGTGAGCACACCCAGCGAACACCCGGTGGCGCCGAGCAGGGAGACATTTACACGGACAGCGCCGTGGGAGGTTGTGGGAAGGAAAGGGGAGGGGCCCGCAAACACCCAGCACCCAAACACCCATCCCGAGAAACACCCGGAAAACACCAGTGCAAGTACATGGACGGACGGGACCTGGAACGGCGGGGAAGCCCCGCCCAGCACAGCGGCGGCACAACATGGCCGACTGAGGGCAAACAAAGCCGCGCAATGCAACCTCGCCCCCCTCCAGCTGCCAGGACCCACACGGGTGGGGCGGGGGGGAGATGGGAGGATGACAGCCACAACAAAGGAGCCGGTTCCACACAGCCCCAGCACAGAGCCCAGACCGCCCTGCGCCAGGCCTCCCCTCCCCAACACACACCCACAGCAGAGCCGCACACACACAGCGGGCAGCAAAGCACACAGGGAAGGGCACATGGCCCACGGGGGGCAAAGAAAGGGGGGGAAGGGACCCACACAACACAGGCAACACCCCCCCCCACACACACACAGAGGCACCCACACAAGGGGAGAGGTCACAGCAAAGCACAACACTGACACACCAGGAAAGGAACACACAAGCCTTTGTTAAAAGACAAGGAAACAGCAACAGGGGGCAACAACAAACAACAGGGCAGGGAGGGGGACAGGGCAACAGAAGGAGAGGGAACAGCGCCAGCAGAGGCAGGCCCGGGGCAGAACCCCGGTCAGTATGGCCAGCGACCTCGCACCCAGCGCCAGTGCTCGGCCTGCGTGCAGTCCAGCCGGTGCAGCCGCTCCAGCCAGTGCAACCACTCCAGGACGAACAGGAGGAGCTCCACCAACTCCCCCTGCTTCCGGGTCCGCTCCACAATCATGGCTTGCACTGAAGGGGACAGAGGGAGAGGAGACAGTCATCAGAGCGAGCCGCGGGCACCCAGGAACAGAACCCCCCATGGAGGGACAGAGACACAGGGCCCAGCAAAGCGGCAGCAGACTCACGGATGCCATCGAACAGCCGCCCGCAGCCTGCATGTCCCAGGCCGCCCGCTCCAGCTGCAGGACCATAGCCCCCAGGCGCAGGATTGCCAGTAGCATGACAACAGTAGCTGCAGGAGAGAAGGGACAGGGCACTGGGAAATGCCCGCACCTACGGGCCCTGGGAGGGCCGGGGGCAGCGACACCACCAGGGGAACACCTCCTACACACAGAGTGCCACCATCTGGAAGACAGCCCGGACCCCTGCACCAAGCGGGATCGTAGGGGCCAAAGCCCGGGGACAGCACAACTCCTACTCACGCTCAGCTGCCCAGCGCCCATGGTGCCGCCGCCCATCCATCGCCACCGTCAATGACGGGCCGCACCAACAGGGGGCAACAGCAAAAGGGAGCGGAGGGGAGGGGCACGGCCACACCAACGCACAGGCGAGGCCAGGGGGTGCCTGGACGACCACCCACCACCAATACCACCCCAGGAGCAACGCCAGGCAGCAGCACCCAGTAGGGAGGCAGCCAGAGGAACACACACCTCACAGCCGGTGCCCACCCCACAGGCCTGGAGCCCCCCAGTATACACCAAGCACACATCCCGCAAACAACCACATGGTTGGGTGCAGGAGGGCCGCCAAGGGTGAAGGGGCACAGCTGCCACAGCAGCAACAGATTCAAGGCAGGACAAAACATCACAGAACAGCATTCCTTTATTGGTGCCGGGGACAGCAGGCCCCGAAGCACAGAGAGGCAGAGCAGGGGGGTGCTGGGGCACCAGCAGCTGGACATGAGAGGCACAACAGGAGGTCACAGGAGCGCCCGCGCAGGGCGGGTGAGCACACCTGGGCAGCCCCAGCGGGAAGAGGCAGTGGTCACACAGAGGGGGCAATGGGGTCCAGGGACTCCAGGCGGCAGCCAGCAGCGAAGCAGAAGGCAGCGCACAGCCCGCTCGGAGGCACGGGGGGGGCTATGCACCATCCCAGGCACCAGGGTGGGAGCGAGGGGGGGGAGGTGAGGGGCTGCTCATGGACGGTCCGGTGAGCACTCCCAGGGCGGTGACCCCGGCGCCAGACCCTCCCAGGCGAACAGGCCCCTTCGGAAGCCTCGGGTGCGCATATGAACATCCACCAGGAAGGAGAGGATCTGCACCTGCGGCCGCAGCCCGTACAGCTAGAAGGTCCCTCGCCGATCAAAGGGCGGCGAGTTCTGCATCGGTGGGGTCCCCGGTCCGAAGCGGGTCACAACCTCGGGGGACAACAAGCCCAGGTCCCACAGGAGGACCCCCACGTCCGAGGGTCATATGCAGGAGGCTGCCAGTGTACTGGGCAGCAACAGGGGGCCCCCCAGAAAGCAAGGCAAGGCCATACTCGGGTAGCTCCATCAGCAGGCGAGCCACCGTGACCTCCGCAGCGTTCCACGGCACCACAACAGCCCAACCCCTCACTATGATCAGTCAATTAAGCTTAGCAAATGTAAATATTTTACTACAAACAAGTCCCTTAATATAGTCCCTAGGAGAGAAAATTTGCTGCTCCAAATACTTGCTCTTCAGGGCCTTGCATACAGCAAAGCCTGTGACCCAGACAAAACAAAGTCTAAACCTTTCCAACATTCGCTGACAACAAGACTGGGCCCTGAGCGCATCAGTACCTAGCTCTTCCCAGAGCTTGCTTGCGGTAGAGTTTGGCCCTTGCTCTAGTCCCCACAAGGGCGGGAAGGCAACACACACAGTCTGGCCTCACCACAGCAACAGTCTCCCTGGTGAGCCCTCCACCAGCAGCGGCACCAGCAAGGCTCCAGTCCCCTGGTCCATTCTCCGCACTCTCCTCACCTCATATATACCTATCCTGCATTAGCTCAGTTTCTATCATTCTGACTTGTTTCATGTGTGAGGAAGGACCCTGTGTGGTCTGAAAGCTTGCAAATTCTCACTAACAGTAGTTGGTCCAATAAAATATCTCATCTGAACTACTTTGTCTCCATCATTTATATTCCCTCGCCTAGATTACTAACAGGCTACTAAACGGCCCTACAGAACTTTTACTTGATTAGTTTTATTTCTCTTAGTGATAGTTAAAATAAATAAGGAATAATCACAGATTCACATTTTATTATACTTATGCAATCTAGATTGCAGTAGATTGCCATTATATTTTAATTTTTTTAACAATAGTTGATTCTTGGGCTCAAGCCCCAAATCTTTTCAATAGCTAGTGATGCCCCTGCCTGTGGCCCTCCCCTTCTCTCCACCCTAGTCACTCCTGGAGCAGGCTCACAGTGCCATTAATTGTGTTTAGGCCTGGCCTGGCTCAGTCCCACAGACTCCCTTGCCCCTACCCAGGGCATTTAATGGTTCTGCAAAGAAGAAAGGCTTCTAATTTGCATTCCTGCAAATCAACGCAGCACATTCAGACTGTAGTTAATTTTAATGGGGCAAAGTTTCCACTCCATCTTGGACATGTTTTATCTGGGGCCATTTAAAGGGTAATTTCAGACGTGACATGCTCCTGGGTCACCACAGTGGATCCCCAACCATGGCTAGCTGCCCAACCCCGACCCGTGGTTCCGACAGGCCCCAAACAGACATGACGGGAGTGGGACCATGGCAAGGAAACAGACAGCCAGGCCACGATCCGGAATAGCACAAGAGATGTGACACCGATCCCGGACCGTGACAAGAACCCCCAGAAGCCACCAGGGCATGGCAGGACACAGACATGGCCTACCAAGGGCAAAGGAAGCCAAAAGCGCCACTAGGCACCACCCACGTGAGGGAAACGGGAAGGGAGGGGGAGAAGGGAGGTGAACGGCCGAGCTGCACACACACAACAGGGAGAAGGAAGCCACAGACAGAGCTTAACACAAACCACACACACGCTGGCAAGCACTCGCACAGCCAAAAGGGAAAGGGAGCAAGGGGGAGACACACAGGGGCACACAAGGGGGGGTGGGGAGACACACCAGGCAGCCCAACAGACAGCGGCAAGGACACCAGGGGGGGAGGGGCTGAGACCAACAACAGGCAACAAAACAGGAGGGGGACGGGGCCAGAACAGAACAGGACATGGGAGCAGGCACCCAACACCCCAGGGACAGCACAGGCAGCACGAGGCACCCAACAGGAACACAGACCACTGAACAGACAGGGGTCCACACTGTGACACAGCAGGGTCACAGGGGACGATCCACCAATCCAAGGAAGACAGTGGGGAGGGCAGAGGCAGGTCCCAACAGCAAGACAACCGGTCTCAGATGGTAATGCACAGCCAGCGAGGGAAGCGACAGCTGATGGTGCCCACCCCCCAACAAGGGGATGCCGGGTGGCGTGAGCAAGGGAACCCCAGTCACAAACAGTCATGGAGGCATCACGGGGTGGGGTGGGGGCTGATCACGGATACTGGCTGGGAGCTGACTGAGCATGGGGTGCAAAGGTCCACGGGGAGCCCCAGTACAGGTGTCAGATAGCAGCTAACAGCTGACTGGGGGGCGGGTCACAAAAACAAACCCCAAGGGTACAGATGGTACAGTGGTGCCACACAGATGGCCCCGGGGTGCAGAAAACCGGCACAGCCGAGCGGAAGGGGGGGGGAGCAGATGGAGCCAGGAGAGCAGCGGGTCCACAATGGGAACGATATAGCAGGTCACAGAACGGAAGGGCCAGGGAGCACCCGGCGGAGGTGATAGTCGGGACACAGATGACCCAGGGGGGACCTACAGCCAGCTGCATGGGGTCACAAAGGGGGTGGGACGGGGTGGCCCAACAGATGAACATAGTGGGGCCACTGCAACATGCCCCAGCAATAGCCCATCCGTGCCATGTGGTGGGCAACAAGATAGTAGGCCTCAAAAGGATCGGGGCTGGTGAACCCAACCTGAACATCGGCACGGGACCACACCTCCGACAGCACTAGCAGCTCAGGTCTGGTGGGATCAGGCAAGGCATAGTCAGAAGCAGGGGGCCACGACAGCTCTCTGAGCTCCAACAGGCAGTAATACGACGCCCCACGGGAACGCTGGTAGCCACGGGCCCCTAGGATGCAGCAGAAGTAGGACACAGCCAGGGCAGGGCCGCCCTCCGCCAGACAGGTCTGGAAGCCAGACAAGGCACAGACAGAGAGAGCTGACACCATCTCAGCAGCATACCAGGACACCAGTGACCCCCTCAACTCCAGAATGCACCCATCCGGAAAGGGATGGAGGTCCAGCTCCTCAGCATGGAGCTGGCACTCACAAGCGGTGGCACATATGCAAAGCAGCGGAGGCCCGAACTCAGACACTGATAGGCATCCAGGAGGGTAGCACAGGAGCCCAGGAACAGTTGAATGCCACAGGTCACCTAGAGCCATGGTCTCCCTGTAGGTCCAGCAACGCAGACCGGTTGCGGAACCGCTGAGCAGGAGCTCGAATGCAGCAGCATCAGCCATGGTGCAGCTGGCAGAGGGTCTGATAATCAAGGACAGTGAGGCCCCTCAAACCATGGTAGTCAGGGGAGGCAACCAGGGGAGCTCCAAGGCCATGTGATAAGGGTATGGGCAACACAATGGGATGGCTGGGAAATGATGCGTGGGAGCGGGCACAGCACAGCTGCAGGAACCGAAGCCTGGGGATGGCCTACACACAGACAGCAGTGATACACACACAATGTTCAAGCACCCGCCAAGGCCCCGTTAAGCCATCTACATGCTGGGGGCATAGCCCTCCCCCCTCCCATGCACCCAAGCACCCAACACCCCAATAGGCGGTAGCAGCCGGCACCAGGGGGCACAGGACATACAGGTGGAGCCTCCCGGTATGGGTGAGCGGCCCCGTGCTACCAGGACCACCCAATAATGCATAGCCCACAACCAGTCGGCACAGCACCTGGGTACAGGGCCCAACGGACAGCTGGTGGTGCATGGGCGTGAGCTGTCCGTAGGGCCTTTATAGCAAGCCACAATCTGCAGCACAGCGGTAGGAGCATGCCTCCAAGCAGTGTGCCAGACACCACCCGGCGCTCCTGGGGCACCTACCAGCTCAGGTCCGCGCAGGTACTGGCCATGGATGCGAACCAGCGGGGTGCCTGTTGGCTCCTACAGGAGATCATAGCTGAGTGATACCGCCAGCACACCGAGCTCCAGCGGGTCACCACGGAGCTGCTTGACATGTACGCTGGGGTGCGGGAATACCTGGCCCAGTTTGCTACAACCAGCCTGCTCGCCCACCACAGGCGCCGCCGCATCCAGGCCATGCACACGGCGCACAGGCTCTCCAGGACGTCCCGCAGGGCCCTGCTGATTGCAAGCAGCCGTCCAGCTGCAAGTAGCTGCACGCCACTCCTGGAGGAGGGCACCCTCTTCAGTGCTGTCATGCTCACTATGCCCATCAACAGGCACCTCTGGACCGTGGCCAGGGCCCAGCAATGGTGGAAGGGGGCCGTGAAACGATGGGACGATGCTGCTTGGAAAGTACACTTCCGGATGGACCGACGTACCCTCCTGCGACTGGCAGAGCTCCTGCAGCCCTAGTTGGAGCGACTGCACACCCCCATGCGCTCCCCTATCCCAGTCGTGCAGTGGGTGTACATAGCTGTCTGGGCCCCGGCCACCTCGGATTCCTGCCATTCCGTGGCTCAACACTTCAGAGTGGGCCTCACAACTGTCACCGGCATCATCCGCGACTTCTGTGAGGCTGTCCTCCTCAACCGCGTGATCCATCTTGTAGATCAGGGGGCAGTGATGGCCAGCTTCAAGGCTACCAGGTTCCCCAACTGCCTGGGCGCTATCGATGGCACCCATGTGGAGATCCTCCGCCCCCCCCCACACACTATGATGCGGCTGAGTACATCAACAGGCATGGTTACCACTCGTTAAAGCTCCAGGCTGTTGTCGATCACCAGGGCCGGTTCACGGACATCTTGACCTGTCACTCCAGGTGCAGCCATGATGCCCGGATCCTCACCATCTCCCCCCTCTTCACACAGATGTACAGGGGGGACTATGCCAACATGCGCATGACCTGGATTAAGGGGGTGTTGATGCCCCCTGCATCATCAGGGACCTGGCCTATCCACTGCTCTGCTGGGTCATGAAGGCCCATCCGGTGGCCTGGAACCAGATGGAGGTCCTGTACAATGCCCGGCTGTGCACCACGAGGACCGTGGTTAAGAGGGCCTTCGGTGCCCTCAAGCAGAGATGGAGGTACCTGGCCGGGTGCCTGGACTACTCGGTGGAGACCTCCGCCCTAGTAATCGGCACCTGCTGCATGTTGCACAACATCTGTGAGACCGATGGAGCAGCCCTTCGGTATCCCAGGCAACAGCGTCCAGCTGGCCCATTCTGCTATACGTGAACATGGTGAACCCCAGGGAGTACCGTTATGCTAAGCTGATCTGAGCAGCACTTACGAGGCACATAATGCGGATGCCCCAGGCCTGAGGCTCCCGGGTTCCGTGGGGCTGGACCCCTGGCATGCCCGTGCCTGGGAGTGCCCTAGCCTCGCCTGCTGAGCACAGGGTCCCCAGCGTGTATAGCAATGAACTATACACTGCCATGGGAAGTGGGATGTCCTCCTGTGTTCGGCCCTGTGCCCCGGCGCTCCCTACCAGCCGGGGAGCCATGATGGATCCCTTCATGTAAAGGATCTGGTCGAGGGCATAATAATAGGACGCAGTTCATGCTGCGTGACCGGACCACTGGTTATTGTCCTTATTATCCTTTTTAGGGAAGGTTATTGAGCGGGTGGTGGCAGCCCAGCTCCAGGCGCATCTAGACAGCATTGGGTTCCTGGACCCTTTCCAATCTAGGTTCCGCCCCGGCTATGGCACTGAGACGGTGTTGGTGGCCTTGGTCGACGACCTTCGTCAGGAGATGGATGCAGGATGTTCAACATTTCTCATCCTGCTAGATCTCTCAGCCGCTTTTGACACTGTGGACCATGAGCTGCTGCTGAGATGGACAAGATGGTTACAGTGAATAAAGGTGTATTTATTGTCTTTACAGTGACCCCCATGACCTATTTCCCCCTCCCCTTACCCCTGCCCCCCTGGCCCCTCCTGCTTCCTGGGCCGGGGAACTGCTTACTGCTGCTGCACCTGGCGGGGCGGCTGTTGCCATCTCAGCCCTGGTGGGACGGGGAGACGGATGCATGGTCCCTGTGGTCGGGGCTGCTGCTGATGCTGTGGGATGGGCACCGGTGGTGGGGTGGGCGGTGGGTGTGGGGCTGCAGTTGGTATGGCACCCGGGGGTGCTGCTTCCATGATGTAGGCACTCATCGTGCCCGCATGTAGCAGCAGCGAGATGCTGATCTCGAGGGACCGGTCTAGCTTCTGGGAGTGTTCAGCGGCCCGAAGGTTGATGGTCTCCGTAAACCGCTCTATTGCCTCCATCTGCCATGTGTGGTCCTGTCTCTGCAGCCGCCTCTCTGTCCGCATCTCGGCTAGGAGGTGCCTGTCCCATGCCTCCACCTGCTCCATGGCCCTTCCGGTGGCTGCCTCTATCCTGTCAATGGAAGCGATCATCGTCTCCCCCTGCTCCGTGCTGGTCCGCATAATCTCCTCCACCAGGTCCTTCCGCCGGTGGCGCACATGTGCCCTGGGCTCCCACATCCTCTGGGCCAGCGGCACTGGTCCCTCTCATGACCAGGCCAGGTGCTGGGGCAGCAAATCTGTGGGATACGGGTTCGGTTAGCTCGGTCAGGCACCCGTTAGCTGCATGTGTGCCCCCCCGGAATGGAGCTGGGTTGGGGTCTGGGATACCTGCCCATCCGTCCCCCCGGTGGTCAGGTTCCCCCTCCACCTCAGTCTCCTGCAGCAGTGGTAGCGGTCTTGTGTGGGAACAGCTGTGTGGGTGTGACATTGGGGTTCCCCTGTCCCTACCCCATGTCCCCCACCGCCCCCC
>QEPC01001114.1:292463-313863 GCA_003113815.1 Sphenodon punctatus
GTTGCTCTGTGCCTCCCCATAGCTCTGCCCTGGTTGCCTTCCCTGTGGTCTTGCGTTTCCCATCACCGGTGTTCCTCTTAGTGTTGTTGGGTCTTGCTCTCCCTTAGCTGTGTCTTGCCTTGCCTCACCTCTCTATAGTGGGTGTTCCCTCCTTTCCCTGCTTTTCCCCTCGTGTTGTCCTTAACTAGTTTCTCCCTACCTTCTCTGTGGTTCTTGGAACCTCTCTGTCCCCTCCCCCTTGGGACCCTTTTCTTTCTCCTTTCTGTAGCCTCAATGATGAGCCGTGCACTCTGAGGCCGGGTTCCCCGGCTGGTAAGATGAGAACTGTCTCGAAACACCCAAGAGACTGGCTGAGAGGTTTTTCCTTCTTGATAACCTTTCTTATCTGGGTTCCCTGGGCCCTTCCTCCCGCTGTTCTCCAGCCCTAGGTCACCTCACCCCTATTTCCCTACTAGTATAGGTTCCTTCTCCCCTCCTCCTCTGACATATACAAGGCCCTTCACGGTCTGGGCCCCTCATACCTCAGGGACCGCCTCACCCTCCGTGCCCCAGAGCGGCTCCTTCGGTCCGCCGGGGGTGCCTTCTTGGAGGTCCCCCGTGTTAAACGGGCGGCCACAATGGAGAGGGCATTCTCAGTGGCCGGGTCGTACCTCTGGAATTCCCTCCCGGAGGAAACTCGCCTGGCCCCAAGCCTTTTGACATTTCGGCGAATCTGTAAGACCTGGCTGCTGCTCCTCCTGCTGCTCCATCGCTGTCCTGTCTCTCCACTCTTTCTTCCTTTCTCACCACCTTATTCCCCTGGTGCAGTGTGCCCTTTAAATATCTCTCCTTCTTCCGTTTGTTGGCTGTTGCCTGGCAGCGATGCTGCGTGCATTCGCCACGGCGTGGGATCGTTGTACGTGATCACGCCTGGCGGCTGCCGTTCACACATTACTTTTGGCCATTTCCCGGTGGAGATTGCATTGACCATGGTTCTGGACCTGCTCCCATCCCGAGCTCCAGAACTGTGGTTGGCCTTGGCCCCTACCGGTGATTGACTGTGGTGAAGATCTAGATGCCGCTGAACAGATGTTCAGGGCTCATTGACCGCACTGGCAGATTGAGTGTGGTTCACTGTGGTTAACTGTGATCTCGTAACATCTGAAATTACCCAAAGAGTCAGCGGCCACAAATAGCACAGAAAAGGGAACACCCACATGGACAGAAAGACTGAGTTTTACTCTCCCAGCTTTTACTTTGTGTTTGGCACAATATATGGCCCTTGTTGCCGCTGCACAAGGAACCCCAAACTACCTAACTACTATCCTGGCTGCTGCTGCTGCTCTCACCATTTCCTGGGACTCTTTGGTCTATTGTAATTTCTCTTTTGTCATTGTCATTCTGAAAAATGACCTGATAGACCAGACCAGACAGAGTAAACCAAATGTCATCACCTGCAAAGGTTTTAGCTAAATCCTGACCATGCCTATGAAGTGAAACATATGTTTCTGCTGCATTATCTTGACAAGATGGACTAGTTATAAAATCATATAAGTATAGGGTTGGAGGTGACCTCAACGGTCATCTAGTCCAATTCCCTGCTGCAAGGTAAAATATCTTCTGCCTACTGAATTGAAGGCAGATACTTCTCCAACTTAGTTTTGAGAACGTCAAAGGAACAAGATTCCAGAACCTCCCTGGGCAACTTATTAGGCATTCTTTATGTGAAACGTAATAGGGAACGCCTTATGTAGAGGTTGTGTCTGTCTGTGCCCCTGTTTTGTCTGTGACTGTATCATCTCTGGAACTACACCAGCTAGGCAGACGTGTGATATCTAATTTTAAAAGTCTCACTGAGACAAGGCCAAAATGCCCACCTCCATGTTTGTGCATTGAAGGGTTCCAGAGAGATGAAGGTCTACAAACCCCTAATGGCATGGTACAGTCATTACTGCTCCCTGCCTGGCTGCCTCTTCAGACACGGCCTGTCACAATGGCTGTAACATGGGCATAAAGTCACCGTGACCTGGGGCCTTAGTGCTAAGTGCCATGGTAACTGGTAGGGAGGGGGCCAGAGGGCAGCGGGGTTGGAGGAGTATAGACAGTGGGGACAGTGGGGGAGGGAATAGGCCAGCAGGGGGGGCAGGAATGGGGGGGGGAAAGAACACCCCATATGGACACCCTGGGCATGCATCTTTCCTCCCTTGTTCCACTGCCCAACAGTTCTTACAGTTAGGAAGTTTTTCCTGGAAAGATAGTGTCTATTAATGATAGCCAGTACAATTTAAACGTTGTATTTAAATATTAGCTCTCTCTACAGCACTCTCTCTAGATGAAATGTGCAGCAGTCAGTTCAGAGCCTTCCAAATGGCTGATGGGTGGCAACAGCAGCCCTCTCTCTGTGCATCCATAGCAGTCTCAGCCTCAAACTTGTTAGGGAAAAGACTGAGGGTGTTTTTAAACAAGACGTTTCCACACATGGACACCTATTAACCACTGCTCATTTGAAGGTGGAGCATGGGGAGACTCATGGCCACTCACGGGGCACTGCCAAAAGAGCTGGAGTGTGCCATGCAGAGCAAGCTAAACTAGTGCGTGGGGACAGGCACCCATGCATCCCCTGTCCGTATGAACCGGGGCTCCCACCCATGCCAGCAGACAGGTCCGCAGCCCAGCCGCTTCCCCGGTCCCACCCACAGCCCTGCCAGGAGCTCCCTGGGGAGCTCTTAAAGGACACACACACAAAATACAAAAAGCACAACAAGCCCCACTCATGATGCACGAGAGAAGAGCCAATGCTGTGGAGGACAGCAGCTCAGGCAGCAGGTTCCTGCATGTCCCGACCAGTAATATACACCTCCTTTGTAACCCAGGACTGCCAGCAGCTGCAGCAGTTGCGCCTGCACCATCTCCTGGACAAGAAGGGGTTACTGCCTGCTGCAGCTTCATGTTTCCATGGTGTCTGTGGCTCTGTCATGGCAGAGGGCAGGCAGTTGGGTGAGGACTGGGATGTGGGGTGCTGCCAAGTGGGAAGAGGGGAAACGACTACACATATGAATTCTTTGCATGGCTGGTCCGTGATGGAGGGAGTGTGTGGAGTCTGCCTGAGTGGGCGCAATGGCCACCCAGGGAGCCGCCCATTAGAATCCCTCCCCACTCATTCCATGTGCCTGGACACTCCACAGCCGTGCACAGTGCTGCTCAGTAGACCTGGACAACCCCCCTCAAGGCTTGCTCACTTAATAACAACTTGAGGCTGAGGCTTCTGCATCTACCATGTGGATGGGGTCTTGTAGAGTAACAACATTGACAGGATCTGGAAGAAGTGCCAGGCTGTGCCCTGGAAAACCCTGCTACAAATTAAGCCCTGCAGCAGTGGCATAACTTTGGGTTGCTTCAACCTATATCAATGGCCAAAACTGGTTTCAGCAGCCCCAGGATGTGAGAAGCACAACTCACCACTAGGGCTTAATTTGTGCCAGGGCTTCCCAGGGCTCAAGACAGGCACCTCTTTTCATGCAAGGGATCAGCCACGACACCTTTTCTATACCCTGTCACTGGTGCTGCCCTGCAAAAACCCACCCACTGCTGGATACAGAAGCACCAGCCATGGCACAGCCTCATTTTGTCCCCTGACACAGGGCTAGGGGTGATGATCGGCAGTGCCAAAGAACTGATCACCAGCATCAGCTCTGGCCCCACTGATTTTAATCTGGTCCTAAGCTAGGGCTGGCAAAATAGGGGCTGGTGGAGTCATGGGGCTCAGCAGGGCAGTGCCACTGGCCCCTCTGAATACCCTATGGGCTATTTGGGGCAAAGGGGGGGATTTCTGGGGCAGGCTTAAGCCCTAGCATCTGTTTTTTTAATATATAACCCGTTACTCCTTACACCAACCTCAGCTCCTAACGATGAATTTATCCGACACTTCTCTAGCAACTTGTCATCTTGTTTAGCTGACTTAGTAGTTATTGAGAGGGAAGGATGCCCCTAGTTAAGTCTTGATCACAAAAGAACAATAATCCTTGTTACTACACTGCCATAGCTAGCATAGTGAATTAGACCTGCCCTTGGCAAGCATTCAGAGATAGACCGTGGCACCTGTTAGCGGAATGCACGACTGCTATCACCTCTCAAAAAAAAGTTTTGTCTTTATTGATTAATATTAAAAATATTTCTTTGTGTGCAGAAATTAACAAACAAGAGCAACTATATTAGGCTCCTTCTAATAACTTTATCACAGCAATTTCTCTGTAACCAAAGGCATAGGTATAATAGGGACAGGCAGTGCAGCTGTACTGGGGCCCATGATCATGGGGGGGGTGGAGGGACAACCTCACTCCTTGGTGCGGCTGTGTCCTCTGGAGCATAGGCAACTCATGGGGGGTGGAGGGAAGAGGGCACATGCTCCTGATTTTCGGAAACCCTATAGAACCCCTGCCCAGACCCCATGCCTGTGCTCCCCACCCCCATCTATAGTTACCAGTCACCTATGCCCTGGAGTATGAAGGTGGTACGGTTGGGAGCCCCCATTCCATCTTTTCAACCATGACTCAGTCCAACATAGCTATGCCTCTGCCAATGTCTAAGCTATGGGCCTGGTTACCCCACTGGTCAGTGTTTAATCAGTATGCTTTAGCAAGGTAATAGCTATAAGGGACAGGTGGTGGTGTAGCTGCACCAGGGGCCATCAGCCTGAAGAGCCCATGTTCCCTTGTGCAGCTGTCTGTATCTCCTGCTGCTGAGGGAGGGTGAGGGTTTTCCATCTTCTGCACCAGTGTCCATTCCAACCTAGCTACACCCCTGTCTAGAACATGCATGACAAGAAGTTACTTTGAGTTAAAACTCAAAGCAGGAGGTGCTATACTGATAGCGCCCTGTGTTTGGTTACAGCGAACTCAGTTGAGATGTGTATAGCAGCAAGACAACCTCTCCTTCTGTTCTTGCTTTACATAGAAACCATTCCATGCATGATTTCAGCTGTGCCAGTTGTCATCTCCAGAGGCTTTTGTCTCCAGATGTTTTTCCAGAGGGGCTTTTTTTTTTTTCAAAATATGTATTTGCCTTCCTATTGTTCTGCCTCACACTTTGCTGGGTCCCCTAGTTCTTCTGCTACAGTGACCTGGCAGATGCTTTTACTGTGAATGTGCCCTGCCATGAGACTGTTTATTTTTAATTACATTTTCCCCACATGTCATTTGTGTTTAACTCTATATGTGTTTTCCCGGAGCAATCCCAGTGCCCCAGCCAGAGCTGTTCTGTGCTGCCTCCTCGGGATGACGATCACAGAGCACTATTAATACTCAGCCGCTGCCAGATGTTAATTAAGCAAAGCCAAGTCAAGCAAATCAAAACACTGAAATTTTAAACTTCCAGATGTTTGGTTTAAGGTTAGTTAGTCACAATGGTTATTTCTTAGGGGCAATTTTGCACAGCAGTTCAAATCAAATAACTTTAATAGTCATAGAACAGCATAATTTTTTCCCCTGAAGGACTGTCATTCATAAGGGCACAGTGATTCAGATGAAGAGACACAATAATAGTTGTCCAGAGATATGTAAGGGGATGATGTGTAAAGAAGCTAGGAAAACTTATTCTTGCTGCCTAAAATGAGCAGTAATGCATTTAGATTGCAGCGGAAACAGACTATTCAGAAGTGATTTTTTAATTATTATTTTTTTGTTAATGAATCAGATACTCTGCTGATGTAAACTGGGCACAAAACTGTGTGTTAGAACATTATTGTCTTGAAGTCTTCTATGGTGATTCAGTTTTTCTTTTCACACATTATAGATGAGAGCTTCAAGAGTAGTGAATCCTGTTCTCTAGAATGATTTAATGATCTGTAGCAGACTCTAGGGATGGGACTATCCACAAATTATCAGTTACCGGTTTTATCAGTATCAGATTTATCGGTATCGGTATATCGGTTTTTTAACATTGCCGATTTTTTTTATCTTTAACATTGCAGCCATTTTTAAAATGGCCACAATGTTAAAGTTCCAAAAAATAAAAAAACGATATACAATACCGATATTATCGGTATTTTTGGATTAATCCAATATCGTGAATTATCTGCATTATCAGATTAATCCAATACCGATAGTCCCATCCCTAGCAGACTCTAACCTGAGCCTTCTCTTGTGCTTTGTTAGTTCAGAGACAGAGTGTGCTCGCTGTGTTGGTCTCAAGTGACAGACACAAAGTGGTTCAAATGATATCTTTTTTATTTTCACCAACAATTGGTCCAATAAAAGATATCATTTGAACCACTTTGTTGCTTTGTTAGTTAGAATACTGATCCACATATTGATTGATTGACTGACTGATTTATACCCCACTCTTCCCCTAAAGCTCAGGGAAACTTACAAAATAAAAACTATATTGTTAGATATATATATTTTTAAAGGTTTCAGAGAGCAGTTAAGGTTCTTACAAATTCATTCATGCTCCAAAAAGCATGGAAATTGTAAGTTAAGGCTTCTGCCTTGACGTGCACACCATGTTAGCAGTAAAGACATTGGACAGTCTCACATATTGTGTTCACTTACAACTTAGGCTCCATGCACCCACAGTTTGTCTTCATCTTTCAGCCCCAATCCTCTTCCTCTGCAGGTGTTGGTGTTGGCCTATAAAGCCCTACACGGGCTGGGCCCCTCATATCTTAGGGACCGCCTCGCCCTCCACGCCCCAGGACGACCCCTTCGGTCTGCCGGGGGTGCCTTCCTGGAGGTCCTCCATGTTAAACGGGGGGCCACAATGGAGAGGGCATTCTCAGTGGCTGTGCTGCGACTCTGGAACTCCCTTCTGGAGGAAGCTTGCCTGGCCCCAGGTCTGCTGGCTTTTTGCTGAGCCTGTAAGACCTGGCTGTTCGCCCAGGCCTTCGGAGGGGATGATGGGAGGATGGGATAGTAGGGGAGGGGGAAATGTGTTTTATAGAATTTTTAAATGATATTGTTGTTTTTATTTTTACATTTTTATTGTTGATACTCTGTTTTGTAAGTCGCCCCGAGATGCCATGGCATGAGGGAGCGACTAAAAAATGTAAAAGAAAATAAATAAACAAAAAAATAAATAAACACTGAAGCTGGGGACAGCAAACTCCTCCCCACCCCAATATTATGTGCTTGATCTCTGTCTCCAGTGTGGCCAAAATGTCTCCTTCATTTATAGATCCTTTCTCAGGCAGCCGTTCAACTGCATCTGCTCACTGCACAGGTGATTACGGGCAGGGGAATATTTGCTCTTGTATGTTGTGCAGTGAGGTACTACACTGTATTGTGGGTGTGGGAGAGATGAGGGTGATACTGCTGTTTACAGTCAGTTTCCCCTGCTTTTGCACTAACTCTCCTTTGTTCCATACTCCCCCTTGCTCAGTACTCACAAAAATCATCCCTTGGATTTAGTACAGCTTTTTATTTTGGTGGTATGTCCTTTCTTGCCACACAGTTTTAGCGTACCATTGTGTGTTTTAAAATGAGAAAGGCAATGGGGTGTGTATGTTCGTGGCTGCAGCATGGCTCTGCCACAGAGCACCCACACAGGTAGAGTGTGTGGGGATGGATTCTAATGGATGGCTCCCAGTGTAGCTACCACAGCCACAGAGGCAGCTGTCCTGCACTCCCCCTGCCACAGACTGTGGGGGACACAGGAGCACCACAATATCAATCCCCAAAGTCCATCCAGCAAAGCCCCTGGCTCTGGCCAAGCCTTCCCCAGGCAAGAGGCTCCCTTCTGGGCACAGCCTCTCCCACTTGCCTGGGTCCCTCTGGTTCTCCAGCCTTCAGCACCCTGGATAGCGTAGAGCAGCATGGCTTGTTCAGGGAGATGTTGCTTCTTCATTTCCCATTTCCAACTCATGGCGGTGGCCACTTCCACCAGACTGACCCTTTTGTCTGGCTCAGGCCTTGTATCCCTCTTCCCTCTGTAGGGACACAGCCTTTTCACATGTCCCATCACCCCACAAGTCCAGCAACACTTCTCTTTCCCCTGGCTCTGACATCCCAGAGTCCAGGTACAAAGGAGGCCTTGCCATTTCTCCTGGCAGGCCCTCCAGTAGTGTCCCAGCAGGCCACAATTGTGACACTGCCACACAGTACCTCCCACCTTGGGTCCTCAGTACTTGCATTTCACAGTCCTTGGCCGCTGGTCACACTGCCTCAGCTCCGGCTGTACAAAGTTCCACAAGCTGAGTGCTGTCAGGGTACGCCTCCAGCTCCAGCATGCGCCTCCTGCCACCATACTGCTTTGGATCCACATCCTAGCTGTCAGTCCAGGCGTAAAGCTCCATGGCTCTCTCTGGATGTCTGGTCCCACCCGCTCGCTGACCGGGCACCATCCTCCAGTCCCGTCTATTTCTAGCACCCGGGCTCACCTTTCACCAGGGAACTCACACAGGTGCAGTTCCAACAGACAACCTCCAATTCAACACCCAAATGGCTGCCAAGGTTGGGTGCAGTTCTTGCACTCACCAGTGGGTGGCGCTATGCCCCCATTCTCCACCACGTGCTGTAGCAGGGAGTCTTCCAGTGCCTCTCGGGTGCTGAGGTCGCACTCTGGGAAATTCGCTCCCCCCCTGCTACGCCGTTTCAGCCTTGAGCCTTGGCTAAATCCCCCTCTTCAAGGAAGGGGGTACCCTCTCAGGACACACCACACAGTCCAGAGGGTATTAGTCCACAGTCCTTTATTGGACACAACCAGTGTACGCAGTCCCTGGGGCTGCCGGCTTAGTCGCCTCCACCCTGCAGACCCAGGTCCATCTCTCTCAGACACAGGAGCACCACAATATCAACCCACAAAGTCCATCCAGCAAGGCCTCAAAGCCCCTGGCTCTGGCCAAGCCTTCCCCAGGCAAGAGGCTTCCTCCTGGGCACAGCTTCTCCCACTTGCCTGGGTCCCTCTGGTTCTCCAGCCTTCAGCACCCTGGATAGCATAGAGCAGGATGGCTTGTTCAGGGAGATATTGCTCCTTCAGCTCCCTGGCAGAGATTCTCTCCTCGCTGCCTTGTCTCTCCTTTTATACAGCCAGAGTGGGCATGGCCAGGCTTCCTCTACTCAGCCTTAAAGGGCCACTAACCACCCCACTCTGTCACAGGGTTTCTCAGCCTGTTTGCCCCACAGGCTGTTCCCCAGCTAGGGGCTGTCTCTGCCATGCCCCTGTGTCTGCTCAGCCCTCTGGCTGACCCATGCAGCCCCCTTCTTAAAGGGGCAGAAGCCCCACAGGACTGCTCCCTGTTACACTAACGTTCTTGCTTTTCATCTGATTTGCATGAAATTTTGGTAGATTCTACCCCTCACCCAAGCTACCAAATTTCACAGTGATAGCAGAAGACATATTGATTTTATAATGAATATAGAATATTAGTGTCAGAGACACCCACCAGGGGCCTGAGTCTGACGCAATGCCGCTAGCGCCCCAGCCTGGCCCTGCTCCGGCTGCCTCCGAGCAACCCTCCAGGACGCACGATGACGCGATGGTTCCCAAGCAACCGCCGCAACAGACCTCTGCAGGGATTCCCCTCCCCAACGCAATGCAGAGCGCAGGGGTGGGACCAGCTCCGCTGCGCCACTCGCTGCAACTGCAGGTGCGGCGTGGGGGCGGGGCCTTAACCTTATACACTGGAGCTGTGAGAAGCACGGCACCGGTGATCTGTTTGAGATTGGTCCCCTGGTGATTCATAGAGCATGGACGAGTGCAGGAGCTAAGTGTTTGTTGTTTCCCCTTTTCCTCACCCCTGTATTTTGTGCCTTACAGACTGTGTGTGGTTACGTGTGATTCCCTGTGTTTTGTGCCATACCGGAGCGAGTGAGACAATGTGAGTGCGGACCCCCTGGGTCCAGGGGCATTATTCCCTTCCCCTCCCCTCTTCCTGGGACCCTGACTGCCCTTCCTAGCCTTGCTGAGTGTGACCCTTCCCTTGGCCCGTGTTCCTTGGGACCCTCCCCTGTGCTTCCCCCTACAAGCCAACACCATCCTCCCTTCCCCCTTCAGTGAGCGTGGTGAGTGGGAGGTGGGAGGAGGAAAGGAGGTACCCTCTGGCATAGATTGCTCGGCGCCCTATGATGATATAGGCCTAATCTCTTTGAGATTTCAAGGGCCACCACAATATTCTGACGGGCTTATTCCTTCCCAGCAAACCTCACGAGCCAGCCAGAGGGTAGGACCTCCAGGGAGAGCAACTGGGGATAGTGTGAGTGATTTCCCCACATTAGTCAACCCCTTCCTTCCCTTGTACCTGCTCCCCTGTGACAATTAGTGATTTTAACACAGTGATGCAACCACCTTAACCTATATATAACCAGTCCCATGGCTTTATAATAAAAGCATATAAATATCAATAATCCCTAAAAAACCAACCCAAGCCCTCTAGAAATCCTCCACCCAACCTCTGAGGTTTTCAAAAAGAGTCTGGACAGCCATCTGGACAGGGATATTGTAGCTGTAGTCATCCTGCATCCAAGTAGTGCTTGGACTAGATGACCCTCTATGATTCTAAGTCCACAAACCATTTCTGATATTTCCTTTTCTTAGTTTCTACTGTATATATTCTAATCTATACTCTTATATTCTACTTTCATGCACCATGTTTCTAAGCCATGCACCATGTTTCTAAAGTGGATATTACACAGCTATTATACATTTTTATATGACTTCTTTTAAGGCCTATGGCTGCTGTAGTACATTGTTGGATTATGTTGGTCTTACTTTGCATCTTTTCCCCATTGGGACTTACCATGACAATGTCCTCTGAAAAGTCCAGGTGCTCAAGCCATAACTGTGTAGGGGAATAATTTGAACCCTATAGACTAACTCCATTTTGAATAGCCACATTGCCTTAGCCAGAGTAGAGAGCCACTTTAACATGGCTTACAGAGATGTATGCTGGGTAAAATCATACCAGACCTCTGTTCCAGAAACAGAAATGCTAGATGCTTGCTTTAGTTCTTTCCCATAACAAAGTTGACCTTAGAATATAGGCCCTGAGACATTAGGATGCCTTTTGCCCTTCTCACATACTATAACACAGTTATAGCCTTGTAGTGATAAAGCAGGTGCAACCTTCTAGTTAGAAGAGAACGAATAGTTCTCAGACACTCTTAAATGTAAACATGGTTGGTCGATGTCTGGGTTGTATTGTTATGGGAACATGTACTTTTAATGTATGTAAACACCTTGCTAACTCCTGAGTTTTCTGTAAATTTTCCATTGTTGTACCATGTCACTTGAGTGACACCTTTGCTTGTACCAAAAACCTATAACTATCTTGGTGTAAGAGGAGGAGTCAGAGACTTTCTGCTGAACCCTGCGTGGTGATGAAAGATGTCTCTCCCTCTCATCTGAAAGGTAAACAATAAAGAAGCTCTATCAGATTTCAACCATTGGTATGAGTATAAGTTTTTCCACAACAGTTTGGTGTGTTGGCCAGGAAAGCTCTGTGCCCAGCTGGGTCCTGGGGGGCTGCGGGCAATCCCTCTCCCTCCCACCTTCTGGTGCAAGGTATAGGTAAGGGACCTTTTGAAATCCCTATAGAGGTGTTGGTGAGGGGGTGACCGTGGACCCTGGGGGAAACCAGCTCCTTTTTGGCCAGACGCTTTCCAACCCTGAATGGTGAGATGTGGTAGACATTCTGAGTTGTGTAGTTAAAAGTAATTAGAAAAGAAAAGAATCCTAAAGATAAATCCTAACGACAGGATTTATAAGGAGCTGGGGCTAAAAAGTGTGTGTGGGTTTGCGTGCCCTTCCCTTTACCGAATCATTGTCCTGGTCTGGGGCCAAGCTGGGTGCCATATTGCAAGGCTATCTTGGATTGGGATAGCTGCCTTGGATTGGGCGAATTGCCTACCTGGAAGGTGGGGCAAATTTTTGCGGATAATGGGACCCAGTGTAATCTTAGACTCTCCTTAATCGTAAAAGTATGCATGTCAGCCTCTGAGGCTGGAACTCTCCCTCCCCATTGTTAGTGTGTGAAACTTGATCTGCTTGTTAGTGGGTGTGGAGACTTTTTGCATGTGTACTTTGAGTCAGTGAATGGTTGTTCGCGTGGAGAAATGTTGAGAGAGTGTGTGGAAAGGAATTTGCTGAAATTCCTATGTGCGTATTCCCCTGTGATTCTGTAATTGAGAAGTCTCGAAGTGAGTGAAATTTGATAGGCATGAGTCTTGACGCTGGAATTGGAAGCGTAGCAGTGTGCCCTTTAGTGGTATGTCTCTCGTTGCTCCTTATAGCTGAAAAGAACGTTCCTCAGTAAATCTTTCCTGTATGGATTTGATGTGAGTGTGATAAGATGGGGGCAGCAGGGTCTAAACCACCCTCTGACCAGCCTAAGAGAAGCCCAGCAAAGTATGTGCACATGAATTATGGAGCAAATTCTTGTATGTTTTAGATAAGTGGAATTCCTATCATCAAAATAAACCTAACCTGCTGTTTCCTCTTATTGGTTGTTTTGATTTAGATAAAATTGCCCATCTCCGTGGAATTTTAAAATCAAAGGGCAGCAAAGTATCTTTAAATCAATGGTATGCATTTTTGATTGGCATAATGAAGCTTCCAAACGTAAGGATGAATTTGAAGTCAGGTCTCTTTTAGACTCTCCGGAAATTTTAAAGACCCAAATAAAGCAGTTAATAAGTTATCAAAAACCTAATCAGTCACTGGTACTCCATCAGTTTCTTTGGATGATTTCAGACATGACAGTGGCCCTATTGGCCCTGTCACGGAATCACCCAAATGATTCCCCGGCAGAATCAGACCGGCTCATCAACAGATGAGCCGGCAGATTCCGCCGGGGAATTGGGGAAGGGGCGGGGCTGTGCGGCGCAATGTGCGGCCGCACAGCCCCACGCTCCCGGGCCTCCGGGCCCTAGGTGACAGGAGCGGCCAATGCGGCCGCGGTGCCCACCCGCCTGCCCACCCCCCAGGGTATTGACTATGGCCCAGAATCGGTGGCGAGCATGGTCGCCAATTCCGGGCCGTGGTCAGGGGCCAGACATGACGTTACCATGCTCAACCACAGTGAATTCCACCGTGGTTGAGCATGGTAACGTCACGTCTGTTGGGGGCAAAAAGTGATTCCCGCTGGATGTTCACCCTCGGCGGGAATCAATTTGACCACACTTTCAGAGATGGTCCCCAGACCATCCTCGAAAGCGTGGTTATTTTGATCCCCGCCAGTGGTTCACTGTGGTGAACATCTGACGGGGATCAAAACAGACATTACGGGACCATTCTCCACCACGGGATTGTCTGTGGTTGAGCGTGATCTCGTAACATCTGAAAATACCCTTTGTATCTTCAACTTAAATTGCCTGAGGGCACTGATGAGGAAATTAAGTCTAGGGACTTGGTAGATTTTTGCAGCCCTGCATTTCTACCACCTTATCATCCAAACAATGCTGGGGTGCCCCAACTGCAGCAGCTGCCATCTCTATCAAGTTTTATACAGACGGCTACTCTTCCCGATAGTCTTGTAAGTGCAGGTTCATTTTTGCCTGCTCATGGAGCATTTTCAGTGGTGTCAGCTCCCTTGCAGGACAGCTGGTGCGTCACTGAATTTTAACACCATTAGTTTTACTGTTGAGCTCAGTTACTTTTAGTCCTGTTTCAGACTGCACTTGTTTTGATTGGTTTTCATCATGTGGATAGCTTTGATTAAGACTCCACGGGTTGCAGAGCAATTAAATAAGAAATTGAGGACTTTCAGTGACTTTATTTTAAATAAAAGCAGGTTTCTCCCTTAGCCTGATCAGAGAACATGACTAAAAGGGAGACAGGGAGGTGAAATATGGGTCTTGATTTTCAAGTTTGAAAACCCCCGCATACCACTATTGTGGCCAACTGGAATGTTGGGAGGCGGATGTCCAGTCCAATGTGGCCTATTGGACCGAACATTTGTCTCTTCCACCTCTTTCTCTTGCCCAGATTGCCAGCTCCTGTCCAGGCACCATTAGACATTGGGTGATTTCAGACGTTACGGGCGGGCGGTTCACCACAGTGAACCCCCAGGGGGGGTGAACATCACAACCATGGGCCGGGGTGGAAAAACGACCCAAACAGACGTGACGGGACCAGGACCACGGGATAGCAGATGGAATGCTATCCCGNCGGCTGTGGAACTCCCTTCCGGAGGAAGCTCGCCTGGCCCCAAGCCTTTTGACATTTCGGCAGAACTGTAAGACCTGGCTGTTTGCCCAGGCCTTTGTGAGGGAGGGAGGGGGAGGGTGATTTTAATCCCCTGCCTATTTAGTTATTTATTGTTCCTAACCCTGTTTTTTGATGTTTTATATTTATATTTATATTTAACTGTTTTAATTGTTTTTATTGTTGCTGTAAGCCGCCCCGAGCTGCATCGCAGGAGGGGGCGGGATATAAGTTTGAAAAAATAAATAAATAAAATAAATAAATAACACAATAGCACACACAGTCCAGCTAATCGGACCTCCAAGGCCAAGTTGTAGCAAACAGGGGGAAGGGGGTGGTGGTGGTAGTGGTGATGCCTGATGGAATGCAGCTACTCAGGGAGCACGCAGACTGCAGGGACAAGGCCCGGTGCGCTGCCTGCAGGTGTACCCAATTGCACGCAATCATACCCCGGCCCCTAATGGGTGTGGTGCCCGGCTAGGCCCCCCCCCCCGACCAGCCCTGCCATCAGAGGCCCTGTATAACCGTTCATCTCCCCCCCCTGGGGCCCCACCACCATGCAGCGGGACAGGGCAGCCACCTATTGGATGCACCTCGCGGTCGCAGCCGAGTAGGTCCGCGACTACACAGAGCAGCTGTGCCTCCTTACCATGGAGGTGCACCTGGCCGTCCGGCTGCAGGTTTCCCTGACCTGGAGAGCTGCAAGGGCCCACAGGGCACACCACGGGCGCAGGAGAGCCCGTGCTCACCTCAGGGCACAGATTGGGGCAGATTGGTAGGCTGTGAGATTGGTAGGCTGTGAGTCGGAGCCGGACCTGGCCCGCAGCACTCCGCGAGGCTTCCAGGCACCTCCTGTGGGCAAGGGTGATCATGTGCCGGGCAGCCCTGCTCACTATGCCCATTGACAGATGCCTATGGGTCGCAGAGCGCCCACAGACATGGTGGGCTAGGGCGCTGGCCCAGTGGGAAGAGCCAGCCTGGAGGGCCCACTTCAGGATGGACAAGCGCACACTGCTCCACCTAGTGGAGCTCCTTACACCCTGACTGGACACCTCCATGTGGACCCCCATCCCCATGGTCCAGCAGGTGGAAATAGGGGTCTGGGCCCTAGCAACACCCGACTCCTGCCGGTCCGTGTCCCAGCACTTCGGGGTAGGGATCAGCACTGTCGCCTGTATCCTCCGGGATGTGTGCGAGGCGGTGGAGGGCGTGCTCCTGGACAGAACNTTCAGGGCCCTTTGGCCCCGCCACGTGGTTGAGCGTGGTTCACTGTGGTTGAGCGTGATCTCGTAACATCTGAAAATACCCATTGTTTTCTGCTTTATATTGGGGCAGCCTGAAAAACTGCAATTCCTTTCAGTTTTAGGAAGCAAATATGGTCCCTTTTTGTTATAATTGTGCGTTATAGTTTGTTAAGAATTTATAGCAAGGTATTGCCTGCTGTTTCATCATTTTAATGCTTTCAGCATGATGAGTGAGTGAAGCAGATCAAGACTGCAAAACATGTGAAAATTAAGTTAACTTCTTAATGGCTTCTGCCTAAACGTTTTCAGTGCAAAAAGGAATTGATCCAGCTATTGTGTTTGTTTGAACAAAATAGTGGTATACCACCTTGTAATACACCTATTTTGTCCTGAAATGCGTGAAGTACCTGTTTACTGTTTTGCTCTAAATTTGAGATTTAATCATTTTGTTGTTTACTCTTACTTCTCGGTACTACTATCATTTAATGTGTGGATTTAAGTGTGTTTTGTGTTCCTGCCATGAATGATGGCTATTTAAAATTGTGTTGCATGGCTGTGTGTTTGTCCATGTGGAAAAAGGTAATGTTAAACAAACCAGGAACAAAATTAAATTCTGGGGGTGGGTTGGGGGAAGTGTTTATATTCTTCTGTTCCTTAAGTGCACATTTGGAACAGAATGATGTAATGCTACCACAAATTGCCTTCCTGTGTGTTTGTTGGTGTTTGTGTTTGTTTGTGTATCATGTACACTGGTATACAGAAGTTTTTCCTGTGCTATACAGAAGTTTTTCCAATGAGACCAAAGGAAGGCCAATGATCCTTATAAACAACCCTCCTATGTGGAATAAAGTGCCTGATGCAGAAAAAAGCCAAAGAGAAACAAATCACCCTGTCTTGCCTTGAAAAGCAAAGTTAATTAAGTTTTTAAAGACAGTTTAGGTGAAGAAAGCATGTAGATTGGAATGTTAGTGGAATGTTAGCATATTTGCCCTGTGTAGGGACAAAAACAACAAGAAAAATAAGGTTGTGTATTGGAGCAATAGAAAGATTTAGCAAAGTGATAAAGTAAAGCTTTGATTTGATATTGTTTGCATTGGAAAATGTAACTGTTTTAGTCAATTAAGTTAAATTTAGTTTAATAAGTGTTAGAGAAATTGTTGTTGCAATAGGAGCACTATCATCGCTTTACAGTTGTGACTAATTAAGAGTTCACAGACAGAGAGAATTAGATAAATAGCCCAAGCGGCTTGCTTTAAAACTAAAAGGTTTTTTTTGTTTTTGCTTTTAATAATTTAATGAAAAGTTAATTGGAATGTTGGGGTAACATTGTGGAAAACCCTTCCCTATAGTCAAGTATGCAGTTCCCTTTAAATTTTTTGACAGCGGCCGCCAGCTACGAGACCAAAACAAAACCGAAAGTATTCTTTCTAACAGTTTTAATAATTTGGTGTTCACATGAAAAGTTAATGATAGAAGGGAAGCAGTACTATAGGATCCTATTGCATTCCCGTGCCCACAATGAGACACCTCCCCCCTCACAACCACGTCTTCTTGGACAGCTCGGGAGGCTATCTTGTGGGGGGGAGGAAGGGAAGAAAAGTTGTTGCTTACAGCCAGCGAGAGACACTGTTTGCTTTGATTAAAAGCAGCAGCCAAGGCCTTTTAGACGCTATGTGTCAAAGGTGTTCCAACCTAACATGTTTTGGATGCGGATTCATGTGCCACAGCAATTAAATTAACCCCTTATTGCCCAAATGACATTGTAATCCCTGCTTACTGCTTGAAACTTCCAGGAAAAGCCCGGTGGCAATTTCACGCTCAGGGCTCATGCAAAACTATTGCCAAGCTGATATTTTGCTCGCATGCCTCACGCTGTGACTCACTTGAGCAAAAATGGGGGGAATAATAAAGAATAATAAATAATATTTGAAGCAGTAAAATATAATTGGACCTATTTTTGTAATTGGACCTATTTTTGTGTGAGTTATTTGCAGTTTTGTTTTTGTAGGTCCTTCAGCTTGTTTGAACTGATCCCTAACGTCTGAATGTCACAAATTATATGAACTAAGTTCAGACCTCATGCCTTGCATTTTGTGGCCTGGCAATATTTTCCCATTTGTTTAAGTTTGTATTTTAAATAAAGTATATATAGTTACTTAGGTGTGTTTAGTTAACTGTGCATTGGTTCTTGTGTGTCTGTGTCCTAGATGTAAAAAAATCATACTCATGTGCAAAAGTTTTTAATCAGAACAGAAAGAGCAAATGTTTTTAATCATAACAGAAAGAGCAAATGTTTTTAATCAGAACAGAAAGACTTTCTGAAAAAAAAATTATCCCATAGTTTGGGATTCCTTTGCCTGGTAGCAATGGTGGGCGTGCCCATTTTTCAGGCCAGATGGGGCTGGCAAGGCCCTGAGGATCCAGCAGAACCTTTACTGCTCAGACCACTTTTAGTTTGCAAGGAGCAGTAAGAAAATAAAATGCCGTTATAACAAATATATCATACAGCAAACCTCAATTGGTTAAAGAACTTTACTTTTAGCCCTTCTGCGTATGAAATCATCCTGCATCAAAAGACTGACAAATCCTGATGGGAAGGCCCATAAAACTATACCACCACAACTGAAATGGTTATTAATTTGACTGATATAACTGTGCTATCTTAATACCAAGCACTAATGAAGTGGGTGATTTCAGACGTGACGTTGACACGGTGAACCACGGTGAATACCCACCTGGGGTCACCGTGTCCCGCACGTCTGTTTGGCAGCCGCCAGATGTTGGACACACTCAATCGGCACATGGGGCCAATTTGAACCACGCTTCCCGGGCTAGCCGGGGGAAGGTCCCGGGAAGCGTGGTCAAACGGACCCCGGGCCGTGGCCAACAAAAAGTAACGTCTGGCCGCGTGCCACGGCCCGGGATCCCCGGCGGGATCCCGGGCCGTGGCACGATCGGCCAGACGCGGCGGCCGCATTGGCCCCGCCGCCCGCCCGTCTCCTCGGAGGGTGGGCGGCGGGGTGCGTGGAGGGGGCGGGGCCGTGCGGCCGCACGTTGCGCCGCGCGGCCCCGGCCCCTCCCACTTTCCCCGCCGGGATCCCCCCGGCACGTCTGTTGGGCCGTGCAGGGGTGACCCCGGCGGGGAACGAAGACGTTGGATCCGGTACGGGGCCAAAGGGCCCCGTATCGTCTGAAAGTACCCGTGTGTCAAGACTTTTGTTCATAGATACAAGAAGCCCTTTCCCAGGAACCTCGTGAGGCCTGCCACAACCTGCAGCCTGGTGACGAGGTTCCCATTGAAAGCCACCAAAGAAACAACAGCCTTGAAGCTGCATTGGTGAGTCCTTTTTCAAGTACTTTCTGCAACCAACACAGACACTTAGTTCCACGCACCTTCACCCTGGATTCACACCTCCCATTGCAGAAGGACCTCTGCACCTGTAGAAATAAGGTCAGAGGGGCAGGGTAATGTGCTAGTAACCTCTTCCCTGCCACCCATACAAGAAGAGGATTTGCCACTACAGAGCGAAGAGAATTTGCAACTACGCAGCAAGGAAAAGATGTGACTACCTTAGAAGTAGAAAAAAGACTCTTAGGCGACTTTCCTACAGAATTCAGCTCTTTGTTTTCTTACAGGTCTGCATCATCACTGCCACCATTGTTGTTTGGCTTGACCAAGAAAATAAAAGAACTTTGCACACTGACATGCTAATACATGGACACATACACACTAAAAATAAATGCCTCGTGCACAGTGTTAATGTTTTTTGTTATAATTGAATAGTTGTAATGTTTTTGTGTGTTTAAATGTTAAATTTGGGCCCATTTACCCTCATGCTTTGAAAAAAATATTTTGTTCCTGTAGTGTTAAATGCTTTTGAATAGTACAGGAGGTGACCACACCATTTCCAGACACAGAACCAACATGGGCTAATATAGGCCACAATAATCCTTCTTGACATTCACCTAGCCAAGGAAGTGCAGGAAGAATATTGGTTCAAGTCTAATAGGTCTATGTGGGGAAAATATGCACCTAAGGAAAGGGTCAAGGTAGGGTACAGCATTTGTAACTACACATTCACCATAAATTCCACTGGATATATGGCTTTGAATGAAAGCTCCTTCAGTGAATTCCAGCTATTATGGACTTCGCATTATGCAATCCTTCTTGTCCTATATGACTGAACACATTGCCCTGATTGAACACTATTTCATATGTGAAAACAAGGCCTATAAGAAATTGCCCCCTGGTGGGAGGGATCTTGTTTGACTGGGGTTATTGTCCCTGCCATTCAACACCTGTCTTCCCTCCCTCAAGGTAATCTGAATAACCAAAGGGAAATCACTGAGGCCCAAATTATTGGGGTATCAGATACCTGGAATTGGAGTTGCCTTCTCTAGGTGAGAAATAAAGCAAATGACTGGGATATTAAAACTGGTGCTAATGCCACATCCTTAGGCTTAAGGACATAGTTAATGAAATGGGTAATATCAAACAAATGGGTTTACGAAACCGAATACCCTAAACTTCATTCTAGCCAGCAAAGGGGGTGTATGCGTTCTGATTAAAAAAGAATGCTGTGTTTACATCCCAGACAACTTTGGCTCCATTTTTAGATCAAACTGCTCGAATTAAACAAGCAGAGGCCCAGTTGCATCAAACAGACCAATGAACCCTCTGGGCCTGGCTTGTAGGCTTAGGCTCCAAAATTTTTATATTGTTTTGCTTGCTTTTGTTGTTTTGTTTGGCGTATTTTATGTATTCAATTAATTGTAATGCTTATTAAATGCTGTTTGAATAGCACTGCGAAACAGTTATCACAAGGCTTAAACCTGGAGCAGAGAAAAGTTGTTTACAACATGTATGTTGAAATGCAAGAAAGTCAATCAGCTGAGAACATACATATCAGTGAATTAATGTTAATACACATCTGAAGTAAGGTGTTGTGCTTAGGTTAGCACAAAAGAAGGGAGTTGTAGGGGAATAATTTGAACCCTATAGGCTAACTCCATTTTGAATAGCCACATTGCCTTAGCCAGAGTAGAGAGCCACTTTAACATGGTTTACAGAGATGTATGCTGAGTAAAATCATATATTGTTTTAATGAATGTTGTTCGCCGCCCTGGGCTGCCCTGTGGGCAGGAGGGACGGGATATACATTTTAAATAAATAAATAAATAAATAAAAATACCAGACCTCTGTTCCAGAAACAGAAATGCTAGATGCTTGCTTTAGTTCTTTCCCATAACAAAGTTGTCCTTAGAATATAGGCCCTGAGACATTAAGACGCCTTTTGCTCTTCTCACACACTATAACACAGGGTGTTTTCAGACATTACGGGCGACCGGTTCACCACAGTGGATTCCCGGTGGGGGTAAACAGAACCACCACCCCCCCGGGGCGAATAAAAGCCCCGAACAGACGTGACGGGACCACGGCCGGGAATCAGGCCGCCAGATCACGGATCGGGGCTGCGCAACAGACGTGACGCCGATTCCCAGACATGGTCAAAACACCCAGAAGCCACCGGGCAGGGGCAGGACACAGACATGGCCGCCTGAGGGCAAACGAAGCAAAAAGGCACATAAGGGAACGCTCACACAAGGGAAACGGGAAGGGGGGGAGAGGGAGAAGAGTCGGACAGGTACCACACACAGCAGGCACACAGCCAGCGGAGGCACAGCGGAACACACAGCACAAGCACACGCCCGGGCACACACACACAAGGGAAAGGAAGGGAAGGGGGACACAGGTGACCGGACAATACACAAGGCACAACTCCCGTTGGGGAAGGGACCGGGACAGGGAGGAGGGGGGGGGAACCTGCAATGTGCTAGGCCAGGTGGAAACCCCCCCCAGCAGAACTGTCCGCACGGGCACCCCCACAGCAACACAGGCAGTCCCGGAATGGGGGGCCCCAGGAGCTCGGGTCCAAGGCACAGCAGGGGCCCGCAATGCACAGGGAGCCGCCCGGGAAGGATCCAGGAGGCACGCGGAGACCCCTCCACCACTGAGGGACAGGTGTTGGGCAGGCAGGACAGCC
>QEPC01001114.1:319538-330083 GCA_003113815.1 Sphenodon punctatus
TTTCCGTGTCTGTGGGGACGGGGTGGGGGGTATAGGGTTGGGTGCGGGTCTGCACCCTCGCAGGGTGCCCCTTCCCCCTCCTCCCTGCCTGGTGCCTGGGCATGCCCCGTGCCCCCCCTGGGTGCCCCTGAGCCCCCTGTTCCCCTCCCCTTGATTCTCCTTACTCGTTTCCAGGGTGCCTCCACCTCCCACGGTCCGACTGTTGTCTCCGGGGTGTCATGTCCCGGCTGCTGCGGGTGTTGTCCCTGCACCTCCTCCATCCTCAGCACGACCCCCTGCTCCCCCTCCTCCACCTACACTCCCTCCACCGCTGCCCCTTCCTCCTCCTCCTCCACCCTCGCTTTCTCACCCACCGCTCTCTTCCACCTCCCTCCTCGCTCCATCCCGCCACGCTTGCCTGCTGCGGATTTCCCTTTAAATCTCCCTCCGGTGGTTGTGTTGTTGCTGGTTGCCTGGCAGCGACGCTGCGTACATTGTCCATGGCTGGGGATCGTTTCCTTTGGTTCCATCGGGTGATTGGCATCCAGACGATACTTTTTGTTGGTTCCCAGTGGGGATCTCTTTGACCACACTTCCCAGGATATTCCCTCGGGGAGCCTGGGAACCGTGGTTGAAATTGACCCCATGTGGGTATTGAGTGTGGTGAACATCTGGCGGGCGCCGAACAGACATTCAGGGCTCTTTGGCCCCGCCGCGGAATTGAGTATGGTTCACTGTGGTTGAGCGTGATCTCGTAACATCTGAAAATACCCACAGTTATAGTCTTGTAGTGATAAAGCAGGTACAACCTTCTAGTGGGTTGTATTGTTATGGGAACGTGTACTTTTAAAGTATGTAAACACCTTGCTAACTCCTGAGTTTTCTATAATTTTCCATTGTTGTACCATGTTACCTGAGTGACACCTTTGCTTGTACCAAAACCCTATAACTATCTTGGTGTAAGAGGAGGAGTCAGAGACTTTCTGCTGAACCCTGCGTGGTGATGAAAGATGTCTCTCCCTCTCAGCTGAAAGGTAAACAATAAAGAAGCTCTATCAGATTTCAACCATTGGTGTGAGTATAAGTTTTTCTACAACAACTGACACACCAAAATGTTCATATTGCAGAGAGTCACAAGCCACTTCAAATTGATGATAGCTTCCCCTCATCCTGGGGACAGGACTTGTGTGGCTTCCTCCAACCCCCAAGCTCCAGCTTTGAGGCAGTCTGGCAGACTTGGGCAGTGACATTAGTGGTTTAAGGCCAAAGCCTCTGCTCCCATAGCCCCCAGGAGGCTCTAGCAGCAGCAGTGGAAATGGTAGTTAGGCTTCTCTTAATCCCAGAGGAGCTGCATAGATGTGCTACCAAACACCACTTCTGGGATGAGCCACAGGACAGGTGCCCAAGAGCCACATGCAGTTTCCAAGCTGCCCACCTCTGCTATAATGCTTCCCATCTACATATACTCTCATTAACCAATCAATAGCAATTAAGATGATAAAAGAGGATAACCATACCCTTGTTTTACACTAGCTCCAGTCAAGAACTATGGACTCAACTTACCATTCTCTGTGTTGTCTCCCTGCTGTGTTCTGAGTGAGTGAAATCCTTCCCCCCTTCCCTTTCAGGAGAAGCCTAACCCTGTGACTGCTTTGTTCCTCTCTCTGAAACTTTGCTACTTTTTCCTCCTGTGGCTCAGACTCTAAAAGGGCCTTATTTTTGGATCCCTTGTGCCACGTTCTCCTCCCCTCCTGCCTCTGTGCCCCTAACCCCCTGTTGCACCCTAGTCCCCTATTGCCAGCTCCTGGTTGCTCCCCATCTCCCTGTCTTTGAGTCCCCACTCTGTGCCTTGGCTCCTCAATCCTTGCCTTTGGCACTCCATTACTTGCTTCAGGTTCCCCTGTTTTTGATTTCCCACTCCTTGCATTTGGCTCCTCTCTCCCTGGTCTTGGCTTCCCGGTCCTTGCCTCCCCATGTCCTATCTTGAGTTCCCTACTCCTTGCCTCTGATTTTCCCCTCCCTGCTTCCCCGACCAGGAATCCAACCCAGGCCTCAGTGGTGAAAGCACCAAATCCTGACCACTAGACCACAGCAGGGACACAACACACTGAGACTCACCAACATAAAACACAGACATAAGTAGACGTGTCAGTGGAAGACCAGCGAGAAGGGTGTAGTAAGGAAGGTGGGCCGAGCTGGAGTCAAAGAAGGAAGACTAATGCTCTGCATCTGGCACGGCCCTCAGCAGCCCTAAATACTGCAAAGGGCCGATAAGGCTATGGCAGGTGGGTCCACCCCTCCACCAGGTGTAAGCAAGCAGGACACTAAGCTGGAGGGGAGAGGGAGAATAACAAAATAGGGGGGAAAGCCACTCCCTGCAACCACCCACCCATGGTGCAGGAGTCAGCAAGCGCCCCAGTGAAGCCCTGGGGGGGAGGGGGAGTTCGAGGCCCAACCCTGACAACTAAAGGATGAGAGAATACACCCTCAGATTCTTCCACACATACGTTTCTAGAAATTGCAGATAAATGAACCTTCAAGGATGTTACAGACAATCCGCCCCGGTGTCAATCCCCTCCAGTGGTGGGCCCCGGGGGGGGGGAGGATCGTGACTGTGAGGGACCGCCCCCATGCCCGATCCCAGCTCCCCTGAAACTTCCAGTCGCCGTACTGCCCCCATCTGCGGCAGCGGCACAGGACACTCCCCCACTCACGTCGCAGACATGGGAGGCAGATGCAGGGCTGTCCGACACAACGGACCTAGCCATGCCCCCAGTGCGCCGCTCCACACACTTGTGGGAGCGTGCAGGGGGCAGGGCCCCAGGGATAAACACCAGCACCGGGAGGCACTTAGTGCTGGTGACTGAAGTGGAGAAACCATCCCTGAGAGAGAGAAATAAGTAGCATTGCGTTTGTGTAGACTGTAGAGCCTTGGTGCATTAATGTTTGAGACCCTTTCTATGTATACTTGGTGTTGACCTAATATTCTTCCCTACGTGTGTTTGACAGAGTGTTTGAGTGAGTGCTAGTGGAGTGAAAGCAGCTGAGCAATAGCCCCCTTCCCTTCCCCCGGAGCATTTTCTCTTCCCCCTGGTGTGTGTGAGCCCCCTCCTCGAGACCTCCTTGCCCTTGGGATCCCCTACCCCGGTCCCCCGACACTAATCCCCACACTGTTGTCCCTACCCCCTTCTGAGGTGTGTGTCTTGTGTGCTGCGAGTACGGGTGTGGCCCACAGCTCCCTCCAACACCTGGCACCCTATGATGATAGGGACCTGGGCTCTGTGAGGCCTATAGGTCCAAACACTATCCTGATGGGCATCCTTCCCCCGAAAGAACCCCTCAGTATTCAGGACCGGGGCGCGTGCGTGGAGAGGTCAAGTGAGTGGACGCTTGGAGACCCCTACACTTTACCTCTTCCCCATACCCAGCCATTCCCCATGACACCTGGACAAGGTCCAACAAATACTGTAAAACCACCTGTAACATGCAATTTTCAATTGAGAGTGAATGTTCCTGCATCCAGTGGCAGAACTGTCTCCATTTGGTATCGTATGACCATTTTCATTTAATTTCATTTTTTCACCTTTTATTTATACCCTGCACTCTCCCAACCAAAGTCGGCTCGAGGTGGCTTACAACAACCATTCCTGGGGTAATATCCCACATGGGAACCCAGCACAAAAATATATCATAACAATACAGCAAACGATCCCATACCTACCCACCCCCCCAATTCCAACTTTATACACAATAATAATCAACCCCAATACATTCTGCTGGTGCTGTCTCAGACCGCTCCCTGCTCACACCGGGGAGATGGCTCCATATACTACTTTCCTTCTTCCCCTGCTGCCACCAGGGGACATCTTCCATCTCCACCCCTCTCTCACCGGGGGGAGAACTCCCAACCACCTTCACCAACAGAACATTTACATCACTTTTTCTAAACAATACCCCCTCCACCCCAACCTCCTGGCCCAGCCGAAGGACCCAGCTGAAGGGCAAGCCCTTTTGACCATGCCCCTTCATCCCATGCCCCTAGCACCTGAGGATGATGTAATCTCAAATGGAAATAGGCATCTTTGAGATCTAATGAGACATAACACTGTTCCTCTTGCAAATATTTGCTGAGATGATCTAATATCAGCATCTTGAATTTATTATAGCTTACAAATTTGTTAAACCCCCCTTAAATCTAATATGGGCCTCAAACCACCATCTTTCTTGTCCACTGTAAGTAATGAGAATAATAACCATTCCCTCTCTCAGTGGGAGGAACTAATTCTATTACACCCTTTGAATAGAGCTGAAAGACGACTTTATTTAAGGCATCAAATTGAAGTGATGGAGGCAAAGAAACATTCTTCCCTTGAGGGGAGGAAGGAGGTAACTCAACAAATTTAACTTTGTAACAAAACTGAATTACATGCAATACCCATTTATCATGAGTAACTAGCTGCCAATTTACAAAACATTGTAGCAATTTCCCATCAAAACATAGTATTCCCTGTATCTGTATCACTTATTGTTTTCTGTGGTTGTCATTTATGGCCACCTCTCCTTTGGTTGGAGTTTGTGTTCTTTCTAAACTGATTACACTGTTGATAAGGTTGTTTAGGCTTCCCACCCGAGTAAGCATAAGTGGAGTGGGGGTTAGTATTTTTTGGTATAGTGGTAGTAGAAGGCAGGAGTATACTGCCTTCCATTATGGTGATAAGCGTGGTGCTGGTGGAACTGATTTTGGTACCTGGGTTAGTAATGGGTCTGGGTTACCATCCCTGTTAGCTATTTTAATTTTAATAGTTGTTGCCCTAGACTTATCACTTTTTTCTAGGATTTCATCAGTTTGTTTGGCAAACAAAACTTCCTGATCAAAGGGAAGGTTTTCTATGCAGGCTCTGTGCTGATAATCCAGCCTCCTGTCCTTCAGCCAGGCAAACCTTTGTATAATGATTGTGTTTGCCACACCCCTTGCAGCAACCTCACAAGTGTGCCCAGCTGCTTCCAGTTTATAAGTAGCTGTGAGGGTACGCTCACTGCACACTTTAGAAATTATATTCTCTTTATCCTGTGGTAACAGCGGGACAACACTTTTTACCTCCTCCCATAAATGGTGCTGGTAGGCAGACATTCCAGCAGCATAATTAGCTACTTGCATACTCATCGTGGAGGCAGTGAAAGCCTTCCTACCAAAAACATCGATTTGCCTGCCTTCCTGGTCTGCAAGTGAATTCTCCTGAGTTGTCCTCTGGAAATGTTCAGAGGAAGCTGCCACCACCAAAAAGTCAGGAGATGGGTGGCGAACGTATATTGACCCCATGACTGGGGGAAACAGATAAAAGGAACTATTAATGGAATTAACAGCACGAATGACTGATGGGGTGTCCCACAATTTAGTTGACTCTTTTTTAACTGTAGGAAGAAGAGACAAAGTTTTGGCTGTTTCTTTCTTTCAACAGTTGTAAAGGCAGGATCTTCCTGCTGCTCAGACATAGGCATTGACTCCATTTTTTGTACATTTGCAAACCTTTTAACAAGAGCTTGACATTTTTTTATGCTCTTCAGTTGAAGTCACCCCTTGTGAGGCCACTACTTCATCTGAGGGGAAAGAACCCACCTCAGCTAGTTTTGCAGACTCTAGTTGAGGAGCCTGCTCTTCTTGTACAGATTGCTCCTCTTCTTGTTGCGTGGGAGCTTGTGGTAAAAAGGGAAGATCGGCTTCAACCAGCACTTCCTGTGCAGGTAAGTCTCTGGTAAGACCACCCCTTTCCCTTTTAAGGACTTTCCTGTAGCATGCTCTCTGCAGCCTGTTCAGCTGCCTGTGCCATGTCTTCTGAAATTCCTCCTGCCAATCAATAGTTTGCCTCAGCACTGAGTTGGTCCCTCTTGACATCGAGGAGGTTGGGTCCAACATCGACGTTGTCAGCCTCAGGACTCTTGACGTCAATGCCGAGGGGGCAGACTCCTGACATCATGCACACTTCTCCTCTTGACGCCAACACTGGTCTCGATGTCATGGAGGCTCCTCCTCTCAACGCCAAAGCTGTCAGTGTTGGCATTGTAACTGACAGCATCGGCACTGTAACTGACATCCCTGGCACCGATGCTGAGGGGATTCCTGCCTCTTTCTGAGGGGATTTTTTCTCTCAGAAAATGTAAACATTTCAATAAAACTTACTCAGTTTGTTGCCGGGACATTTCCCGAGCCTTCCAGAAGTCCCAGGGGGGGATGTCAGTCAATATATTTTATCACTCTGAGGCATAAGGCAAACATATCCATGGCCTGTTACAGTCTCAACAAGCCCGGAGCCCTTCCTAGAGGGTTCTTCTCAGTAAGTCCTCCTCCATGACAGAGGAGTTTTTGAAGGAATCATAATAGATAGCTTTAGGGACTGATCTTGTTCCCATTACTACAGTACTCTTCATCAGAGCTTCTAGGGGAGGGAGAGCAGGCCACTCGTTTCACAGGCTCTTTCCCCTGCCGTATCTTTTTTCTCTTTACCTGAGGTGCTGTGGTAACTGTCACAGTGGCAGGTGTTTCAGCCTCCAATGAAGCCGGAGTAATGAGATCAGTGTTCTGTGAAAGAGATATAATCTTCTCAGCCCCTATGCTAGGAGTGGTCAGTGAGCTCAGGGCTGAAGCCGATTGTCTTTCTGATCTTCTCTAGGCTTTATAAGTCTCCTTCTCCTTTTTCACGGGCTCTGTCAGGAGACCTGCCAGTCTGAGGTTTCTATTTCTTATCAAGGCAGGTTGTCAGGCTGGCTCCACGGGGCCTGAGGATCTGGGGGAGGGTCTGCCTGGGGACCCACCGGTGTTTTTGTATCAGGCCGGTCCCAAGAAGAAACAGCAGCAACAATGCCTTCCCCGCTGACCTGACAGCGGCTCCCCATGCTGCCGCTCCAGCAGAGCCCTCACAGCAACTAATGCCGCCACCAGCACCACAAGTAGCGGCAGGACCCGATGACACAGCTGGAAGTGATTCGCTCCATCCCACCGCTCCTGGCTCGGCCACTATAGCCACGCCCCCTCCAGCACATTCAGAGCACCTGCGCCAGCTTGCTCTGCAGCCCAGAAGGGGATAAAAGGAGGGCTCTACCTCCCCATGGTTGCCGGTGATCAGTGCTTATGCCTATGATACTGGCCCTTTGAATTCCCTGAGTGTGGACCCCTGAGAGAGAGAGAGAGAGAGAGAGAGAGAGAGAGAGAGAGAGAGAGAGGAGTGTGTAGAGTGTGGACTGTGTGTAATGTAAGTATCTGTCCCTGACCTGTGGTACCCCTACACTTGATACCCCTCTGTGTGCCCTGAGTTCCCTGCATGTGTGTCCTATCCCCTGTTCCCTTCTCCCTGGGCATCATGCACTCACCCCCACACACACACATTCTCCATCCCCAGACCCTTGGCCCTGGTTCCAGTGTGGAAGGTGGTCTTGTGCTGTGTGGTGCATCGTGTGTGGGTGCATACCCCTAAGGGGTCTGGTGTTGCACTTTGCCTCCCTATGTTGATCTAGACTGGGGGTGTATATCCCAGAAGCCAATTACAATCCTGAGGGATATATTTCAGGCAAGTGTCTACTGCCACAGGAGACCACACCTTTCCCTTCCCTTGAATCCCCCTATTCCTAACACAGATTTAAATCACACAGTGTGGGGACTGCACATGTGTGAGGAGTAAGCAGTTGCGACTCCTGGAGGTTCCCGTACCGCGCCAGAATTCTTCCCCTCTCAGAACCCGGTAAGAGAGGCAACCGACCCCAAAGTACCATGAGCAAATGAGAAACACCGCACCCTCCCACCCCCTGCACGAAACAAGCAGATAAAGGGACATTTAAAAGTTTTTGCAAAGCCAGGCAACCAAGCGATAATGGGAGCCTGAGCCAGATCGAACCCGCCAAAATGGCGGCCACAGCAGAGCAACAAGCCCCAGAAGAGCCTTCCCCCAAGGGAGAAGGGGAACTGCAAGTCATAAAATACCTGCTACATGAACTCAGAGCTGAGATAAAAGCAGACTTGCAAAAAGCTAACCTCCATGAGAAAAACTCTTTAGCAAAATAAGTAAAGTACAGCAGGTAACAGAGGAAACAAACCTGAAAATAGAAAATATTAATCAAAACATACAAGCACTAGAGGACAGAGTGCCATGTGCAGAGGATCAGGCCACCACTCAGGAGCAGTTGCTAGCCCAAACACAAAAGGAAGTGAAACAGCTAAAAGAAAAAATGGAGGACTTAGAAAATAGAACGAGAAGGGCTAACATCAGGATAGTGGGAGTGCCGGAAGGGAGCAAGACAGAAGGGGTAGAAAAGCTGGTGGAGCTAATCTTACAGGAAAACTTCCTCGAGGACATGCACGCAACCCTCCCTGAAATGGAAACCTGCATCCCAAGACTAAAGAAATTGAATTAGCACGTATCATAACCGTGAAACATCTTAAATATAAGGATAAGGAACAAATCCTTTGACTGTCCAGGGGCCAATAACAGCTCACATTCAGAACCGCACCCATAAGGATGTATCCAGACTGTGCATATGAGACCACCCAGAAGTGAAAAAGCTGGGCAAAGTACTATCCCAAATTATTACAAATGGGTCTGAAACCCCAAGTGCACTTTCCAGCTAGGATGACCATCTGGATTGACAATAAGAGGAAATTATTTGAAGAACCGGAGGAGTTGGAAAACTTCCTGCACAAATGGGAAGGATGATACAGAGGGAGGGGTAACTAATGTGAAGTTTGATTTGTTATGTATGTTATTGAGAATGTTTAATTGGTTGGGGGGGAGGGAACAAAAACCCATAAGCAGATAAAAAGGGGGAGGAGAAAGAAGGTAAGAAACCCTACTGCCATAAAGGGATCGAAGGGGAAGTTAGTAGAGGGGCTGTGATTGCCAAGGCAAGGAAGGTTGAGTAAGCTAAATATCAATAATAACTGGCTTCTCATGTGCGTAGAGGAGGAGAAGAGACTGAAGGGAGGCAGAAAGGGGAGGGAAGGGGAGGGAAAGGAAAGGAAACGAGGGGGAATGGGGTTGCAGCCATCAAACAGGGAAGAGCTAAAAGGGAAGCATTCACACCGTAGCCACAAACTGACACCCAGGAGGGAAACGAACATAACATGGAGCTAACACTTAAAACAATTACCTTGAATGTGAGAGGCTTAAATCACCCTGTTAAAAGGAAAAGGGTTAAAAATCTCCTGAGGGAACATAAAGTAGATATCTACTTCCTACAAGAAACCCACCTGCTAAAAAAAGACCTATATAGATTTGCCACCCAAAACATAGGCACAGCGACGGCGGAATGCACCACAAAAAAAAGTCAGGAGTCCTTAATAGGATAAGAGCAGAATTAGGCCCTAAAATCAATAAAGTGATCAGGGATGAACAAGGAAGATTCCTGCTTATAAATGTAGAAATCAAAGGGAAAAAATTCACATTAGTTAATATCTATGCACCCAATGACAATACAAATCAATTTTTTCAAACTACACTGGAAAGAATAGAGGATGAAGCAATAGGAACCCTAATAATCCAGGGAGACATCAATACGTATTTTACAGAACAGGACACCTCAAGAAATATAAAAATAACCAAATGGCAAAAAAAATAATAGTGGAGGATTTAGCTAGGATGGGATTAGTTGATTGGTGGAGAGCAATAAACAAACAATTAAGGGACTATACATTTTTCACACCAGTCCATGGCTCCTTCTCACACATAGATCACTGCTGGACTGAGACAGCAGAGCTAGGAGCACTTAACCAAAGTACAATACTCCCCTTAGTTATGTTAGCTCACTATGCAATAGTTTCAGTATGGCAGTGGGGAACCCCAAAGCCGGCCCCAACACAGCTGCTCATTTAAAAAAAAAAAAAAAGCAGCTGTGCGCACCACAGTGAATGTTCGGAGCCATCTCTCAGAACCTGGTTTAGAGCAGCAACAGAAGGTTGCTGCTCTAAACCAGGTTCTGAGCGATAGCTCTGAACATTCTCACCCCCCCACCCCCCACGAAAGGCTTCCTAAGGAAGCCTTTCAGGGACAAAAGGGAGGTGTTTTTTCCCTTTATGCGGAATGGGTGGCTAGAAGCACCGTCCATTCTGCGTAAAGGGACCCTGCAATGGAATAGTGCCGCAGGGGGCACTATTCCATTGCAGGGGCTGGGCAGGGGGAAAGTCCATACCAGGGCACTGCATGCAGGCGCCCTGGTATGAACTGCCCTTCCCGCAGCTGTGCAGGGAAGGGGGGGGCTGGGAGCTCCTGCTGCACATGCAGCTCCCAGCCACCCCCCTCCCTCCCTGAGTCCCTTCCTCCCTCCTCCCTCCCTGTGTCAAGTCAAACTGACTCGACTCTGGGAGGGAGGAGCAGAGGGAAACTCAACTTAGGGAAGCCCGGCTGTGCGGAAGCTCCCAGGCCCGACTGAGCAGTTCGGGCTTGGGAGCTCCCGTGCAGCCATCAGGTCCGAACCGGAGCAGGACAGCGACAGACTTGATGGAGAGGAGCCTGACAGAGCCTCCGCTGATGAGTAAATTTGGGGGGATATTGGGGGTGGGGGGATCAGGGGGCACATGGGGGG
>QEPC01001114.1:354024-366798 GCA_003113815.1 Sphenodon punctatus
TATCTCGCCAGGGCTGTCAGCCCGACCGCCCTGGCGAGATCTTCCATTGCGCCCATTGAGCGCAATGGAAGGCTCAGCCCCTCCCTCCACAGCACGTCCCATACGTGCTGTGGACAGAGGAGCTCAGCCGCCCCAATCGCGTTTTCCTATAGGAAAACGCTTTGGGCGGCTGAGCTGCTGAACCTTTTTGTCCCTTCGGGGACCCACTCCCTCTCCCAGTGGAGTGGGTGGGTTCCCGAAGGGAGAACAGGTTCAGTGACAGCTACAGCAGCCTCTGCTGCAGCTCAGAGGCTGCTGTAGCTGTCAGAAACGGCAGCGCGGTTTTAAAAATTTATTTATTTAAACTAAAGCCGCAGCGGTCCCCCTGCAGGGCTTTGGGGGGCAATGCCCATAACGCCCTGCAGGAGGAGCTGCGCCTGTGCAGGCCTTGTGGTGTGTGTGCGTGTCTGAAGTCTTGGATAAAGGCAGGCAATGGCAACGTGATCTGTTTTTTACACTGCAGTACTAGGGAGAATTTGGATCCAGTGGGAGAGAGACAGTGGATGGGACCCCAGTAAGAGGGCTCTCTATCTCCCAGTGGCAGGGCTTCCTGCATCAGCAAGGTGTTCCCATGGTTAATATTTTAAATGTTTGTAGTATTTTAAAAGGATTTTATATTTTTTGACCATTGTGTTGTTTGCCGCCCCGAGCTGCCAGTGTGCAGGAAGGCACAGGATATAAATGCTTGTAATAAATAAATAAATAAATAAACTAAAGTAATGTCCCTCCAGTGTTAACCCCGGGAACTCCTTGCTGCTGGTTTAAGTCGCACCACTGGCTTAACCGTTGTGTTCGCCCCACCTACTGTTGCACTAGCTCCGCCTACCATTGTGAGTTGCATTGGCCCCACCTACAGCATGGGTCACTTTCAGAATATTTTGCAGGGCCATTTTAGCTTCCCATTCCACCCCTGATTTGGCCTCATGAGGAAGAAATTAACATGCTTTCTGACTTGGTTAGTATAATATTACAGAAATTGTTAGCAAAATCAAAAGGTTATATCTTTAATTTTCACGTGATACTTTGTGATTTGAAACATTTTGAGTCAACAGAAAGTGAACTTTCAGAATAAAGTGTTATAGCTGTTTGTAGATAATAGTTTTATGATAGGCTTGTCTTTAAAGTCATGTTTCCCCCCAGATTTATTCATATGCAAATGTTCTCACAAACTGCTTGAACTCACCAAATTTAAATGGTCAAACTTTGATCTCAGTTACATTAATATATTTACATCTTATTTATTATATATTTATTTTTATGTTCCCTGGTCCTGTTTTAAATGTTGTAAATTTATGAGTGTTTTAAAATATCTTATAGTTGTATTTTTATATTTTGTGGAGATTGTAAGCTGCCCCAAGCTGTTTCAGGAGGGGCAGGGTATAAATGTGAATAAATAAATAAATAAATAAATAAATTAAAAATCCTCAGGGATCGATGGTATACCTGCTGACCTTTTTTGACAGAATACAGAATGGTGGCTACCGATTCTTGCAAAATTATTTTTTTCCATAAACAGCTGTGACAGAATTCCCGCAGGATGGAACATTAGTATTATTGTCCCGATACATAAGAGAGGGAACAAGCATCTTTTTTTTCCCTGAGGAGCAGACAGGGTTTCGTGCCAATCATTCAATTATCGATCATTGTTATATGCTTATGCATTTGATTGAAAAATATGTTAAGATCAGGAAGGGTAGTTTAATTATGACCTTTATTGACCTGCATTCTGCCTTTGACCTACTTGATAGGAACATTCTTTGGGATAAACATTATAGTACGTCTAATATAGACTGACGACTGATTAGTCTTGTCTGAGTACTATATAGTCAAACCTATTTGAGAGTTAGGCAGGGTAAGGACGGGTATCTTTTGAATTTGCTACCAGTCACCAATGGTGTCAAGCAGCGCTGTGTACTCGCCCCCTTCCTATTTAATTTTTATATAAATGGGATTATTGCAATTTTGAAGGGTGATCGCTTCCTTCCCCCAAAGGTATTAGGTAGGCCAGTTTCCATTTTGCTTTATGTGGACGATATGGTCCTTTTGTCTCCTTCTGCTTTGAGGATGAAAAGAATGCTCAGAGCTGTAGCCCAGTATTGTTAAGAGATGCATTTGTCGCTAAATTATGACAAAACTAAAGTCTTGATAGCAGGGCAACGATCAGCCAAGTATATGTGGTCCCTGGATGGGGTTTGTTTGGAGCAGGTTATGACCTATAAATACCTGGGGTTGACTTTTGATACCATCTTAAGTTGGCGGCAGCATATAGAGACCATCAGGTTAAAGCTATCACAAGCCATAGTGGGCCTATTTTGGTTCTGGAGAGTCCATGGTGGCAGGCTCATGGTGCCGGCATTGAAACTTTTTGACTCAAAAGTTAGATCTAGTGCAATTTATGGAGCAGAAATTTGGGGATTTATCCATACAGATGTGCTCGAAGTTCTCCAGAATAATTTTCTAAGGACTCTGTTGGCAGTACCCAAGTCTACACCAACCTGTCTGCTCTGTTTGGAAACTGGAGTCCTGCCCATGAGGGCTAAGATCCTTCTTATGGCTTTAAATTACTGGTCCAGAGTTGTGGATATGCCTGATGATAGGCTTCCGCTTTGTTGTTTAAAAGAGGCCAGTGCATGGGCTGCTCCTTGTCTTTGGCAAGGTAGAGTGTGGAGGCATCTCCACAATTTGGGTCTTTCATTGGACATGCTTAATGGTTTCCCGGGATATAGGAGGAAACTGATGATTAGGAGGCAATTGATGGATCAGCCAGCCCAAGTGGATCTGGGGGCAATACAAACTCTCAGAAGTGTTCCATACTATAGTTTATTTAAATCAACCTTTGAACTCGAGATCTATTTGAGTCTGTTGGAACCTACGCAGGACCCTGACTCTCCTTCGTTTTGACCTTCTCCCAACTAAAGTTCTTCTTGGGAGATGTTCTGGGATACTTTATGAGAATAGGTTGTGTGCTTGTAATTCTGAGCATGTAGAGGATTTACTTCATTTGTTGTTTCTATGTCCCCTTACTGCCCATCTGAGGGAGATCTATTTGGCCCTGTGGTTGGTTTTGAAACCTTATTCCTCCCCCCAATAGCTTCTTCAGTTCTGTGTAAAAACTAGAGTGCCAGACTTCTTGTTCAGTGTGGCCAACATGGCCCTGGAGATTAGCAAATGATGAGTTATTGTAATTGCTTTGTCTGGTTTGACATTTGCTGTGTATTGTAAGTTAGTGTAGTTCTTTTAATTATTTTATTCTGTATTGTTTTTGGTATATCTTGTTTTATATTCTTCATTTTTTATGGCCATGGCAACTGCCTGTGCCATTATTAATAATTTATTTATTAATTATTATTATTATTATTATTATTATTATTATTATTTTATTTATTTTATTATTATTATCCTGCTGACTTAGAGGCCAGGCCTCCAGAGTTCAGAAGGAGAGCAGACAGCAAGCGACCTAGGAGCGGAGCAGCCCAAGAGTTAGCGAACAGGCATAGCAAATGGGAGTTTGCCAGGGAGGACTGCTGTGGGCAGGACCAAGGGTGGGCTTAACGATGGGGAGGAGCTAGCTGAGTGCTGAGTGTTGCTTAACGAGGGGGAGGAGCTAACTCCTGCTGACTCAGACTGGTTTGACATTTGCTGTGTATTGTAAGTTAGTGTAGTTCTTTTAATTATTTTATTCTGTATTGTTTTTGGTATATCTTGTTTTATATTCTTCATTTTTTATGGCCATGGCAACTGCCTGTGCCATTATTAATAATTTATTTATTAATTATTATTATTATTATTATTATTATTATTATTATTTTATTTATTTTATTATTATTATCCTGCTGACTTAGAGGCCAGGCCTCCAGAGTTCAGAAGGAGAGCAGACAGCAAGCGACCTAGGAGCGGAGTGGCCCAGGAACTAGTGAACCGGCATAGTAATAATAATAATAAGTCTTTATTGTACTGGCCACAGGCCATGACAAAACAAACATAATATGCATAGCATATACATATATACATAAAATCAAATTAATACAACCATTCCATAGAATGCGAAGGAAAACATTTGGCGACATTTACAACCACCATAGCCATAACCATAAATCACACGCCAGCCCTGTTAAGACCCAGTCGGCCAAGTGATCACCTAACTAGGCCCAGCTTTTACATCCTTTGAACCGGCATAGTAAACAGGGGAGTTTGCCAGGGAGTACTACTGTGAGCAGGACCAAGAGAGGGCTTAACGAGGGGGAGGAGCTAGCTGAGTATTGCTTAACGAGGGGGAGGAGCTAACTCCTGCTGCCTCAGAAGCCAGGCCTCCAGAGTTCAGAAGGAGAGGAGACAGCAAGCGACCTAGGAGCTAACAAACAGGCATAGCAAACAGGGGAGTTTGCCAGGGAATTCAACGTGGGAAGTAGCCATGGGTGGGACACCCTGGTGAGGTGAGATGAGTGCACTTGTGCAGGACAGTTAACCCACGTCCCATCGTACATAATCGTATAACTAGTGCTAAGCCTAACGATCCCCCTAGATAAGATGCAGACAGCAGTGGGATGGGGGTTATCCAGTTTTTTGCACTGAGTGTCACATGCATGACTATCTTCCTGTTGGAGAGAGGTCATATGTATGTACCCAGTGCAAAGAGCTCCTAGCTCTCAGAGAATGTGTACAGTCTCTGGAGGCTAGAGTGGCAGAGCTGGAGAACCTCAGGCAGACAGAGAGGTTTATTGAGGAGTCCTTCAGGGACANATTTGCTGTGTATTGTAAGTTAGTGTAGTTCTTTTAATTATTTTATTCTGTATTGTTTTTGGTATATCTTGTTTTATATTCTTCATTTTTTATGGCCATGGCAACTGCCTGTGCCATTATTAATAATTTATTTATTATTATTATTATTATTATTATTATTATTATTATTATTTTATTTATTTTATTATTATTATCCTGCTGACTTAGAGGCCAGGCCTCCAGAGTTCAGAAGGAGAGCAGACAGCAAGCGACCTAGGAGCGGAGCAGCCCAAGAGTTAGCGAACAGGCATAGCAAATGGGAGTTTGCCAGGGAGGACTGCTGTGGGCAGGACCAAGGGTGGGCTTAACGATGGGGAGGAGCTAGCTGAGTGCTGAGTGTTGCTTAACGAGGGGGAGGAGCTAACTCCTGCTGACTCAGACTGGTTTGACATTTGCTGTGTATTGTAAGTTAGTGTAGTTCTTTTAATTATTTTATTCTGTATTGTTTTTGGTATATCTTGTTTTATATTCTTCATTTTTTATGGCCATGGCAACTGCCTGTGCCATTATTAATAATTTATTTATTATTATTATTATTATTATTATTATTATTATTATTATTTTATTTATTTTATTATTATTATCCTGCTGACTTAGAGGCCAGGCCTCCAGAGTTCAGAAGGAGAGCAGACAGCAAGCGACCTAGGAGCGGAGCAGCCCAAGAGTTAGCGAACAGGCATAGCAAATGGGAGTTTGCCAGGGAGGACTGCTGTGGGCAGGACCAAGGGTGGGCTTAACGATGGGGAGGAGCTAGCTGAGTGCTGAGTGTTGCTTAACGAGGGGGAGGAGCTAACTCCTGCTGACTCAGACTGGTTTGACATTTGCTGTGTATTGTAAGTTAGTGTAGTTCTTTTAATTATTTTATTCTGTATTGTTTTTGGTATATCTTGTTTTATATTCTTCATTTTTTATGGCCATGGCAACTGCCTGTGCCATTATTAATAATTTATTTATTATTATTATTATTATTATTATTATTATTATTATTATTTTATTTATTTTATTATTATTATCCTGCTGACTTAGAGGCCAGGCCTCCAGAGTTCAGAAGGAGAGCAGACAGCAAGCGACCTAGGAGCGGAGCAGCCCAAGAGTTAGCGAACAGGCATAGCAAATGGGAGTTTGCCAGGGAGGACTGCTGTGGGCAGGACCAAGGGTGGGCTTAACGATGGGGAGGAGCTAGCTGAGTGCTGAGTGTTGCTTAACGAGGGGGAGGAGCTAACTCCTGCTGACTCAGACTGGTTTGACATTTGCTGTGTATTGTAAGTTAGTGTAGTTCTTTTAATTATTTTATTCTGTATTGTTTTTGGTATATCTTGTTTTATATTCTTCATTTTTTATGGCCATGGCAACTGCCTGTGCCATTATTAATAATTTATTTATTATTATTATTATTATTATTATTATTATTATTATTATTTTATTTATTTTATTATTATTATCCTGCTGACTTAGAGGCCAGGCCTCCAGAGTTCAGAAGGAGAGCAGACAGCAAGCGACCTAGGAGCGGAGCAGCCCAAGAGTTAGCGAACAGGCATAGCAAATGGGAGTTTGCCAGGGAGGACTGCTGTGGGCAGGACCAAGGGTGGGCTTAACGATGGGGAGGAGCTAGCTGAGTGCTGAGTGTTGCTTAACGAGGGGGAGGAGCTAACTCCTGCTGACTCAGACTGGTTTGACATTTGCTGTGTATTGTAAGTTAGTGTAGTTCTTTTAATTATTTTATTCTGTATTGTTTTTGGTATATCTTGTTTTATATTCTTCATTTTTTATGGCCATGGCAACTGCCTGTGCCATTATTAATAATTTATTTATTATTATTATTATTATTATTATTATTTTATTTATTTTATTATTATTATCCTGCTGACTTAGAGGCCAGGCCTCCAGAGTTCAGAAGGAGAGCAGATAGCAAGCGACCTAGGAGCGGAGTGGCCCAGGAACTAGTGAACCGGCATAGTAATAATAATAATAAGTCTTTATTGTACTGGCCACAGGCCATGACAAAACAAACATAATATGCATAGCATATACATATATACATAAAATCAAATTAATACAACCATTCCATAGAATGCGAAGGAAAACATTTGGCGACATTTACAACCACCATAGCCATAACCATAAATCACACGCCAGCCCTGTTAAGACCCAGTCGGCCAAGTGATCACCTAACTAGGCCCAGCTTTTACATCCTTTGAACCGGCATAGTAAACAGGGGAGTTTGCCAGGGAGTACTACTGTGAGCAGGACCAAGAGAGGGCTTAACGAGGGGGAGGAGCTAGCTGAGTATTGCTTAACGAGGGGGAGGAGCTAACTCCTGCTGCCTCAGAAGCCAGGCCTCCAGAGTTCAGAAGGAGAGGAGACAGCAAGCGACCTAGGAGCTAACAAACAGGCATAGCAAACAGGGGAGTTTGCCAGGGAATTCAACGTGGGAAGTAGCCATGGGTGGGACACCCTGGTGAGGTGAGATGAGTGCACTTGTGCAGGACAGTTAACCCACGTCCCATCGTACATAATCGTATAACTAGTGCTAAGCCTAACGATCCCCCTAGATAAGATGCAGACAGCAGTGGGATGGGGGTTATCCAGTTTTTTGCACTGAGTGTCACATGCATGACTATCTTCCTGTTGGAGAGAGGTCATATGTATGTACCCAGTGCAAAGAGCTCCTAGCTCTCAGAGAATGTGTACAGTCTCTGGAGGCTAGAGTGGCAGAGCTGGAGAACCTCAGGCAGACAGAGAGGTTTATTGAGGAGTCCTTCAGGGACATGGTAGAACGGTCCCTCCTCCACTCTGGCAGCCCCTGTGCTGCTTTGGAGGGGCAAGGTCTCCAGGAAGGAGAGCATCAGACTGGAATGGTGGGATGTGATTCTGTAGCTGGGACCTGCATTCCAGGTGATGCGTTATCCTCTCACACTGAGGATATTTCTCCAGAGTGGTGTACCCAGAGGGGTGGGAATAGGACAGCTGTGGTAGTTGGGGATTCGATTATTAGGAATGTAGACAGCTGAGTTGCTGGTGACCGGGAGGATCACATGGTAACTTGCCTGTCTGGTGCAAAGGTTGCCGGCCTCACATGACACATAGACAGAATCCTAGGGAGTGCTGGGGAGGAGCCTGTTGTCGTGGTTAATGTGGACACCAATGACATAGGTAGATATAAGAGGGAGGTTCTGGAGGCCAAATTTACGCTGCTAGGTAGTAGACTGAAGTCCAGAACCTGCAGGGTAGCATTCTTGGAAGTGCTCCCCATTCCACGCGCAGGACCCCAGAGGCAGGTTGAGCTCCAGAGTCTCAATGCGTGGATGAGACATTGGTGCAAGGAGGAAGGCTTTAGTTTTATTAGGAACTGGGGAGCCTTCTGTGGAAAGGAGAGCCTATACAAACGGGATGGGTTCCATCTTAACCAGAATGGAACCCGGCTGCTGGCGCTAAAAATTAAAAATGGGATAGAGCAGTCTTTAAACTAGAACCTGGGGGAAAGCCGACAGGCACTGCGGAATGCACAGTTTGGGCTGTGGCATCTCCAAAAGATGTTACTTTAGAGGAAGTAGAGTATCTTAAGACTGAGGATAAGATAAATGGCAAGGGATTTCAGGTGGAACATGGGGGGGAACAGACAGATAATGATTCCAGAGCGCCTGTTTCAGTTACCTATAATGTGCCCATTAAGAAGAAGAATAAAAAGAATACATTTAAGTGTCTGAATGCTAATGCTAGAAGTCTAAAAAAATAAGATGGGAGAATTAGAGTTTATAGCGCTAAATGAAGATCTAGACATTATAGGCATCACAGAGACCTGGTGGGATGAGGATAACCAATGGGACACTGTAATACCAGAGTACAAGATATATCGAAAGGACAGAGGAGATCGTGTTGATGGTGGGGTGGCTCTGTATGTTAAGGACAGCATTGAGGCAAGTAGAATAAAAAATTTACAGAATGCAAACTGTTCCCTCGAATCCCTATGGATTGAAATTCTAGGTATCAAGCAGAAGAGTATAGCAGTGGGGCTATACTATTGCCCCCCTGAGCGGAATAGAGTGATGATGTAATGCTAACAGAGATTAAACAGGCTACTAAAACTGAGAACGTAATAATAATGGGTGACTTCAACTACCCCAATATTGACTGGCTGAATGCCTCCTTGGGGTGGGATGTGGAGGCAAAATTTCTGGATGCCTTAAATGACTGTTTTTTAGAGCAACTGGTTCCGGAACCAATGAGGGGAGGAGCTTCTTTAGATCTAGTCGTAAGTGGCACACAGGAACTAGTGCAAGGAGTAACTGTGACCGAGCCACTAGGCAATAGCAATCATAATATAATCAAATTTGACATAGTTGCTGGAGGGAGAAAGTTAATGAAAAGTACAGCCCTGGCTTTTAACTTTAAAAGGGGAGACTATGCCAAAATGAGGAAGCTAGTTAGAAAGAAACTAAAAGGCACCGTTGAAAGGACTCCAATGTTTGCAAGAGGCATGGAGGCTGTTGAAAAGCACCATCTTGGAAGCCCAGATTACATGCATCCCACAAGTTAAAAAAGGTAGCAGGAGGGCTAACACTGTGGCTAAGTGGAGATGCAAAGGAGGCTATTAGAGCCAAAAAGGCATCCTTTACGAAATGGAAAGCCAGCCCCAATGAGGAAAGCTAGCCCCAATGAGGAAAATACAAAGCAGCATGAACACTGGCAACGTAACTGTAAGGTGCTAATAAGGCAGGCAAAGAAAGAATTTGAAAGGAGACTTGCTAAAGAGGCAAAAACAAATAATAAAACCTTTTTCAAGTATATCAGAGGCAAGAAGCCTGCTAGGGAGTGGGTTGGGCCATTAGATGACCAGGGAGTAAAAGGGGCACTCAGGGAGGACAAGGACATTGCAAAGAAGCTAAACGAGTTCTTTGCTTCGGTCTTCACTGCGTAGGATGTTGGGGAGATACCCATGCCAGAACCCTACTTTGTAGGTGATGAATTGGATGAACTGTCACAAATCAGCGTGACCCTGGAGGAGGTTCTAGAGCAAATTACCAAGCTTAATATGAACAAATCACCAGGGCCAGATGGTATTCACCCCAGAGTTCTGAAGGAACTCAAATGTGAAATTGCAAACCTACTAGTAGTAATTTGTAACCTAACGTTGGCATCGGGCACTGTACCTGAGGACTGGAGTGTAGCAAATGTAACCCCAATATTTAAAAAGAGTTCCAGAGGTGATCCTGGAAACTACAGACCGGTAAGTTTGACGTCTGTGCCGGGCAAAATGGTGAAAACTATCATGAAGAACAGAATCACTGGGCATATTGATAAACATGGCTTAATGGCAAAGAGTCAGCATGGATTTAGCAAAGGGAAGTTATGCCTCACTAATCTCTTGGAATTCTTTGAGGACGTAAACAAGCATGTGGACAGGGGAGACCCAGGAGATGTAGTGTACCTGGATTTCCAGAAAGCTTTTGTTAAGGTCCCACATAAATGACTCTTGAGAAAATTAAAAAGCCATGGGATAGGAGGTAGTGTTTTGCTATGGATTGGTAACTGGTTAAAGGATAGGAAGCAAAGAGTGGGACTAAATGGCCAGTTTTCACAATGGAGGGATGTAAAAAGTGGTGTGCCCCAAGGATCTGTACTGGGACCAGTTCTTTTCAATGTATTCATTAATGATCTGGAAAAGGGTGTTAAGAGTGAGGTGATCAAATTTGCAGATGACACCAAGTTATTCAGAGTAGTCAGAACACGAGCAGACTGTGAGGAGCTGCAGCAAGATCTTACAAGACTGGGTGCCTGGGCATCTAAATGGCAGATGAGATTTAATGTGGACAAGTGCAAAGTGATGCACATTGGGAAAAATAATCCAAATTATGAGTACACAATGCTGGGTACTAAGCTAGGAGTTACCACTCAGGAAAAGGATCTGGGAGTGATTGTGGATAATACACTGAAATCCTCAGCCCAGTGTGCCGCAGCGGTCAAAAAAGCAAATAGAATGTTAGGAATTATTCGCAAGGGAATAGAGAATAAAACTGAGGATGTCATAATGCCTCTATACAAATCAATGGTGCGACCGCACCTTGAATATTGTGTGCAGTTCTGGTCGCCCCATCTCAAAAAAGACATAGCGGAACTAGAAAAGGTACAGAGAAGGGCAACAAAAATGATCCAGGGTATGGAACAGCACCCGTATGAGGAGAGGCTTGATAGGCTGGGGCTCTTCAGCTTGGAAAAGAGACGGCTGAGAGGAGATATGATAGAGGTCTATAAAATCATGAGTGGTGTGGAACTTGTAAACAGGGAACGGTTATTTACCCTCTCAACTAGTATTAAAACTAGGGGACACTCCATGAAACTCACAGGTGGCAGAGTAAAAACAAACAAAAGAAAGTATTTTTTCACTCAGTGTACAATTAGGTTGTGGAATTTACTGCCAGAGGAGGTGGTCAAGGCCAGTACTATAGCTGAGTTTAAAAGAGGTTTGGACAAGTTTCTGGAAGATAGGTCCATTAGCAGCTATTAGCCAGACAGGATTGGGGAACAAAACTCTTTACTGTCAGGAGCCGGGGGATGACCCACAGGGAATGGATAGCATAAGCATGGTGACCTGTTGGATGCTTCTTCCAGACCCCCATGACTGGCCACTGTTGGAGACAGGATACTGGGCTCAATGAACCATTGGTCTGACCCAGTATGGCACTTCTTATGGATGGATGATGAATCAAGGCCAGTTTTGGCTGACCTTGTTCTGGCTGGGTACTCTGTGCAGCACCAGCCCCGGGTGGTGTGTCTGTGTGTGTAGCCATTGTTTTTTATGGACACATTGCCGGTTAGGAGGTTTCCAGTGCAACCCTTGCTGGGGGTTGAGGGCCTTCTCCTTGTGCCCAATTTGGCTGGCAGAGTAGGGATGCTGCTGATATACCATAACCGTACACCTTCCCTCACTGCTCTATCTGAACTGGTGTCAGATGTGGTCTTGAGGTTCCCCAAACGTATTGTTTTGGGTGACTTCAACATTCACGCCAAGGCCAAGCTCTTTGGGGAAGAGCAGAAGATCATGGCCTCCATGGCAATCACTATCCCAGGTTGTGTCTGGCCTGACACATGAGAGGGGGCATACTCTGGATTTGGTGTTTTGCACTGGCCTTGAGGTGGGGGTCTGATGACTGGGGGAGATAGATATACCACCTTTGTCATGATCAGATCATTATCTCCTGAAGGTGTGTGTGCCAGCACATGTTTGCCCTCGGCAGGGTTCAGGGTCTATTCGAGTGGTCTGCCTGTGGAGACTTATGGAATCTGTAGGTTTCTGGAATGCTCTGGGGGATTTACCCCTGAACCTTGACAGTGACACGATAAATGGCCTTGTGGAACACTGTCTTGGCTGAGACTATTCATTTATTTATATTTATTTATAAAAGATTTCTATCCCACCCCTCCAGCCCACAGGGCAGCTCGGGGCGGCGAACAACAACTCAAAACATCAAAACAATTCACAATTAAAAACCCCATATACATAATAAAACACAACCCCCCCAAACCACCCCCTACCCCCCCTTGCCAAAAGCCTAGCGGAACAGTCAGGTCTTACACAAACGTCGAAACGATAGGCAGGTGGGGGCCAACTGACCCTCCTCCGGGAGCGAGTTCCACAGCACGGGGGCAGCCACCGAAAAAGATCTCACATCAGTGGCCACCCATCTCGCCCAGGGAACCTCCCAAAAGCCCCCCCCCCAGCGATCTCAGGGGGCACATGGGGCGTGAGGTGATCCTGCAGATAAGCAGGGCCCAGGCCATGAAGAGCTTTAAAGGTCACCTTGAACCTGGCCCGGTGCTTTATAGGCAGCCAGTGCAGAGCCCGGAGCACTGGTGTCATGTGCTCCCTGCAACCCGCCCCAGTAAGGAGATGGGCTGCGGCATTCTGCACCAGCTGCAGCCTCCGGACCAGCTTCTCGGGCAGCCCCACGTAGAGCG
>QEPC01001114.1:372565-384496 GCA_003113815.1 Sphenodon punctatus
GGCTGTGGAACTCCCTTCCGGAGGAAGCTCGCCTGGCCCCAAGCCTTTTAACATTTCGGCGGAACTGTAAGACCTGGCTGTTTGCCCAGGCCTTTGGGAGGGAGGGTGGGGAGGGAGGATTTTAGTCCCCTACCCATTTATTTTACCTGTCTAGCCCTGTTTTATATTTAATATTTAATATTTGATTGTTTTAAATGAATTTTATTGTATTTTATTGTTTTATTGTTGGAAGCCGCCCCGAGCTGCGTTGCAGGAGGAGCGGGGTATAAATTTGGAAAATAAATAAAAATAAATAAATAAATAATGTTAATATCAGGATTCTGGGCAGGGCAAGAGGCTAGGTAGAGACAGGGGCCAGAGTCCAGGGCATCAGAAAACTGCAGCATAGGGTCCATGGGAGGGTGGTGGTAGGCAAAAGGCATAGTCTGATATCCAGACAGGGGTCACATCATGGGAGGTCGGTTCAAGCAGAGTCCATAAGGGAACAGGAGCTGTTGGGGTTCAGGAGACAAGGCAAAAGGAGGCTGATGGAGCCAGTCTGTAAGGTTGTTCAGGACAGGAGTTTGCTGTGACCAAGGAAGCTATATAGGAGTCCTTGGCCAATCAGGGTGTGGGTTGCCAGTTGCTAATCAGGAGCCTGGCAGGGTAGAACCAGACTACAAGAGATCAGAGAGCTGGGATTCCACTGCTTCACCAGAGCAGCCTAGTAGCCGTGTGGATCCCACTTTTACCCACAAACCCAGAGAACATGGGTTCAAAGCCTGTGCTCCCTTTGCATCCTGACAGGCAAGCAGCCAACCCTGTCTAGTCAGAGAAGACTGGGGACTGAAGGAATCAGCCAACACTGGCCAAAGCATCAAGCCGTAACCCAGATCTGTGCCTGCCCAGCCATCCAGCTGTGTTAGCCAAACTGACCCAACTAGAGCATCAATTCATGGTTGACTGAGTGTATCTGATGGCAGCAACAGTGAGTCATTTTCACTCCCCCCCCGCCCCCCGTTTTTGTGTTCCTTCTCCTCTGCCTCTGATGTGCATGAACAGCAGGAACAACATGCGTGATTGCCAAACACAGAGCCATCTTTGTTTAACCAAGAAACTTTAATTAGTATCAACTCACTGATAAAGGACTGGACTGAATGAATGGTTGCTCACTTGGATTAAAGTTATTCTTGATTCAAGAGTCCTTGTCTCAGTTCTGTTTTCTTTCTTGTTCAGTAAACTCTGGGATGCAGCATGAAATGTGTGTGTTTTACCATGACAACTAAGCAGGCTCAGATTTCTGTACTTAACGCTGTAGTTAGAGAAATTGAACTTAGGTTGTCCAGACAGAGACAGATTGGCATGTCTAAGACTTTGAACTCATAGCTTTCAATAGAACAGCCTCCCCCATTTTCCCACAAAGCAGAGTTCCAGTATCTCTCCAGGATCACGCATTCTGAGGCCTGACAGTGAAAGAGAGCTAACTGCCTGCCCACTGCACCTCTTCCCTGTGGGGAGAAAGTGCATTTAGCTAGTGCCTCCTCAGCAGCTTGCTGTGTTCTCGCCTGCTTCAGTGGGCCCCATGTTCCTCTAGGCTCAAAGTGATATTTAGTGACATTGATGGTTTCCAGCACAAAAGGGAGACTGGGGAGTGAGTAATAGGAGCACAATGCAGCCCCAGCTCTTCAGTTATGATTTCCCTTTTGAAGCCCTGAGGCACATGGCGGATCCAAGCCCCCTGCTATGCACAAGCACACTCAAAGACACAGGGGCACCAGTTACTTTCAGGTCAGTCAATCAGCCATGACACTCTTTTTTCTTGATAAGAAAATGGTGCTTAGGTATTCTCCCCCCTCCTTGCTCTATTTGTCTTCCATTAAAATAAAAACAACATAAGGAATCCATAGCAGTGCAGTCAACTAATTAACCCCAGACCACTTTATGTAGGAAGTTGGAGGCTAATTCTATGTCAAGGCTGGATGACAATTCTAAAAAGATGTGTTCAAACTCATCCAAGAGTTATGGGCCTGCTGCAGGTATGCATTACATGGGAGGTCAGACTACATGATCAGAATACTTTCATATCAAGTGTCTGGCCTTGAGTTCTAAGAACAGCAGAGACACAGCAACTCAGTGTAAGAATTTCAATATGAACACGCACACAGGACATCCACTACCAGGACATATGGCACAAAACAGAGTTAAGATACATGCTAGGGGTTCTCTAGAAAAATAATACTAAATTTATATAGACCTCTGTAGCCAGGAGCAGGCTATCTGGGCCCTTTAAAGAAGGTAGCACCAACATGAACGCGCTACCAGGAGTTCAGGCATGGAAACAGAGAAAGGACAGTACCTGATTTCCTAACACCTGAGAATGGCTGAGCCAGCCCCAAAGGCTAAATGCCTGAGCAAGCTCAGTGTGAGAGGCAGGAGCTAGGTGTGAGTTTTGCCTCAGACAAAGAGAGTGTTTAGGAATCAGGAGCTGGGTGAAAGCTCTGTCTCCTGCAAGCCCTGTCCAGAGGGTGTTGCCTGAACCGGAGGGTTTAGCAACCTACAGGAGAGATTTGTGCCTGGCCTGCAGAGCCCAGGGAAAGGCTCTTGTCTTGAAAGGTGTGAACTGTGTGAAGATGTATTGAGAAACTGTGTATATGGCAGTTGATTGTATGGTAACGTATGAGATAGACACTTCAGCTAAAATTCCCCTAAAGCGTGTGACTTTGTGGACAGCATCCTGATACAACTTAACCCCCACCCCATCCCCTGCTGCCAAATGACACCTGGGGTGCTTCACAAAACAATTAAATACAATTCACTAAAAACAATTTAGAAGGACAGGATGAAAGGGGAAGAAATAAAATCCAGTAGCAAATCCCCTAAAAGTACCTGAAGAATAAAGAAATCCTACATGCAGTCCCATCCTCTTCAGTTAGAGAGAAGCACAGAAAGGTGAAAAGAAGATGGCAAGGAAGATGATAGCAAGGAACTCATCTCCATTGCCAAAGAGGGCAAGACTAGAAATAATGGGCTCAAATTATAAGAAAGTACATTTTGGTTAAATATCAGGAAAAACTTCCTAATAGTAAGAAATTATAGAAAGACGAGGTATGGCGACTTATAGACTAACTCTAAAAAGATTTTACGTAATTAATTAGTTTTATTTAGGTATGAGCTTTCATGAACAACAATCCACTTCCTCAGATGCATAGATGGACCAAAACAGTAACTGCAAAGCCTAGGCAAGCTGTGGAATATTGGTTCTTAAACTTCTTTCGGCAGCTTAGTTGTTGTGATGAAAATAAAGGATACTTACCATAACTTAGTTCTTCGAGATGGCTCCGTGCATTCTCACTCATGAGAACCACGTGATGCCCTTTCAGGTTCCGGATACTGTCCCTTTAAGAAGTTTCACATGCTTCTACCAAGAAAGTTATAGAAGTTGAGTGAGTTCTAGAAGTTGAGAAGTCTAATTGAGTGAGCTTGAAGTCCCTCCGGTGGTTCCTTCCCATCTAGGTGGTAACACAAGGCAATACATGCTGAAACACATTGGGAGGACAGTCTTGTACCAGTGTTTCTTCCCTCTTGCGCTATAAGAGGTAATCTGTTTTATGAAAACATTTTGTTCTATCAATGTAAAAAGCCAACGTCCTTTTTAACATCTAAGATGTGAAGGATAGCTGCCAACTGTGTTTCATGGGGTTTTGGAAAAAACACTGGCAGTGAAATAGTTTGATTCAAGTGAAACAAGGATACCACCTTGGGGCAGATGGTGAGTTCAGTTCTAAGTTGTACCTTATCTGGGTGGAAAATAAGTTAAGGTGGCGAGGCTCTCAAGGCTGCTAACTTGCTCACCCTTCCAGCCGATATGATAGCTGCTAGAAAGACAGCTTTGTAAGTCAGATGTCTCAGGGATGTTGATAAGAGTGGTTCAAATGGTTGTCTCATGAGTCTCTTAAAAACACTAGAGATAAATTCCATTGTGGCGTTGGAGTTTTCACTGCCGGATAGTGGTTTTGCAGGCCTTTCAGGAAGGATCGCACTATATTGTTGGAAAAGACTTTCTGAATTCTGGAGTCATGAAGACAGGACTGCCAGATGAACCCTGATGGAGGAGATAGGCTAGTATCGATGGTAATTTTATGTTATGAGGGTCTAGGTTGGTTTTTCTACACCATACTTCAAATCTTTTCCACTTGGCTACATAGGCCTTCCTGGTAGATGGTCTCCTAGCATCTGCCCCTATTTCCTGGATCTCCAGAGGGAGGCGCTCATCCAGGTGGATTAGAGTATACACCAGGCTGCGAGACGGAGAGAGTGCATGTCTGGGTGAAGAAGTTGACTGTCGTGTTGGATGAGGAGGTTTGGTATTCGTGGGAGTTGCCACTTGTCCACAGCCTATTGACGAAGAGGCGTGTATCACGTCTGCTGCATCCAATCCAGAGTGATGAGTAATTGTATTTATGAGGGTCTAGGTTGGCTTTCTCTGTGATGGTTTTGTAGATGGTCTTTGCTACAAATGGGAATGGAGGGAACGCATAAGCAGCGAGTCCCATTCAGGGAATCACAAAGGCATCCAAGAGCAGCCTGGGGCTTTTCCCCCCTCTGCTGCAGAATTTGTCTAATTTGTGGTTTTCCATGTTGGCAAAGAGGTCTCTCTCTGGGAGGCCCCGTTGGGAGAAGATGCAATGCATGACTTCCCTGCCTACAGACCATTTGTGTCTGGCTAGATGTTGTCTGCTGAGGCAGTCTGCAAGGACATACTCTTTGCCTGGGAGATGGATGGCTCTTGTTAGACCTGCTTCTGGATGCACCAATACCAAATCTGGAGAGTTTTGTTGGTCAAAGTCTTCAACGACAGGCCCCACTGCCTGTTTAGGTAGTACACTGTCATCAGGTTGCCTGTGACAATCTGGACTGCCCAGCCTCTTAGAAGTGGTAAAAAGGACTGAGGTGCAAGACAGATTGTTCTTAGCTCCAGAATGTTTTTATGGCTTCGTCGTTCTATTGTATTTGTGGGTACCATCCACCATTGGAGTGAGCAAAGTACCCTTCCAGGGAGGGTGAGTCTCTTTGAGAGGTTATCAAACACCAGAGTATAATGGTTGCAGAGCCAGTACTGAAGCGGGTGAAAGCATAGTCTTGTGTACTGAGCGACTATGGTGGTGGAGATGAATGGGCCCAATAACTGAAGGAAAACCCCCTACTTTTTGGTAGGTTGTCTTTGAGGTCTGAACATCATGTTTGTTATGGTAAGAAATCTTTCTACAGGCAGGAAGGCTGTCTCTCGTCTTGAATCGAGGATTGCCCATATGAAGGGGAGCACCTGAGCAGGGTTGAGTGCTGACTTCTGATCATTTATAATCAGTCCCAAGTCCTGTAGGAGTTGAATAGTAGTATCCACATGTTTGAAGAAGGTACTGGCAGAGTGTGCTGTAATCAGCCAGTTGTCAAGATAGGGAAACGGGGTCACTTCATTTTCATAGATGTGCAACTACTGGTGCCATCCATTTGGTAAATAATCTTGGTGCCATGGATAATCCAAAGGGGAGGACTGAGCACTGAAAACATGTTTTTTCCACAATAAACTAGAAAAATTTACGATGTAAATGCCTTATACTGATATGAAAGTATGTCTTTCAGGTCAAGTGACACCATCCTGTTTCTAGGGTAGGGAGAATGGTTGACAGAGTGGCCATTCTGAATTTAAGTTTAATATACCTATTAAAACATCTCAGGTCTAGGATAAGTCACATGCATCCCCCTTTCTTGTCAACTAGGAAATAATAGGAATAAAATCCCCATCCCCATGAGGACTTTGTTAATGCTTGGATGGGGTGCGCGCTGAGGTTTAGAACTAAATCCTTACAGCTCCCACGTGCGCCCAGACACAATAGTCATTAGGACCAAGATGGCGGTGGTAATTAAATTTTTGGGGAGACACCCAGCTGTCTGGCAGACTCTGGCAAAAAGCAATCTACAGTCATTAACATGGACAGGATGGATTCATAAATTTACCAAGTCAAGAATTCCAGAGTCAGTATTTCAGCCATGAAAAATATGGAGGTGATCCTCTTCAGCCTCACAAATTGCATCTTGTTACCAGAATCAGAAGTGGAATTCATCGTCCATACTGGGAAAAGGAGCTTGGATTGGAAAAAGCGCATCAACTCAGAGTGCACAAAAATATCCCTTCTGTGAATCCCAAACTGAAAGTAATTAAGCATCTTGTCAGAATACAGCCCTTGAAATTACCACATGGGATTCCAACAGAAGAGGGCATGTCAGACACCTTTATTAACATCAAGGGTGAATTAATAATTTGGCAGCATCTGAAACTAGTCGAACAAAAAGCAATTGAGTCATCCAAGTGTATGCTGATTTTTAATTTTGTAAAAATTTGGTGTTATGTATTTTCAGGCATGATTAAAATTGAACTCTTGGATGGCTCCTTTTAAGAGCAGAGAATGGATCTCTTGCATCAATAATACCTTGTGAGAGGAGTCCCTAAACAGGGACAGGGGAGGGGAGGGGAGGGAAGGAGGAGGTGGGATACTGAAACTGAATACAGTAACCCAAATCTATAATTTTAAAGGACCCATCTATATGATGTGATCCTTTCCCAGGCTGGATGGCATGGCCTAAGTCTGTCCTTGAAAAGGGTTTTGGATGATGAGCGCTCAACCATACTATCCTCAAACCTGCGACCGGGGCTGAGTCAACAGGAAGGATTGGTTCTTGCGGGACTTTGGACTACGCCTGTTGAATTTTCTCCTGTTTGGTAGCCTTGTGTTGACATTTGTTGTTGAGGAACAAACCTGAGTTGATGGAATAATGTGCAGTGTTGGCGGTAATAGGCCATAGCAGGTGTTTGATGATAAGGTCGTTTCTGTGGTTGTTTTATAACGCCCTGTGCTCTTGCTGCTTGGCAAGTCTCTTATCTTTTGCAGTGTCTCATCAGTTGTATCTGCAAATAACTGCCACCATTGAAGGGCAGGTCTTCCAAATGGGTTTTATCAGGTGTCAACGCTGTGGATCTTAACCAGGCATGTCTGCAAACAGTGACTGATGTAGCTATAGCACGAACTGCACAGTCTGCCACGTGCATTGCATTTGTCGACTGAAATTTAGCCAAGTGCTCTCCTTCAGACTGGATCACTTGTTTCTCTCTATCACCAGACGCCACCAGTGATCTGGACCACAAAGCATGCTGATATGCTGCCGTAGCTGCTGCATAGTTTGCCGCAGCAAACCATTTTGGCCCAGTATATCAAAATGTCAAACTTCCTTATCCTCTGGTGAGGTTCTCACCGTGCCAGAAGAGGATCTGCTAGTCGCTGCTGCCAAAACNGTGCCAGAAGAGGATCTGCTAGTCGCTGCTGCCAAAACCATTTAATTGGGTGCTAGGTGATGCGAGAACATGAGGGTGTCATGTTCTACAGGATAGAGAGAATCTGCCAGCTTGTTGATAGGGTCAGAAGATGAAGGTGAAGACCAAGACGTTTTAGACAGCTCCATCAATTCCTCAAAAAGAGGGAGCATTATATTTCCTGTCTCACCTCCTGCTAGGATCCCAAACACCAATCCAGACAGTGCTTTCTTAGTAACTTTGATAGGTATCTGGGGCAGAGCTAAAGCTAGTCGACGGCGCATCCCTTGGAACATCCCATCTTCACATTCTCTGTTATCAGAATTGGAGAGAGGTCCGAAATGCTATCACTTGGTGGCAGGATAATCGCTTCCTCCTTAGAGGATGAGGCTGTTCCTGGTTCTGATCTGGGTTGCTTATAAGTTGAAGTGGAGTAGGCGCCTGTACCTGTGCCAATGCTTGTTTTGGTGTTGACACTAAGTCCATTGCAAGTGCTTGTTTTGGTGTTGGCTCTAAGTTCATTGCCAGATCTCTATCAGGTGCTGCCCAAATTGGTTTACAAGTCTCCAGCTGTACAAGAATTCTCCTGCCTGAGTTTATTTGAAGGTGAATAATAAGGCTCCCCCACAGTGGAAGATGGTGTGGAGACACTAGGAGACCTAGAGCGTGACCTGTTATTGTATGATGGATGTTTGTGGTGGCTCAGGTTGCCAGTACCAGGGGTGGTACCATCCCCCATGATGATAAGGAGAGTGAAACGCTGGATAGGGGTGAAAAGTATGACCCCAGTTCCTCATGGGAGGTCTTACCCAGAGTTCCTGCTCTCTGCCAGGGACTAAGGGACTCCTAGAGTGGTAGTTGTGCCACCGCAGTGAAGGATGACATGAGCCCCCCTTGGCTCTCGGTACCTTCTGGGTGTTCTACTCCGCAATGAAGAGGAGGAAGGAGAAGAGAATGATGTAGTGCGCTGTAGCAGGGGGTCTTCCCAGGGCCACACGGGGGCGCTGGGGTCTCACTCAGGAAATTAGCAAAACCCTGCTGCTACGCCTTTTCAGCCCAAACCTTGGCTGAATCCCTCTCTGAGGAAGGGGGTACCCTCCTATAGGACCCAACACAAGCAAAGTCCAGAGGGTATTAGTCAATAGTCTTTATTGACTCATTTTCCACAATCCCTGAGACTGCCAGCTCAGTCATCTCCACCCCACCAGATCCAGGTCAGTCTCTCACAGGCAACACAACATTAACCCCAAAGCCCTCAAAGTCCCAGGCTCTGGCCGAACTTTCCCCAGGCATGAGGCTTCATCCCAGGCACAACCTCTCCTCGGTATCTGGTTCTCTTCTTCAGCACCCTGGAGAGCGTAGAGTGGGAAGGCCTAGTCAGGGCGATGTGGTCCCTTCAGCTCCCAGGCAGAGACTGCCTTGTCTCCCAGTCCTGCCTCTCTTTATATCCCCAGAGTGGGCGTGGCCAGCTCTCTAGCTTGGCTACCCTTAAAGGGACAGTGTCCTGCCCACTCCCAACCTGTTCCCTTCACAAGCTGGTTCCAAGCTATGGGGCTGGCTCTGCCACACCCCTATCCGTGCTCAGCCCTCTGGCTGACCCATGCAGCCCCCTTCTTAAAGGGACAGCAGCCTCGCAGGACTGCTCCCTGCTACACCCCTCCCCCTCCAAGGAGACAGGCTTCTCCCAGAGAAGTCTGGCTTACATGCTTCTAGCAGGGTGCAGCTTCTCACAGTGCATATAGATTCCTCCCAGGGACACTCTCAACCGGTTTACAATCTAAACCCCACTTTCTTCAGGGTTTCTCAGTTGGGGAGCCACCTCCACCCAACTACTTCAGGGAATTAACAGTTTCTGTTGGGGAGCATTCCTCCATCCAACTTACAGACTCAGGGATTTATACAGCCCCTTACATTACTCCACCAACCTTTTCAGAATTTTACTTAACACCCCACGAGACCCCTTCTGGGCTGGGAGGCCGGTCCACCCATTTCTTCTGGACCTCCCAGTCCTGGGACCCTTAAGCCAGACTACTCTGGCCATGTAGTATGCTAGTGCATTTAGATTCCTCCCAGGGCTCCCGTTGGATTTTGGTGGTCAGCTCCATCGCCTATGCCCTACCACCCATAATCACAATATTGCCAGTTGCCTCCAGCCGGCTCAGTCGCCTACATCCTGCTAGGCTTACATAGTATCATGTAATTATGTCCTTCACCCAGGCAGTAAAGGCATTGATCATGAAGATCCACTGCCAGGATCATCAAGGAGCAAGTTGTTCACTTCTTGAAACCTGGTTTCTTATCGACAGGCACCACCATAATGGCAGGAAATCTCCTGAGGAGAAACTATATACACTATCTATTTACACTGAGCTATCTAACAACTAATTCTAATATACAAAACAACAAACTACTACTACTAACTAAGCTAAAGACTAACTAATTAACTATAATACAATTACTAAACTGCCAACAAAGAAATTGTAGAAATTAGTATCCTGAACATTAGAGGTGGTGAAAAAACGGGGATGTGCCCCGCCCCTTCCTCTTATACTCCACTGCTTTCATGATTGGGTAGGGGTGAGGTGGAAGGGGGTGAGATCACTCCAAGCTTCTAGAACTTTTCTGGTAGACGCATGTGAAACTGCTTAAAGGGACAGTATCCAGAAACTGAAATGGCATAACGTGATTCCCATGAGTGAGAATCACGGAGCCACTTGAACAAGAAAAGGGGCAGTGTGAGACAAGACATCAGACCGTAAGATTCCAGGGCATATGACTATAATGCTGGTATATTCTAGGATACTGGTGTCTGTAATAAGACATATAATCGTTCAAAATGTGGAATGTCTTTAAACCATTCATGAAGTTAAGTGAGGTCAGATAATTCTTTGTAATGTGAGTAGAATCCATAATTCCTATTTAATCCAAGTTTAACACAATCAAATTTCTTTATGAATTCCTGTTCTGCTATCTCACATTATAAACGACCCCCGGTATGAATTTGTTTAAGCACAGTCGCCCTGAGGTCTGAGACTGAATAGCCAGGTAGGCTGAAGTGTTCTCACACCAGGTTAAGTAACAGTAAGAGCTGTTCAGCAATGGAACACATTGCCTAGGGAGGTCACAGGCTCTCCACTGCTGGAAATTTTCAATCAGAGGCTGGATAGCCATCTTTCAGAGATGTTGCAGCTGTGGATCTCCTGCATCAAAGCAGGGGTTGGACTAGATGTCCCTTGATCCTGAGGTACCTTCCAACTCTATATAGAAACCTGAGAGAATGCCTGGACTGAACTTTACAAAATTAATTAAAATATTAGTTTGAGATTGCTATCCTTTACTATTTACATAGCATCAACAATGTGCAGCTATGATTAGAGATAGGTCCCTGCCCTGAGGGGCTCAAAATCTAAAATGAATAAGGGGGACACATAGGAAGAGGCAGGGATACATTCATGAAGATGAGAAGTTGCAGGTACATACATTTGGCTTACTTACAATGGAGGTGAGAGATCCTGAGGAAAGCCAGTCCTAAATGAGGAATCTACAGGGGAAAGTGTGATGGATGGGTTAAGTTTTTAGCAGGATTTGAAGGTCGGGAGAGAGCAGAGCACATGTGCTCAGGGAGGGAGTTCCAGACATAGAGGGCAACATGGGAGAAGGAGCAAAGATGGTCTAGGGAACAGGAGACTTGGGGATGGATGAAGATGGTGGGAAAGGAGAAGTGCAGTTCCCAGATGGAAACGTAGCAAGAAACTAAGGAGAGAAAGATGGGGAGGAGCACGGCTATGTAGGACCTTGAAGGTGAAGACAAGGAGTTTGTGCCAGAGATGAAGATGGAGAGGGAGCCAGTGGAGGGAGCAGAGTAGGGGTTGAACATGATCAAAGTAGTGGCCAAGATCTAAAAATTCAAATAAAATGAACTGGCCTTAAAGGAGTGCAAAAACAACTGACCCTGAAAATGAATTAGCCCAGTGGCTCTTACTGTAATTATTAGGTTTAGGGTATATTAAACTCTAAAGGTCAGGCCCATAAATCTAATGTTCTGAAAAATTTCCTATCAGGTACCATCTGAGTAGCACTGAGATGTGGAAGTACAGGCATACACTGTTCTTATTATGGGTGAGCTCCTATGAGATTCTGAGCACCATTAGCTCCTGATGGGAGTCAGAAGAATGGGGTGTCCACTGCTTACTGCAAAATCAAGGAATGTCAAACAAATTCTGAAAGCCAGACCCCCCAGGTCTTCTGCAATTTCTCTGAGATAAAGACTGGCAGCCAGGTTCTTCAGTCCTCCCTGTCCAATGTGCATTATTCAGGTACTGTGGAAGTGGGGCTCTACTGTACTAATGCCCCACTGACTTAGGGTAGGTAAGTGGAAGGTAAACCTTTGTGGTTGGTAATAGTGTAGCAGCTCCCCTCTGCCATGTAAGTATTCAGCCTAGAGCACTGTTGTTCCCCAACTGGGACACTGATGGTTCAAACAAAATCCTTCTAATGAGCTGTCTTTGAGACTCTCCATTTCCTACAGAAGCCACAAACATAGCAAAAAGCCACCCTAATCACTAGTGGTGGGACCCCGGGCCCAT
>QEPC01001114.1:384596-410295 GCA_003113815.1 Sphenodon punctatus
GCCTACCGTTGCCCTGGCTCCGCCCACCAGCTCGCCGGCCTTACTGCCCCTCCAAACTAAAAAGCCACCAGCCGCCCCTGATATAAATGCTTATAATTATAATAATAATATTAAGTTTATAAATAAATAAAATTAAAATGAACATGCACAGGCATGAAATGAACCACTGATCTAGTCTGACCTGTAGACTTGCTTTAGAACCTAACTTGATTGGTAGGTGTGTTTTGAGGTACAGCTTCTAGAGGAGTGTCTAGTCTTGATCTGAATAATGAGAGTAGTGGGGAGGGTCCATCTTTCAGCCCATAAAGATAAAGATAAAACATTTTTAGTTAAATAAGCTAAAATTCCTTACCAGTGCTACTAATAATACCTTCTATTCAAAAGGAATTAATTGCATAGTTCATCTAGGGCACTGCAAATAAACTAATAAATGTCTGCTTCTTTTTTATCTCTGTCAGGGTGGTTTAAGTTAGCAGTAAAATATGCTGCAATGTTTTGGTTGTAGACGGTGCAAAGGGGGAATTTTTGAGCCTTTAGAAGACCAGAACACACGTAGCTATTGCAATATTTTCAACGTGCAGGGGTACATTTTAATTTGTCTTAGGCTTAGTAAAAGCTGGTATTAACATAATCTAAAATTGGGTCTAAACGTGTCCCCATATAATCCTCTCAGCATACTAATAGAAACCTTAATACTAGCACCTGAAAGCAGTGGGTTGTAAGAGAAGATGCTACTGAAACTCTAATGAGACAGGGAGGAGAAACTAGACTGGCTGGTACACATAGGCTCCTGGAATCTGGGCTAGTGAGAGTAGCTGGTAACTTGCCAGAGGCCAAGGCTGCCCTCTTGTCTCCTACCCAGCTTTATCTTGTTGGTGAGACCTGGAGTCAGGGAGGGAACTGACTGTGGCTGCAGAGAACGACTTTGCTGCTGTTGATTGAATTCTCCGATTTTCGGAGCATCCGCCGTTAGCTGAGAAGGAAGCCTTCCTGCTTGCTGAGTTAAATTCTGCTTTGGGAGTTCACTTGCCACTGTCCCCAGGACTCTGTCCTGAGCCTTGGTGATTCTCTGCACAAAGGGCACTGGCTGCTATAGTGGGGACATTTTATTAGGTTTGTTCTCTTGGGTTTTATTTATCTGCTCTATTTTGTTAGCTTCACGCTGAATAGGTTGCTCACTCTGGCTGAGGAGCAAACTGGAGTTGACTAGGTTGTGTGATGGTTTTTTTGTGTATGTGTTTTTTAAAAATCCTGTATTGATCTTGTGTGCAAACATGGATGGGGATCCCTGCCTTCTTCCCAGCTTCCCGGGTATCTCTGCCTGGCCATTGAAAAACTTTTTTTCTTTGACTGGTCACTCTCTGGGTGGGATCGGCTCGGTTCTTGCCCTTCTGTAAGGGTCTTTCCTCCCAACGTCCCTCGCCGTGTGGGACAGGGAGGAGATTTAACTGCAACGGCTGGCCCCATCCTCCTCCTTGCAGCAGCTGTGGGGGCGCACTAGCACTGAGGCGGGTGTCGGCCCATTCTCTGCACAGGCAGTAGCAACAATTCAAAGTGTGTGTGCTGTCTCAAGGAGGCCTCCCTGGCATCCCAAAGCACTCTCCCCCACTCATGTAACTACATTTATTTATTTGTTTTTAAAAATGTATACATGACGACAGAAGAGGCAATAGCTCCCCTCCAAGGCCCAGAATTAAAGCTGGGACTTTTCTTTGCACCCCCAAAGTCATGCGGGAATGTCTCCTCCGCCCCCTCCTGTTTTTATGCCCCGGACACAGAGTTTGAGGCTCAAATACGAAGCACTTGCCTGCCGCCCTCCGAGCTCCCTTAAGCTGAGTTGCAGCCCATCCTGTCCTCCCCTCCCCTAGCCGAGTGGGCAAGCAGCGGCCAGGAGTCAGGCGCCTCCTCCCTCCAGACACTAGCCTAGGGCAGCCTAGCAGGCTCACTCTTGTGCCGCCCAGGGGATGCTTTGCTGGGCGGGACTCCTCTGCCAGCGTCTGCCCCCTGCCCTTGGTGGCGCACCGGCCGGCGCAAAGCGCAGATCCAGCCAGCCAGGACAGAGCAGCAATAGCTCGTAGCCCAGCCCCGGCGCGGCCCAGTGCCACCCCAGGTGCTGGGTGCGCAGCGCATCGCCAGGTGCCGCTGCTGGGGCTGGCCTGGGGGGGCCGCTGTGCTGCATTGCGGGGCGGGCGCCTCCTCCTCCCACTCCCTCCCCCGGAGGGAGCGGGACTATCTGGGCCGGGCAGGAGCGCGGTCCGTCCGCCGGCAGCAGGAATGCCCTGCCTGCTCGCCAAGATAATGTTATTTATATCGCAGCCAGCCGGGCAGGGCGGCTCCGCTCGCTCGGCGCTCCCAGGTCCGCAGCGCAGCGCAATCAGCCCCCCTGCGGCTCTACCGAGCCGCTGCCCCGCACAGTCCGCGCTCCTGCCCAGGACAGGTGAGTGATACGTGTGTGCGGGTGGCGGGGGAACGGGGTGCACGGAGCTGGGGGCGCAGGCAGGCTGGCTGTGCGGGGCTGTAAGAGACCTTCCCCGCCCCCCTTACTGGCGGGGCTGCGGTTTCGCAGGCAGCCCCCCCCCCCCCCCCGGGCTCTGGGCAAGGCAGGCAGAGGGAGCAGCCTATTCATAGCAGCAGCGGACGGGGAGACACTTTCCTGACAAGCACATGGGCGAACTAGAGGGGGGGCTTCGACTCCTAAGTGACCCCCCTCCCCCGCGGTTGGCAGGGCTCCTTCCCAGGCAGACCCAGCCCGGAGGTCGGTCGGGGCGAACCCCCTGTTGCTTCAAAGGAGGCGCCTGCTTGGTCAGAGAAGGAGCAGGGTCTCTGGGGAGAGCTGGCCGAGGAGGAGCAAAGTTTGACTTGCCTATTTGTCTCGGTTGGATCCCTAGAGCCGCGGCGGGTGGGGTAGGGTTAGGCATTGGGGACTACTTTTAAACTCCAAAGACGACTAGATGAGCCACCTTAGGGATGGGATGGACTATGGGGTCGGGGAGATTCCAGGGTGGCTTGCTCTGATTCAGCCTGGTTTTGTGGCTATTAAATAGTTGTGCCAGGTGGTGGCTTGCCCTTGCTGTCCACAGCCCAGACCACTTCCAGGATCTGCCTTTCCAACAGAATTACTGCATAGCTTCCTCTTATCAGACCCCAGGAGTAGGCACCTTGGTTGGGTGATGGTGGCTGATGCAAGAGAGATGTATCTTGCTCCATTCTGTATAGGTAGAGTAGCCAGCGTTTCGGGTATTCAGATTAAAAAACGGTGAAAAAGGAAATTCCTTACTGTACTGAGTGTGTTTATGTTCAGCAAACTAGTTTAGGTGACAGTGTAGGGGGCTGAGGCCTACACATGCTGAAATGTAACCCCAAAGGGCTGAGACTGGCTTCCCCATGTAAGATCATAAGAAGTACCAGACTGAGTCAGACTGGATCAGCATCCTTCCCATCTCCAACAGGAGCCAGCTTTGGTTGCTTTACAGAAATTCACAATAGGCCATAATGAAGTGATCCATTTTCTACTATTCACTTCCAACCTTCCCCTTCCCCCCTGAGCCAAGAGGCCTCATCCCCTAAGCAACTTGACAGCCCTTTTTGTACAATTCAGTTATACTATTGGTCTTTATAACATCCTCTTCCACAGGTTAACTGTAACACTGAGTGGAAAAAGTACTTTCTCTTTATTTATTTTAAATCTGCTGCCAGTTTATTTTATAGGGTGTTCCCTAGTTCTGTTATTTGAGAGGGGGGTAACAGCTGTGTATTTGCTTGCTCCACACTATTAGTGATTTTGTAAACTTTGATCATATCCCCCAAGTCATCTCTTCCCTAACCTGAATAGCCTTATTGAGCCTCACCTTGTATGGAAGCTAATTCGTATCTTTGATAATCTTTGTTGCCTTTTCTATGTAGTTTCCCAGTTCTACATGCACAGTTCTACTATATTCTCTTTGAGATGAGACAACCAAAACTAGCACACAGTATTCAAGGTGTGGGCACACCATGGATTTATATAGCAGTAGATAGTATCTGTTTTATTTTCTATCCCTTTTCCTAATAAGTCCTAACATTGTTTTTCCTTTTTGACTGCTGCTGCACATTGATCTGATGTTTTCAAAGAACTATCTACAGTCACACCAAGATCTTTTTCCTGAGAGATGAAACCTAATTTAGAATCCCACACTGTGTATGTGTAGTTAACATTATTTTTTCAATGTGCATCACTTTACAATTCATCTACTGTTTATTGCCGGGTCTCCCAATTGTTAGAGATCTTTCTGCAACTCTTTGCAGTCTGCTTTGAACTTATTATCTTGAATAACTTTGTGTGACCTGCAAATTCGACCACCTTACTCTTTTACCCCCTTTTCCGGATCATTAACCTTCAATGTTCCTATTGATACCTTCAAAGAATTCTAATAGACTGGTGTCTTCTTTTTACAAAAAATATATTTTGGCTCTTTCCTAGCATGTCATGTTGTTTAACATGTCTAATAATTATATTCTTTACAATGATCTCTACCAGTTTGCCTGGTACTGATGTCAAGCTCGCTGGTCTCTTGCTTTCAAGGTTGCTTATGGAGACTTAAAAATAAATAAATTATTCACCACCTACCAATCCTCAGGTACCAAGACTGATTTTAGGTGTAGGCTATGTATCCCTGATAATAATAACACATAATTTGTATATAGTGCCCCCCACCCCTGTCATGGCACTCTGAGTGCTTCACATAGAACTAATTAACACAACTTTTAATCTTTGCAACAACCCTGTGAGATAGGTTAGACTAGTTCTGCTATTCCATGTTTGAGTTCCTTCAGGACTCATGGTGACTACTGCCTGTACCTGGATACTTATTACTGTTTAATTTACCAAATAGTAAACAGTAAAATATCTTTTTATTTGTTGAATATAGAGCATTTATTGAAAAAACAAGTGGTTGAAAACATTTTTTCACTTTTCAAAACTTTGGGTGTTTTTAGACAAGCACCTCCCCACCCATTACCCACCCATCATACATGTTGCAGGGCTACACTGGCACCCTATGCAGCCCTGCAACATGCATGATGGGTGGGTAATGGATGTTTGAAAACACCCTTTGTGTGGCAGAGAGAGAGATTTGCCCAATATGCTTTGAGAGGGGAGTGGGAGAGCCTGTGAGCTGAAGCTGAAAGGAACAGGAAAATATCCAGGACATGGGGCAGCATGCGGGAAGATGGAAGGGTAGAATGGGCAAAGGTGTAGACAACTGGGAGGGGGTTGTACTGGAGGAAGAGCAAGGGAGAAGCATGGGAATGTACTTAAGGCAGCTAGTGACCATGTACTAAACGATTCTGTTGGAGAAGCAAACCCATGAATGGGACATTACAGGCATTTTCAGATGGACAAACTAATCCTTGATGTAATCTGAGTTTATTATCTAGTATTTAGAAACTCCTGTCTGTTCAGATGCACATTTTAATGCTAGATAACTTTAATCCTTGATAGTCCATCCAAACAGATTCTTGACATTAATCAGGATTTAAAGTCTCCTGGATGATTTTCAATCCCATGGTACTGATTTCTGGGATTGAAGAAAATCTGATTTTTTTCTTCATTTTTCTGATTTTTGAGTTGAAGAAAATGGTAATTTGTCCCTTTGTTCTGTGGGTCATTTAAACATGGTGCTCCGCAATTCATTACTGAAGGCTGATGGAGGTAATACGATCACCCCACAGCCATGTGCCCCTTATGTACCATGGAGCAAAAAATGTCTAGAGAGGATGTCATGTCTGTGGCTGTAATCTAGTATTAGTTGACATAATAATCTCTGATTTGCAGTGTTCAGATAGAAATTAAGGCTTGAATTCTTATTTAAATGTCCATCTGAAAACACCCTATGGGCGTATTCAGACAGACAAACTAATCCTAGATAAGGCGTTAATCTGGATGTTTGATGTCCGTCTGAATGACACTTAATACTCGTTGATAACCTAGGATTTAGAAAAACATCTGGATATCATAAACCCCAGCAAGCTAGAGTTTATGATATCCAGATGTTAAACTAATCCTAGATAATGTCTGTCTGAACAGACTAATCCTAGATAGTTACTTATCCTAGATTAAAGCCACAGAAGTGAAGACTGGGCCACCACTTTAGCCATTTCTGTCTCTATGGTACATAGAGCTGACAGGTGGGGGGAATGAAGGGGGCTGACCGGGAGCAGGGAGGAATTAACGGGGCTGACAGGGAGGGGGGTGGTCCGTCTCTGGCTAAAGATTGCAGCTGGGCGTTTTGGCCCCAGAGCTGGGGAGGAGGCGCAGGAGGAGGAGGGGAATCAGGGAGGGCAAGGCAGGGAGTGACAGAGGACGGTGCTGCCGGGGGTGGGGGACACACACAGAGTTAGGGTGCCTGCTGCGGGGAAGGGAGAGGAGACAGGAGGCAGATAGTGGCATGCGAGGTCTCTGTAGAGCAGGGGAGGAGGCGACAGCAGCAGCAGCAGCGGGAGGCAGGATTGGGGCTCCTCCTGGCCGCAGTAAAATGAAGGGTCAGACGAGCCAGGCTAGTTAGGCTTCAGTGCTGCTGCCCCAGACTGGAGTAGCGGAGCCTAGGACTAAAGTGCATCGCAGTAGCCCTCCCAGCCCTTTAAAAACCTAGTTCACAAAGCTTGTACAAGTGAGTTCATGAAAGTGCAGCGGGCTGTATTTGCACCACTTCTGCTTTCCTCCAGGTCACGGATCTCTTAGGAGCAGGAGGGGGGCACTAATCTCTCCTTTAGTGTGGTTTTTTCTTTGTATGCACAACCTCAGCCCTTCCCTGCCTCCAGGACACTGTCAGCTTGCGTGGTACATTAGCCAACACAGCTGGAGCGGGGTAGGGGGAGAAATGGTTCTTGCAGCTCCACAAATATTTCTCTTTCTTTCCGCTGTAGCCAACGCACAGGCTTTGGGCTGTGCTTCTTTATTTGCCCCTGTGTAGTCCTTTTACACCATCTGCCCCTGCCTGCCTGTACATCGCGCTGAGTGCTTCCGCAAACACCATGGGATTGCAAATTCATCCAAGAGACTGTAAATCCTAATTAACAGCAAGGTTTTGTTCAGACAGACTATCAAGGATTAAAGTTATCTAGCATTAAAATGTCTGTCTGAACAAAACGGAGTTTGTAAATTCTACATAATAAACTAGGATTTTATCTAGAATTAGTTTGTCTGTCTGAAAACGCTCTACATGTGACCAAAGCTCTTTTCTTCCCTTGTTGCAGCTTTGCTAATTCCCCTTGTCCCTTTACACATGACATACTTTGTGGACAGTCCTTTAGGATTAGACCTAATGTGGAAGCAGATTATTCTATATCTTCCTATATTGTTGAATTTTGTTCAATGTCCTCTGAAGTATCTGTTGCTGACTGCTATTGGAGATAGGATACTGAGCAAGATGGGCTAGATGCAGCTAAGCAATTGCTACAACCGTAGCTTTATTGGGCAGAAAATACAGTTCTTGTGATTTTTGGTGCTTGATTTGTGGGTGATCTGTGTTCTTTCTCTGTGGAAGAGACAAGTGCTGTGGTTCAGTAACGGAAAAGAAGCTTTAGAACACTCTGCCCTACCTGAGTATATATGCTCCTGTATGAACAGGTCAAGAGGCTGGAAACAGACGTTACTAGGATCGTATTTTTTGAGACCTCCGTCTTCATTAGTGTTGGTATGCCTGAGATCTGTCCATGATTAGCCATGGTCAGAATGCCAGTGTGTAGGAGTGCTATGCTATTATTAGATTGTTTTGACTCTACCAAGGGCCCCCAACTTGCCTAAAAACAGCCTGTTCTTAGTTCTTGCGTTATGCTCCTTGTTGTGGTATCTGCAGCCTAACTATAACCCATTCACAGTGCTCAGACCAGTCCCAACTGCCAAACCAGCTAGTACCAATTCCCAGGTCCCACCGTATGAGCCAACCTGTGATCCCATCTGACTTGACTCTTCCGAAAAAGAAACACAGTGTGGGGCAGTTCACAAGGTGCTGTTGCTTCTTTTGTCTCTCTTGCTCACTCCCTGATCCTGTTTGAAATAAAACACAATGAAGCCTCCAGTTCTTAAGCTTAGGGTGGTATTTTTCAGAAATGCCCAAGCACCAACCATCAGTGTACAGAGTGTATTTCGGAGCATAAATCCTAGTGAACGTGAGCCTTCGGGTAAGGGCGAGATATAAATGCAAATAAATAAATAAATGTCAGTGCACTCCTAAATCACTTTGGCATTTCTTTTGTTGTTGTCCTGTCTTACCCCACACCACCATTGTCTTTTAGAGTCACCTGTCACATTTTGTCCTTAAATTGCAAATAACGCTTAATTTTACTTCTCTTTGTGAGATTACTTATGGTAGAAAAGCTAAGCATGTACATATGTGTTTGTAGCTTGGGGCCGTGTATTGTAAATGTTTTGGGGACAGACTGTCCTTTATCTCTGGGTAACTTCAGACGTGACGGGCCTTTTGGCCTGCTACTCTGAGCCCTGGACCGGGTCCATGATCAGACCGGCTGTCTTTATACGTGCCGGCCTGATCGCGGAGGGGAATTGGGGAGGGGGCGTGGCTGCGCGATGTGACTTGCGGCCGCTCAGTGCTCCACTGGCTGCCCGCCCCTGGGGAGACAGGCGGGCGCAGCGGCCAATTAGGCTGCTGCGCCTGATCCCATACCGTGATCCAGACCATGGTCAGGAACTGGGCGAGGTAACAGATGTTACTTTCACCCCATTCCTGATCGTGGTCCAGCTAACCACAGTTCTGGAGGTGAGGCCGGCCTAACCTCCAGAACTGTGGTTAGCTTTGAACCCCACCAGGAATTCACCGTGGTGAACATCTGGCGGGGCTCAAACAGGCGTTCACGCAATCACAGCCACCACCCTGAATCCACTGTGATTCAGGGTGGTTGACTATGATCCCATAATGTCTGAAATTACCCTCTGTGTCTGACTAGCACCCATCACAAATGGGGGTCTGTGGATCCCACTGTAATACACGTTAATAGTAACAATTAATTCTGCTCCCAGCTGTCAAACCAGCCTACAGCCTATCTCCTCAGAAATCATCTTGAGATACTGGTTATTTTTCTCCTCTGGGAACCAAGCTTCCCCATGCCCATCCTGAATATATAATTTGTTTAAAAGGTCAGCAAAGTAGATAATAATAAATAAATATATAAAAATATCAAATCTCCATTTTCCTCTGCTGGATCCCTATTTATGGCTTTATGGTAGGGCCAGCCTTAGAATTTGTGGAGCCCAGGGTAAAAATTAAATGTGGGGCCTGCATGAAGGCCCCACCCCCTTGGGGGAACCCTCTGCAGGGTTCTAAAGATGGTTGTGTTTGGACCCCTACACTCTGCCCTGGTGAAAACAGTGACTACTGTGACTGTGGGCCCCACAGAAAGAGTGGGGTCTGTGGCAGTTGCCCTGGGTTACACTGTAGTATAGTTTTCAGTGGGGGTTAGTGTTTGTGATGTTGCTGTAAATCACAGCAGTGTATCCAAGAGCACCCCAAGGCTGCGAACCCGGCTGGAGGCTGGACCCTATCAATAACAGGGGTTCCTACATCTCCCAGGTCACATGGCCTGTCAACCATTATCACTTCAGTCTTGTCTGGATTCAGCTTCAATCGACTTGCCCGCATCCAGTCCCTAATGGCAGTCAGGCACTGGGTAAGCACTGAGGCTGTGTTTTCACCTGCGGCGGCAGCAGCAGTGGGAGGGGCGAGGGAAGATGCATCAGCACGGAGGAGCCGGCCAACGGGAAAAGAGCCGGTCTGAACAGGGATCTGCCGTGGCTTCCCTTGCGCATGTCCGAGTGCAAAATCCTGCCCTGATGTGTGAGAGAAGCTGCGGCAGATCCCTGTTTGCACTGGCTCTTTTCCCGTTGGCTGGTTCCTCCGCGTTGCCACGTCTTCCCTCGCCCCTCCCGCTGCTGCTACTGCCGCCGCAAGTGGGAACTCAGTCTTAGACTGCAGGACCTGGGTCAGATGAAAAGGAGAGAGACAGGTGAGCGTCATCAGCATATTGATGGCACCTTACTCCAAGTCTCCAAAAGATCTCACCCAGGTGCCTCAGATACACATTGAACAGGAGTGGAGACAAGATGGAACCCTGTGGGTCCCCACACAGGAGCACCCGAGGGGAAGATGAGCCACCGTCCATCACCACTCTCTGGGTTCTTCCAGCCAGGAATGAGCGGAACCACACGAGCGGTTTCGCGCACCCCGGCGAGGTCCTGCAGCTGTGTCAGCAACACCCCATGATCAACAGTGTCAAAGGCTGTTGACAGATCTAACAAAATCAACAGGGTACAATTTCCCCTGTCGATTTCAAAGCAGAGACTGTCAACCAAGGCAACAAGCGCAGTCTTGGTGCCATGCCCAGAATGAATACCTGACTGACACAGGCCCAGGAATCCAATAGCATTGAGATGTATGTGCCTGAAACTGTGAGGTTCAATAACCTTCTCTAAAAAGGGGAAGTTAGAGACAGGGTGATAGCTGCCAGAGGAGTGATAGCTGCCATCAAGAGATGGTTTCTTGAGCAGGGGACAGCCAGCCACAGTTTTAAGGCCATCAGATGCCCTGCCCTTCTGAAGGGAGGCATTGACAACCCTGGCCAGCAACACCCCCAATGTCTCCCAGCTGGCATTCACCAGCCAGGACAGGCATGGATCTAGTTCAAGACTGGTTGGTTGCACCCCCTCAAGTACATTCTCCGCATCAGTGGATGAGATCGATCAAAGCTGTTCTAAGTAAACTGGACAAAACCGAGCCTCCTCAACCCCAAACTGAGGCAGCTGAAGTGGGAGGGTAGGCAGGTGGTGCTCCACTTGTGCTGAATCTGAGAGATGATTTATTTATTTTATTTATTTATTTAATTTTAGAGTTTTGCTACCCACCCCTCCTGCCACAGGCAGCTCGGGCAGCTTACAATCTGCAAACAAACATTAAAATAATTTAAATACAACTAAAAGGAGGCCAAAAATAAAAATAACCCCTACCCAACAGCCACCCCTTCACCCATCTCCCCCGCCAAATGCCTGGCAGAACAGCCAGGTCTTACATCTTCTCCGAAAAGAGGGGAGATCCGGGGCCAAACGGGCCACCACCAGAAGGGAGTTCCACAGCCGTGATGCGGCCACCAAGAACGTCCTCCCCTGCGTGGCCCACTGGAAGACTCGGGGAACCTCAAGCAGGGTGCCCCCTGATGACCGCAGGGGTTGGTCCAGCACCTGGGGAGTGAGGCGGTCCTGCAGATAGGTAGGGCCTAGGCCGTTTAGGGCTTTATAGGCCAAAACCAACACCTTGAATTGGGCCAAGAAAACCACCAGCAGCCAGTGCAGAGAGAGGAGCACTGGTGTAATGTGCTCCTGGAGGCTCAGTCCTACCAGAAGACGGGCCGCCGCATTCTGCACCAGCTGCAGTTTCAGGGCCATCATCATGGGTAGCCCCATGTAGAACGCATTGCAATAATCCAATCTGGAGGTGATGAAACATGGATGATGGTGGCCAGGTCAGAGCCTGAGAGAAACGGCTGAAGCTGTCGCACCAGATGTAATTGGCGAAAGGTACTCCTCGCCACAGCCTCAACCTGGGCATCCAGGTGGAGCTGCGCATCAAGGAGCACCCCCAGACTCCGTACCTGGGGTACCAATGGAGGGCAGACCCCGCCAATTATGGGGGCCACCATCTCCATCGCCTTACCCACCAACATCACCTCCATCTTGTTGGGTTTCAGTCAGTTAGTCCTCATCCAGTCTCCACGGCAGTCAAACGCTGAGTAAGCACCGAGACTGCAGGCCCTGGGTCTGTTGAAAAAGAGAGATACAGCTGGGTGTCATCAGCATATTGATGACACCGCACGCCGAACCTCCTGATCACATGACTGACTGGTTGCATGTATACGTTGAACAGGAGAGAGGACAAAACCGAACCCTACGGGACTCCACACGAGAGCAGGGACGTAGCTACCATTGAACAAACAGGGACATTCGTCCTGGGGCCCATACTGGTTGGGGGCCCAATATCCAAGGTAGCTAAGCCACCCTTCCCCCCTCCTTTTTTTTCTTTCTTTCGTTTTCTTTTAAATTGCCACCTGAGCTGGCTGGGGGCCCTTCTGGCTGCTGTGTGGGCCCCTTCCCCCTCCCTGCCTGCATTGCAACCGTGGGCAGGGTTGGGGAGGGGCCCCATGCAGCAGTCTGCGTCAGGCCAGGTCACACTCACAAGCCTCGCGGCTTGGCTCACACCCCCAGTGCCGCGTCGTGGAGGAGGAGTCCTCCCTCACCAGTCCAGACCTGGTCCAGGCAGGACTGACTCTAGGGAGGTCCAGCCTGAGCAGGAAAGTGCCCAGCAGCTGCTCCTCTCAGTAACTGAGTGGAACCGCTGCCGGGCACCTTCCCGTTAAGGCGCTCCCCACATTGAGCCATCCCAGCCTGCCTCCAGGGCTAGTCAGGTGGGTCAGGGCAACAATGGCACTGCTGTTGCTGGCTGCGCTTGGCCCCAGCATGTGGGCAGCAAGCTGTGAGGGACAGAGTGCACCGTGGGACCAGCTCACCGCTGGCCCAGAAGATGGATGGGTCTGGCAGCAGGCCACCAGCAGCGTGCCACAGACTCTGCAGAGAGCAAGTAAGTACAAGCACCAGCAGCCCAGCGCCCCTAGGACAGCTGAGCTGGGAGGCGCTCCTAGGCCAGTTGACAACTTCACCACCGGTAGGAAAAAAGAGGCAGGGGGCCCACAAACGTTTCTTGTCCCTGGGCCCATCCCAAGCTAGCTACGCCCCTGCATGAGAGGTTTCGGTATGATGAAAAAGACCCCCAAGAACCACTTGCTGCATTCTACTGGTCAGGAAACAGTGGAACCATTCAAGAACAGTCCCGTCCACCCCTGCACAGTCCCGCAATCTTGTCACCAACATCCTGTGATCAACTGTATCAAATGCAGCCGAAAGATCTAATAGAACTAACAGGGTCTAACGACCCCAGTCCATTTCCCGGTGCAGATCATCCACCAAAGCCACAAGCGTAGTCTCGGTGCCATACCCCAGATGAAATCCTGACTGAAAGGGGTCCAGATAACTAATGCGGTCAAGGTGTCCCTGGAGCTGCTGAGCATTACCCGTTCAATAACCTTCCCTAAAAATGAAAGGTTAGAGACAGGCCGATAGCTGACAAGGGAGTCAACGTCAAGCGATGGTTTCTTGAGCAGAGGCCGAACCACTGCCTCTTTGAGACAACCCGGCACTCTGCCCTCTCGAAGGGAGGCGTTGACCACCCCAGCCAGCAATGACCCCATTGTCTCCCAGCAAGATTTAATCAGCCAGGACGGGAAAGGATCTAATTAGCAAAATGTAGCCCTAACAGCCCCAAGAACACCAACCGCATTGGTGGGTGTCACCGACTGAAATTGATCCAACAAAACCAGACAAGACGAGGCTTCCATAACCTCCAGTTCCCCATATGTATTAATTGCAGTATGGAAGTCGTGGTGAATCCAAGCGATTTTATCCACAAAATATAATCCACAAACATGTCACAGCGAGCAGTAGATTACTCCACTCCAAGGCGGAGGGAGGCCGGACTGACCAGCCCCCGCACCACCCGAAAGCTCGGCTGGATGGGATTTAGCGGATGCTATGAGGGTAGCAAAAATCTCCTTTTTTGCTGCTCGCATAGCTATGGCATAGGCTCGTAAACTGGCTCTATGACAATTGTGACATAGATAATTTTTGAAAGACTATGCTGAGGCTGTGATGGCAGTAACGAAGGCTTTCTTTGTTGCTGCCACAGCATCTGCGAAGTCTCATCCAGTGGACCTTTTCCGGGTGGTGAGAGGTTTGGTTCATCCGGCCTGTCTCTGCCAGGACTGGAGTCATCTAAAGCCTGCTGTGACATTTTTATTGATTACTTTGCAGACAGAATTGCTTGTACTCACCATGACTTTAGTGCAACTGTTTCTATGGCAGTCAGAATTTGGGGCTGTGGTGGTCCAGCCTTGTTCTTTTTATTTGGATCAGTTTCAGTTGGTATTGCCCACTGATGCAGAGGATGTGCTTGGGGCTGTGTGGGCCACCAGTTGTGAATTAGATCCATGCCCGTTCTGGAGCGAAGTTTCTGGGTGGGAAAGTAGTGGGAGATGAGGGCAGAAAGATAGGGAAGAGCAATGCCATGGAAAGTCTTGAAGGTGAAGGCAAGGCATTTGTGCTGGATGCAGGATGTGGTGCTACATGTGCTGGTTGAACATAATCAGATTATCTTATCCACATCATGATATCTGTTATCCATGACACACTCAGTGTATTTAATAGGTTGGCTAGTCAGGACTTCTCTTTGCAAAAGCCACGTTGTCTCTTCTCCAAGGTATTATGTTATTCTTTACTATGGTTCCTAACAATTCACCTGCTACTACAGTCAGGCCGCATTCACATCTGCGACAGCGATGGCAGCAGAGAGAGTGGTGAGGGAAGACGCGACAGCGGGGAGGAGCCGGATGACAGGAAAAGAGCCAGTGCGAACGGGGATCTGCCGTGGCTTCTCTCGCGCTTGTCAGGGCAAATTAATGTGGCTGGCTTTATTTAATGTGTAAATAGTCGTGCCTAAATCCCGCACATGGGATTTTTACACGCGGCATGTTTTTATGCCGTGTGTGTGCCGCATACATCTAAAAGAGGCCTAGACTCCCCATATGTGCTGGTCTATTACTGAAGGACCATTCCAGGCTCTCAACAACCTGGAACCTCAGTCAGTCTGCCCCAGCCAGGTTCCACTCAGTCTTCCCTGTCTGGTAGGAATCTGCCTTTCTCTAGAGGAAACTTTCCCCACTTCCTACTGGGATTTTTAAAATCTCTGTCTGAGGTCAGCTGACCAGTCAGTCTCCCTTCCTTTGCCTCTGCTGGGAAGCTAGCTGACTAGGAGCAGCAGGGGAGCTGGATGATGATCCATTTATGTTTGCAGGACCAGCTTATCCTCCAGCAGGGGAGCAGAGCTGTTGGGCTTTTGTCTGTAGCCTTCCTCAGCCTCCCCTCTCAGAAAGGAAGCGGTGCCTCTGATATTCCCTATCCCATATCCAAATCCTTCTAAGGGGAGGGGAGAGCACAGCCTGCCTCCTGTAGCACATCTGATTGGTTGTTGCTGCAATCCTATATCTAGGGCTGTTTCCTGCCTCTTAATTTACTGTTTGAAATCTAGTTTCATTATATTTTCTACTTTCTCTGTGTGTGATCCCCCAAATTCCTGGCATTTAAAACATTGTTTTCCCATACACCATGATGAGAAGCTACAATTAAATAAAAATAGACCAAAGTGAGTGCCAAAGCTTCTCCCCCTTGACCCTCCAAAACCATGCCCCTTGGCCCCTGCAAAATGGGGGTAGTTTTGTCCACTCATCCAGCTTCCAGAAAATTCAAAGTCTGGTGGGGAGCAGAGTAGTACCAACCCTATCCCTTGCCACTGATGCAGGGTTGGGAGAGTGGAAATTAAGGCCCTTGCACCCCCATGCTGGTGTGGGGTGTGTGTCCCCTCCATTCCCAGGTTATTTTTACAAGCTATGAGAGGCAGAAATGATTGCTCTTCCCAATAGGACAGTCAGAGTGCAAACAAGTTAATTAACATTTCCAAGCATATAAAGATCCTGAATCTGGACTTCCAAAATCAAGAGAGTGGTTTAAAAATATATGTATGCACGCATGCATGTGTGTATGTATATGCAGGAATCACATCCCCAAGCTTTTCTCTGCCACCACAAGGGGCTGGAAGTTTCCTTTCTTAAAAAAAATGATAGCTGCGATTTTCACCTATTAACTACACAACTCCAGAACTGGAGTGTTAAGAAAAAAACCCACCAAATATAGTAGGATTGATAATAAAACCATGAGGGTTTGCAGTAGTGAAGTTTAAGAGTGGGTTAGCTGTGGAAGGAGAGATTTCCAAGGAGGGAGGAGAGATTATGCTTTATTTTATGTAACTGCCATCTATTTTTAGCATAAAATGCATGTAGAGTGTCTGTGTGTGTTCTGTGCCTTTGCAGAGTAATTGACACGGGACATTTGCTAGAGTCTGTACACACTGTTGGAATGTACTGAAAGTAGGTTAGAATTACAATATTTTCTTTGCAGTTGGTAGCTTAGAAAATGTTCCAACTGTTCATTTTTTAAAATTTATTTTTTAGCAAAGCTGTTCTTATATCTGCCCCTTTCCATGAAAAATTAGACACCACTAAATTAGAAAATAGTGTCGGAGACTTGGGTCAGATCCATAGGCAGAGTCAGGAGTTTGTGCCAGGTCAGGAGCTGTGGGACAAGCCATGATCATGGTTCAGGAACCACATTGGGTTGAGGGCCAGAAAAACCGAATATACCAGAAGTCAAGAGGTTGAGCCAGAAGGAATAGATCAAGAAATTTTGTGGAGTCAGTAGGTGCAAAGTCTGGGAGAGCAGTAAGAGAAAGGTAGAAGCAAAGACAGGTAGCAGGTAGAGGAGCAAGGTGGTAAGCATAGGTGTAGGTTGCTGGTAGATGCAGGATCAGATGCACAGACAAGCCAGATAGCTATCATTGCCCAGACAGCTTCCTACTGTCTGTTGCCCCTTATATAATTCAGAGCAGTCCACGGGGGTTCAGAATGACCAACCAATTAGCAATCTGTTGTTGCTAGGGGAGAAGGTTTCTTGTTATCAAGGCTGTTTGTCAGAGTTTTTTGATCGCTCCCTGGTAGCTGCACAGACAGAGTGTCTGTCTGCCTAGGAGTCTGTAGACCCAGCTTTGAAACTATGGTGGGGCTATTGAGTTAGACATTGCCTGCGTGCTCATAGGCTGTGCTTTCCTTGGCTTCTCTCTGCAGCAAGATGGGTGCCACCACAATAATTAGCATAGTCAGGACAAGCGGACCTAGTCTGCCTATGAGGTTGCATGGTACCCCAGAAGTTGTACAAAAAATTCATAAAACATTTTTAGCAAACCTGTACCACTTCATATTTTGTGTAGTCCTCAAGGACAATGGGGTCTATTGTGGCCCATTAGTTCATGCACCCCAGTTGTATTTTTTAGTTAAATACTAGAATACTAATGGGGTATGATTTTCCTCTATCGGAATGAATGGGAAAATGTAAGCACTATACACCCACGGTTATGGGGTCATATTTACCCCAAACACACTGAAGAATTTTGTCAGTTACCATAATATGGCATTTTCTGTATGTACATAAGAATTTCACTAGAAGTGGATTTGGGGGTCCATTATACCCCAAATGGAAAACTTTGATTACCAACTTACAAGTTTGCTTTATCTTTATATTCTTTACACAGCAGTTAATCCTTTCATGGTGTGAAGCTTCAGTGCTGGCCGATTGTTGTTTTTTACTTGCAAGGTTGTGTTGAAACAAAATTTCTATTGGGCTGATGGGGTCATTTTGAACACCCCCCCTTACTATGACAGCCATGGACCTGTGGAACTGTTTACATATGGACTATGCATATGGACTATGTTTGCATATGGACTATGGACCTGTGAAACTGTTTGCATATGAAGTTAACAGCTACTTAATGTTGTTTACTTATCCATGCTGACTGCTCAAGAACATTAGGCTGTTGTCTTTGTTTTCATCCAAGTCATCTTCCTGCCCTATGAATAGAGAGGGATAACCCAAAGTTTGTTAACTTGATGGTAACACTCAACCATTCATATGCAAAGTACATGTCTTTGTGCTATTCCCAAGATGTGTTAAGCCAAGGGGTTTTTTTTGTAACCAGTCAGATTCCATAGGTGTAGGGGGGAGAAAGAAAGATAGCATTTTAGAAATGAACTGCTGTATTTGTGTGAATGTAGCTGATAGTTATGAGGCTGCTTGAATTGTTACGGTATTATGTTCTTATGTTGTTGTTATGCTATTATGTTATGTTTTTATTCATAGTTATTGTAATGTTCAAAACTCAGTATTACTTTTACATTATGTATATATTGTTCCAAAAACAGAGGGGTGTGTGTGTGTGTGTGTGTCAATTCAACCCCAAAAGCTCGACTGTTGGGATTTACTGTTATGGTGGGATACTGTTGATCCCAAGAACTTTCATGTTGTCCCTGTATTTCTCTACAACAAACAATATAGTTTAATTGTTTTATGTTAAACTGGAGTCATTTTCCAGATCATTCAAATTTATATCTTTCAAGTGTGACTTAATTGGGGTATATCATACCCCAATAGCTGATTAATACAATAGGTTTTTAGAAGCAGAAGAGGGTTAAGGTGGCACTCCACAGGGATGATGGTCTAATGGTGTCTGTAAAACAATGTAGCAAGTGCTATTAAGGAGCAAGGGGGACATGACATTGTACAGAAATGTAGGAGAAAGTGGGAAAGAGAACTATGAGGCAGGCCACATTTCTACTAACAGATACTTTGATGTAATTGTACTTTACTTTGGTTGTACTGAAAGAAGCAACAAAGTAATTGCAGAGCTGGAAGAGAAGTGTATACTCCTGAAAAATAGGGGTACAGGCGTCTCTTCACTTTTTACATCAAAGTTACTGTTGTCAGAATGCAGCCTCTGGCAGTGTGGAGGAGACCAAATGCTCTCTCTTCATCTGGCAGACATGAGCTGCATGGGTTTCTGTCACTACTTACAATTTCTATAGCACTACCAGGCATACACAATGCTTTACAGTCACAGATTTTGAGGGGAGACAGGTCCCTGCCCAGGGAACGTACAGTCTAAGATGGACAAGGATGAGGGGGACACAGGGAGAGACAGATGCACATACACTCCCATTTTTACAGATGGGGAACTGAGGCTGAGAGGTTGTGACTTGCCCAAGGCCACCCAGTGAGTTCATGGCTAGGACAGGATTCAAACCCTGGCTTCCCAAGTCCAGCACCTTATCCATTACACCACACTGGCTCTGCCCCAGGTGAAGACAGTGCAGGCAAACTCCCCTCTGCTCCTCTGCCAGGGTAGAGGGAGTTCTGGCATCAGAAAGTTACTTTGGTTTAGCTGTTCATTTGAATGCTGCTAACATCACGGTAACTACTTTGATTTACTATTGTTCATTAGAATGTGCCCACTGTTTAGCTGGTGGAGGACTTTATCAAAATAAAGACATGAGCACTCTCAGGGAATGAACTATAAGGCAAGGCAGTCAAGCTGTCGCCCTAAGTGTGATCCATGGATCCTAGTCTTGTGGGCTAGGTCAAGGCCTTGTGAATTCTGAGCTATTAGTCTGGGAGCCTGTAATGACTTGTTAGAAAAGCAAGGAACCAAGGTACAACAAATGTCCTATATGTTATGCAAAGTGGTCATAATTAACCAGTCAATTTCACAGTACCTTTACAAAAAATGTTTATGATCAAAGAGTTTTGCCTAAATAATAATAAAAAAAAGATTCTCACCACAAATCATAAGGATATGTTTTGTAACATGTAAATACCTTTCCAATGAGAGCTTACACAACAAAATGGGGCCAATAGATACAGCGATAATGAGGTTTGTACTTTATGTGATGGTGGCCATCTTGATGACATCACAGTTATGAGCCACACAAGAGAGTGACACCGTGGATGTTCTTCCACAACAGAGGATTATTTATTTATTTATTTATTTACATTTATACCCTGCCCCTCCTGAAACAGCTCGGGGCGGCTTACAGTCTCAATAAAATATAAAAATACAGCTATAAAATATTTCAAAACACTCATAAAATTACAACAATTAAAGCAGGACCAGGGAACATAATAATAAATATACAATAAATAAGGGTGGAGGGAGATTAAAGAAACCTTCCCCCTGCCTCCCTCCCTCCCCAAAGGCCTGGGTGAACAGCCAGGTTTTGCAAATTCGCCGGAATGTTAAAAGGCGTGGGGCCAGGCGAGCTTCCTCCAGGAGGGAATTCCAAAGGTGTGGCCTGGCCACTGAGAATGCCCTCTCCATTGTGGCCCCCCGCTTAACACCAGGGACCTCCAAGAAGGCACCCCCGGCAGACCGAGGCGGTCCTCAAGGTACGAGGGGCCCAGACCATGAAGGGTCTTATAGATCAATACCAAAACCTTGAACCTGGCTCAGCTCGCTACTGGCAACCAGTGCAGAGTCCAGAGCACAGGTGTTATGTGCTCCCGACAACCTGTCCCCAAGAGGAGCCGGGCCACTGCATTCTGCACTAGCTGCAGCCTCTGAACCAGGAACAAGGGCAGCCCCACATAGAGCGCATTGCAGTAGTCCAGCCTCGAGGTGACGAAGGCATAGATGAGGGAGGCCAGGTCGGGGCCGGAGACGTACAGATGCAGCCTCTGCACCAGGTACAACTGGCGGAAAGTTGCCTTCACCACTACCTCCACCTGTCGCTCCAGGCTGAGATCTGCGTCCAATATCACCCCCAGACTCCGAACCTGCTGAGCTATAGGAGGACGAACCCCCCCCAATCAGGGGGGCCGACACCTCCCTCGCTCTCCCCACCAACATCACCTCCGTCTTATCGGGGTTGAGCTTCGGTCTGCTCTGCCACACGCATTCTACCACGGCCTCCAGACACTGAGATAGCACCGAGACAGCAGGGTCTGGGTCAGTTGAGAAAGAGAGGTACAGCTGAGTATCATCAGCATATTGGTGACATCGCACCCCGAACCCTCTCACGACCTCCCCCAAGGGCTGCATATATACATTAAATAACAATGGAGACAGAATGGAACCCTGCGGAACGCCACAGGATAAAGCGTGGGGGCAAGATGTCTCAGCCCCCAACACCACCCGCTGACTTCTCCCTGAGAGGAATGAGCGGAACCATTCAAGAACAGTCCCGTCCAGACCCCCCAGGTCATGCAGCTGTCTCAACAGCAGCCCGTGGTCCACGGTCTCAAAAGCGGCCGAGAGATCTAGCAGGATGAGAAATGTTGAACATCCTGCATCCATCTCCCGGCGGAGATCATTGACCAAGGCCACCAACGCTGTCTTGGTGCCATAGCCAGGGTGGAACCCAAATTGAAAAGGGTACAGGAAACCAATGCCATCTAGATGCACCTGGAGCTTGATCGCCACCGCCTGCTCGATAACCTTCCCTAAAAAGAGAACAGGTCGGTAGCTGGTGAGTGCGTCCACGTCCAAAGATGGTTTCTTCAGCTCTGAACCTGTCTCTTATACACATCTAGATGTGTATAAGAGACAGGTCTAGATGCGCCTGGAGCTGGATCGCCACCACCCGCTCAATAACCTTCCCTAAAAAGAGAACAGGTCGGTAGCTGGTGAGTGCGTCCACGTCCAAAGATGGTTTCTTCAGCAGGGGGCACACCACAGCCTTCTTGAGGCAAGGCAACAACCTCCCCTGCTGCAGGGATGCGTTAACCACCCTTGCCAGCACCATCCCCAATGTCTCCCTGGAGGCTTTCACCAACCAGGACGGGCATGGATCAAGTTTGCAACAGGTGACTCTCTCAGACCCCAAGACATCCACCGCATCGGCTGGCATCACTTCCTGAAACTCCCCCCACAAAGTTGGACCAGACGGGGCCTCCTTCACCTCACGCTCTCCACCTACTACCCGTAATTCAGCATCAAAGTTGCTCTGAATCCGAGCGATCTTGTCTGCGAAGTAGGTGACAAACTCCTCACAGTGGGCCTGGGACAAGTCCCCGTCCAGGTGGAGGGAGGCCGGACTGACCAGCCCCTGCACCACCCAAAACAGCTTCGTCGGGCATGACTTCGCAGATGCTATGAGGACAGCAAGGAACTCCTTCCTTGCTGTCCTCATAGCCTCAACATAGGACTGCAAATGGGCCCTATGGAGAAGTCAGAGTCAGATCAAATCTGACGCCAGCGTCGCTCCAGCCTCCTGCCTACTCGTTTCATACACTGCAGCCCCTCAATAAACCAAGGGGCCCTGTGGTGATGAGACCGAGGCAGAGGGCATCTCGGAGCCACCCTGTCAATGGCCTCCTCCAGCAAGCTGTTCCAATGCTGGACTAGCTCATCGACAGAGTGACCGTCCAGGTCCAAGGTTAACTCCCTCAGGACCTCTTGGAACCCCTGAGGTTCCATCAGCCTCCGTGGGCGGACCATCCTAACTGGCCCATTCCCCTTCTGGAGGGGGTGCAATGCGAGACTGGCCTGGAGGAGATAATGGTCTGTTTATGACAAGGGCACCGCCCTAACCTCCTCCACTACCGGACCCCCCCACCTCAAGGCCAGAACCGAAGATCAGGTCAAGGATATGCCCCCCCACGTGGGTCAGGCAGATGACCTCCTGGGACAAATCCATGGTGGCCATGAATTCTTGCTCCGCTCCTACAAGGCCGGCATTGGCGTGGATGTTGAAGTCCCCCAGAACCAAGGTCCTAGAGGAGCCCAGCGCCACCTCCGAGGCCAGCTGTGCTAGAGCAGTAAGGGATGCTGCCGGGCAGGAAAGGGCCTGGTATACCAGCAGCACCCCTAGCTTGCCCCCAGCCAAATCAAACACCACATGGAGGGCCTCAATACCTGCAATCTCCTGAACTGGATACTGCCTAACAGGTCAGCCCTCTCTAAAAATAATTGCTACACCATCTCCCCGGCCACCCGTGTGGGGCTGATGCTGCATGGCATACCCGGCTGGAATGAGATCGGCCAAAGTTGGTCCGGCCATCTCGTCCAGCCAGGTCTCCGTAATACATGCGAGGTCCACAGCCCCATCCGAGATTACAGCTCGAAGTTTATGAATCGAACGAAACCATCTGTATATACTTACCACAAAATTTGCCACGGAATAAGCGTTTCATACATTATGCTCCCAGACTATATTGCGATTGCAGCCATTTAGGCAGAATTTTGTGTTTGGAAAATTTGTTATTGTGCTGTCCAAGGTTATTCTCAGGCAAGGTATGCAAATTATCCTGGAACACTTCAGCCAACTGAAAAATACCCCAGGCTAATTTACAGTGGAACATTCACACAACTGAAAAATACCCCAGGCTAATTTACAGTGGAACATTCACACCTATATCCCATCAGCATATAAACAAACAAACAAATATCCAGGAAGTACCTACTGGACTTCCAGTAGGTACTTTCAGTAGGTAGTCCAGCACTACTTAATATAAGGAAGTATATTATTAAGTATAAGTAATTTCCAGTTGGTAGTCCAGCACTACTTGATGTAAAGTAGTAAAGTGATATCTTTTACTGGACCAACTACACTGGTGGAGGTATGCTACCTCTACTAGTGGTGAAGGTATGCAAGCTTTTGGACCTCACAGGGTCCTTCATCAGGCAGGTCTGGCATTACAAACTAAAGAAACAAAGCCAAAGCAGAGGTATATACAGTGCTGGGGGATGTGCCCGTTGGACTTGGAGGGAAGGGAGAGGAAGAGGAGAATGAGGTGGGGAGGTAAGAGGAGCAGTTACTGGGTCGTGTGGGGTGAGGAATAACTTTACCGGCATTATTAACTTTCCTTTTTATCAGTACTTCTTTGCTGGCGAAGGCTTTCACTGAGGCCAAGATATGAGCTGAAGCTGCAAGCCCAACCCCTCCCCAACTCCAAAAATAAGACAACCAGCTGTTCTAGAGCCAAAAGACACTTATTGTTCCCGAAGCCAAGGCCAAAGCTACAGCCAGCCCTTAGAAAAATTGCTGACAAAAATTGAGCCTTATTTTCTGCTTATTTTCTAACCCTCTAAAGAGTTTGCAGGGATTTATTTAATGTATTTATTTATTCATATTTCTATGCCTCCCTTTCCACATAGGCTCAGGGCGGCTTACAATTATAAAAACAAATAAGAAAGCCATTCAAATCAATTAAAAAAAAAACTTGATACCCAGCTTTACCTCTCTTTTTCAACGAATCCAGGTCCTGCAGTCTCAGTGCTTTCCCAGTGCTCACTAACAGTGAGTGACTGGATGAGGCTGAGCAGACTGAAGCTGAATCCTGATAAGATGGAGGTGATGTTGGTGAGTAGGGCAGCGGAGGTGATGGCTCTCTTTGTGGAGGGGATCGGCCCCCCGCTGGCCCCGCAGGTGTGGAGTTTGGGGGTTCTGTTGGACCCTGGCCTCCGCCTGGATTGTCAGGTGGCGGTGGTGGCAAAGGGAGCCGTTCACCAATTACATCTTGTGTGTAGGATCCAGCCATATGTTTCAAGCTCTGACCTGGCCATTCTCATCCATGGATTCATCACCTCAAAGCTGGATTACTGCAACTTGCTCTACGTGGGGCTGCCCTTGGTGACAACTTGGAAGCTGCAGCTGGTGCAGAATGCGGCGGCCCGTATCCTGAAGGGGACAGGCCGTAGCGAGCACATTACACCAGTGCTCCGGGCTCTGCACTGGCTGCCTATAGCATTCCAGGCCCGATTCAAGGTGCTGGTTTTGACCTTTAAAGCCCTACATGGTCTGGGCCCCTCCTACCTGAGAGCTCACCTCACTCCCCGGGCCATGAAGTAACCTCTGCGGTCTACTGGGGACACCTTCTTGGAGGTCCCCTGGGTGAACCTGGGGGTCACGATGGAGAGGGCGTTCTCAGTGGCCTCACCATGGCTGTGGAACTTCCTCCCAGAGGAAGCTCGCCTGGCTCCCAGCCTGTTGGCCTTTTGTCGGGCCTGTAAGACCTGGCTGTTTGTCCAGGCCTTTGGGGGAGGGGGGGAATAAGGGTGGGATTTTTACAAGTGGTTTTACCTCTTTGTTGTTGTTTTTATTGTTTTAGTAATTCCTTCTATGTATTGTTTTTATATATTGTTTTAAATATTTTGTGAGCCACCCTGAGCTGCCGTAGGGCTGGAGGGAGCGAAATATAAATCATTAAATTAATAAATATAAATTAATTAATACCCCACCCAACCCACCTGTGGACAAGGGACTACACTATTTCAATACGTGCCTCTCTGCTCACTGTGTAACATTCCAGCTGAGACCAAGGTCCCACTGGGCTGTGCAAATAAAGTCCCTGCCCAAAGAGTGTACAACCTTGGAAGACAAGAAACAGGCAAAGGAGCAGGAGAGAAGATGGTCAGGCTGAGTTAGAACTGAGATAGAGGTGTACCTTTTGCTAGAATTGAAAAACAAGAAGGGCTGTGCACAAGGCCAAGTATTTGTATTTGTATATTTGCTTTAGTATTTGTGTTTATTTGTCTTTGCCTGTGTTCACTGCATTTTCTCCATTGCCTCCATTGTGGAAAACACAATGAACACAAATCTCTGCATATGCTTTATTTTGGTGCAGAAAATAGCCGAGCAGCAGTGAGGCTCTGTCACTTTGACAGACCTATTCCATATTCAAAAACCCTCCAGTTTATAATAATAGGTAAGGCCAGGGCCAGCCTTACCCTAAGTGGGGCCCAGGGCGGGGCCGGTGGGCCTAGGGGCACTCCCCAGCTCAGGGGGTGCTCCCTGGCCCTGGGCTTGGGGATGGGCAGAGGGGCACTCCCCTCCGCCCATCCCCAAGCCTGAGCAGTCATTCGGATGCCGACTGGATCACTTACCTGATCCGCTGCCGGTGCCGCCATCGCCGCTGCCTCCGGCCTGGGTCCCATGCTGGGCTCGGCACCCCCCACCCCTCCGCTGCCTTACAGTCTCGGCCAGGGGAAATGAGGGAGAGAGAGGCAGAGGCTCTGCCTCTCCTTCATTTCCCCTGGCCGAAACAGCCAGGGAGGCAAGGCAGCAGAGGGGACCAGCGGCATGAGGGAGAGGTGGGGCCTCTGCCTTCTCCCTCACTTCCGGCGGAAGTGAGGGAAGAAGCAGAGGCCCCACCTCTCCCTCACTCCGTGGG
>QEPC01001114.1:410395-450098 GCA_003113815.1 Sphenodon punctatus
GAGTGTAGGAGTGGCAGGGCCTCTGCCTCTCCCTCACTCCTGCTGCCCCCCCCCACCCAGCCTGACCCGATTTTTATTTTATTTTATTTTTTAAAATCAAAGTTATTAAACCGCCAAACCCGCCCCCGTGCTCCCCCCCAGCACAGGGCCCTGGGCGGCCGCCCGTAGCCGCCCACGGTAAGGCCGGCCCTGGGTAAGGCTCTTGCAAATTCAATCATGCACTAAAACACATGAAAATTGCAAGTTAAGGCTCCTGACTTAACTTGCAAGCCATATAAGTAGTAAATACTTTGTACAGTCTCGCATATTGTGCTTGATTCCAACTTAGGCTCCATGCCCCCACACTTTACATTGGTCTTTCAGTCCCAATCCTCTTCCTCTGCAGGTTGGGGACAACACTGAAGCTGGAGAATGGAAGGGGTGAGGGGGCAGCAGCAGAGCTGGGGAGAGCCCGGGGCTGTGAGAGCAGGGGCTGTGAGTGGGGATTGAGGGGCAGTGCTAGTGCTGGGGGCGAGGGGGAACCCAGGGCTGGAAGAGAATGGGCTGCAGGTGCAGATTGAAGGACAGGATCAGAGCTGCCATGGGGTGCGGATGGGTCCTGGGCGAGCCAGAAGGTGGGGAGCTCCAGTAGCCAATCAATGAATCCCTGCCTTGGTAGCAGGGATCAGATCAGTGGTGTGCTGAGGAAATGTGAGCCGTGGGACAGAGTGGGGCCTGGCAGGATATGCTGCTTGGCAGTGGCAAGGGGCAGGGGGCCAGGGGGGACGGGAGCTGTGTGTCCCTCCGCGCCCTGATGCTTCAAAACCCCAAGGGACAATTGCCCCAAACCCCACCAAGGAGACAGAGAGGGAGGAGAAAGTCTCCTGCCTCCCCGCTGGTCATCTGCGCATGCGTTGCATAACTTTCTCTCCTATAGCTAGGGCCCCAATTCTTCCGCGGAATTTTTCCGCGGGAGTCTGGTAGGGTCAGGGCCTGATTCTGTGCCTCCCAGCACTGGGCTCCCCAGCCTCCTAGGTGCAGCGCAGGGCCGGCTGCCCCTCTCCCCCCCCGACTTCCCTCCCCCCCATGTCTGCATCGGGGGGGGGGGCATCGGTGCCAGGGCTCGCCTCCCCCACAACCCTTCATAGCCTGGTAAATGAAACAGACCTGCAGTAGTGGCAGCAGTGACAGCAGCTTCATTCACTGCGGTTCCTCCTAAGCACTTTTTGGCCCCTCCCAACAGAGCCTCCTAGAGCGATGCGGCTGGATGACGTCCTCTGGCCACTTCGCTCTGGGAGGTCCTGTTGGGAGAGGCCAGGAAGTGGCTAGGAGGAGCTGCGTGGGGAGCGCAGAGCTGCTGCCACTGCAGATCTATTTTATTTACCAGGCTGTAAAGAAGGGACGGGGAAGGAGAGGGGAAGTGAAGCCCTGACGCTTTCTTCATCCCCCTCCCCCTGTGGAGTCTCCTGCCCTGTCCCGCCCCAGCGCAGGCTGGAAATTCTGCACTGGGAGAAGCGGGGCAGGAGATTCTGTGGGGGGAGGGGGATTCTGTGGGAAACCCGTGAATTGCAGACCCGCGTTTCCCTCGGGGCCCTGCCCATAGCCCGCCCATATCCAAAGCGGAGATTTCAAAAGCTTATAATTTTAAAACTACTCTTTTTTTAAAAAAAGGCACTCCAGTTGCACAGGCAGCATTTAAAAACCCTAAAGGCTTTCAGTTTGAGACAGTCAGTCAGAAATTTACCCAAAAAACTGCTCCCCAGCCTGCAATTTTTAAACCGCTATATCGCACCCATTTTAAAATCAGATTTGGCTGAAATGTTCACAGCTCTAATCTCTCACCCAAGAGACTCACTATGCAATTTTTTACAATAATACCATAAATCATCTCAATTTTTTAATGAATAGAATGTTTATGCGTTATAATGGAGAGTGCTACACATCTTAATTATCCATGCATTCATGTGCCTAGATAATAAGGAAAGAAAAACGTGATTTAAACTGCTTCTAAGTCTGCTACCAAATTAAAAAGGGGGACACTGGTTTGGGGGAGAGTGGAGAATATGGCTGGTTTAATAGAGAGGTTGTTAGCTTGGGGTGGTAGGAATGGGTCATGGATCTGGCTTAGAGGGGGTTGCTGGTTTGGGGAAAGGAGAATGGGGCATGGGACTAGGTTCAGGGGAGGCTGCTGGCTTGGGGAGTGGAACTTGTCAATCACTCAGGGGTGCCACTTGTTGATGGGGGGTGGATGTCGCTGCCTGGGGGGATTCACCATTTCATTTATTCAGGCACTGGCAACAGCCATGGCCAAACATAAAAAGATACAACCATTAGAAAATACAATTAATCACAGCAAATATCAACAGTTTATAATAAAATTCTATAAAACAAAATTAAAACTACTATAATAAAATATTCCTTAATAGACTCCCCATCTTCCATTTCTACCTAGCTTAGCTGGTCTCCACTGAGCTGGGGCTTGCTGCACTGCTGGATAATGCAGTTCTGAGACAACAGTGGCCCCTGCAGCTGGGGAGGGCTCACTACAGACTCCACAAGCAGGCAGTTAAGCAGAGAGTCAGAGAGCAGCCCAGCTCCAACCTGGATATGTGGTGCAGTTTTGTGATACCACATTATTCAGGAAATTTTGGGTTCACTTATAACCCAAATACACAACCCTAGTTTTTGTATTTTTAATATGGAACCCAAAAAGGAGCAAGGTAGACACAGGGAAGCAAGATTGGAGTGGGGAGAGTATGAACGCAAGGCAGAAAGGAGCAGGAAAAAACAAACAAAAACCCCCCCAACCAACCAAGAACAAGCAGAGGTCGGGAACAGGAAGTGACAGTATGGCCCTTTTTACACTGATGCCCCTCCTCCCCGCCCCTCCACGTGTGCAACTGCATGGGCGAGGGGGTGGTGGTGTCCGTGTGACTGCTGGTGAGGATGGGTGTGTGTGTGTGCGCTCCACCGATTTCCCACTGATCCCCACCACTCCCCCATGCATGGAGGTATTGTGGGAAACAGAGGTGCCTCTTGTGTGTGGAGATCAATGGAGATGGGTATGCATCCATGTGCTGGCGCGCATATGCACCACACACCTGCCACTGCCTCTATCCCCCATGGACTGTGGCGCCTCTGTGGTCCATTTGAAAAGGGCCTCTTTTGTTCCACCCAGCTCCCTGGTAATACCAGCAAGCCTTATATGCTGGCTGACAGCCAAACAGAAAGCTAGGAAGTGTGGCAAGGGCTGGGACAAACAGGAGATAGGGTATGGTTAGGGTAGAGTGCAGAGGCCTCTTGGGAGGGGGAGAGGGTGGGCCTATGGCAAATTGAGGCAGTAGCACAGGTGGTCTGACCACTGCTCCAGGAATCCCAGACATATGTGTTCAAGGCTTGTGCCTGACAAAGGCCATGGGGAAGTAGTAGGGACTCATCCCGGGCTGCTTTGCAGGAGGGGTGGGATATAAATGCTTTGAAATAAAATAAAAAATAAAATAAATATAGGAGAGGGTGGCTGCTGGATGAGCTTCAGCTATATAGAGGGAAAAGAGAGAAAGAAACCACCAGATTTGGACATGGCCTGGATATTGTCTCTCCCTATGTCCCCTCTCCTTGTCTCCTCCCACCGTGTCTTTTAGATTGTAAGCTGTAGGCAGGGACCGTGTCATTCTTATTGTTCTGTAAAGCGCCAGGTACACAGCTGGCACTATACAAATACTTAATAATAATAATAATAATAATAATAATAATATAATATGTAGTTGAGAGAGAGCGAAGAGTTGAAGTAGACTCCTAGGATAAGGGCCTGCCTAGCAGGAAGGAAGGACAGTGGTGTAACCAGCAGTGACAGAGAGGTGATAGCTGAAGGGAAGCCAAATGCTTTAGCTCTGGAAAGGCTGATGGCAGTGTGTTCGGGAGGAGACTTCAGAGAGACAGGCTGAGGGGCATAATTAGCCGAAGGTAGACAGGTCAGGGGTGCAGCTATGGTCAGTGGTGTAAAAGCGACAGGCAACGCTATATGAATGAATGACATTGCCTGCAGAAAGTGGGTGTAAAACAAAGAAAGTAGAGGAAAAGATGCTGGAAGGCTTCCCTGCATGCGGATATCACTGGGACAGGTGTCAAGATGCAGCATTATCCAAAATGCGAGTGTTTGGGGAAATGCCTTGTTTGCTGGGTTTTCCTCTTGTGCAGTGCTGAGGCCAGCATTTCATATTTTCATGGGGAGCATCACACCACTTGTCTTGCTCCTGCTGCTGAGAATGCCTGGGTCAGAGCTGACTGCTATTTATGGAATAGCGTGTGGTCTGAGAATTCTTTACCAGGCACACTTGCTGACTTTTGACATGGGGGTGGGGGCAGGGTTATTTTGTATGGGTAAAATGTAGGGGTGTGCATGTCATTTTTGTTATTACAATAACAAAAAAAATGTTTTTGTTATTATTGCAATAACAAAAACGACAAATAATAATAATGAAAATAGAAATGAAAATGACACTTTGTTTTTGAAATAAAGGGATAACACTGAAAAATATATTTATGGCTATAACATTTTTGTTTCTTATTTAATTCTGATGAAACTTGGGGAGGATGTACCCCCAATGGAGGTGATTAGGTAAAGGAAACCAATTTAAAAAGCAATTGAATGTTGTGATTTTAAGAAAAGCTCCATACACATTCCTGGCAACAACTTCTTTATCTTCCATCTAATTTGCATTAAACCTGTGAATATTATGTCCCTCCACAAGCTTAACACTCCTGCCGATTTTCAGAAAGATTGGATAAAGGGTTCTGATGGTATAGGACATTAAATCTAACATACTTTTCCNCCATGGCCAAACATAAAAAGATACAACCATTAGAAAATACAATTAATCACAGCAAATATCAACAGTTTATAATAAAATTCTATAAAACCAAATTAAAACTACTATAATAAAATATTCCTTAATAGACTCCCCATCTTCCATTTCTACCTAGCTTAGCTGGTCTCCACTGAGCTGGGGCTTGCTGCACTGCTGGATAATGCAGTTCTGAGACAACAGTGGCCCCTGCAGCTGGGGAGGGCTCACTACAGACTCCACAAGCAGGCAGTTAAGCAGAGAGTCAGAGAGCAGCCCAGCTCCAACCTGGATATGTGGTGCAGTTTTGTGATACCACATTATTCAGGAAATTTTGGGTTCACTTATAACCCAAATACACAACCCTAGTTTTTGTATTTTTAATATGGAACCCAAAAAGGAGCAAGGTAGACACAGGGAAGAAAGATTGGAGTGGGGAGAGTATGAACGCAAGGCAGAAAGGAGCAGGAAAAAACAAACAAAAACCCCCCCCAACCAACCAAGAACAAGCAGAGGTCGGGAACAGGAAGTGACAGTATGGCCCTTTTTACACTGATGCCCCTCCTCCCCGCCCCTCCACGTGTGCAACTGCATGGGCGAGGGGGTGGTGGTGTCCGTGTGACTGCTGGTGAGGATGGGTGTGTGTGTGTGCGCTCCACCGATTTCCCACTGATCCCCACCACTCCCCCATGCATGGAGGTATTGTGGGAAACAGAGGTGCCTCTTGTGTGTGGAGATCAATGGAGATGGGTATGCATCCATGTGCTGGCGCGCATATGCACCACACACCTGCCACTGCCTCTATCCCCCATGGACTGTGGCGCCTCTGTGGTCCATTTGAAAAGGGCCTCTTTTGTTCCACCCAGCTCCCTGGTAATACCAGCAAGCCTTATATGCTGGCTGACAGCCAAACAGAAAGCTAGGAAGTGTGGCAAGGGCTGGGACAAACAGGAGATAGGGTATGGTTAGGGTAGAGTGCAGAGGCCTCTTGGGAGGGGGAGAGGGTGGGCCTATGGCAAATTGAGGCAGTAGCACAGGTGGTCTGACCACTGCTCCAGGAATCCCAGACATATGTGTTCAAGGCTTGTGCCTGACAAAGGCCATGGGGAAGTAGTAGGGACTCATCCCGGGCTGCTTTGCAGGAGGGGTGGGATATAAATGCTTTGAAATAAAATAAAAAATAAAATAAATATAGGAGAGGGTGGCTGCTGGATGAGCTTCAGCTATATAGAGGGAAAAGAGAGAAAGAAACCACCAGATTTGGACATGGCCTGGATATTGTCTCTCCCTATGTCCCCTCTCCTTGTCTCCTCCCACCGTGTCTTTTAGATTGTAAGCTGTAGGCAGGGACCGTGTCATTCTTATTGTTCTGTAAAGCGCCAGGTACACAGCTGGCACTATACAAATACTTAATAATAATAATAATAATAATAATAATAATATAATATGTAGTTGAGAGAGAGCGAAGAGTTGAAGTAGACTCCTAGGATAAGGGCCTGCCTAGCAGGAAGGAAGGACAGTGGTGTAACCAGCAGTGACAGAGAGGTGATAGCTGAAGGGAAGCCAAATGCTTTAGCTCTGGAAAGGCTGATGGCAGTGTGTTCGGGAGGAGACTTCAGAGAGACAGGCTGAGGGGCATAATTAGCCGAAGGTAGACAGGTCAGGGGTGCAGCTATGGTCAGTGGTGTAAAAGCGACAGGCAACGCTATATGAATGAATGACATTGCCTGCAGAAAGTGGGTGTAAAACAAAGAAAGTAGAGGAAAAGATGCTGGAAGGCTTCCCTGCATGCGGATATCACTGGGACAGGTGTCAAGATGCAGCATTATCCAAAATGCGAGTGTTTGGGGAAATGCCTTGTTTGCTGGGTTTTCCTCTTGTGCAGTGCTGAGGCCAGCATTTCATATTTTCATGGGGAGCATCACACCACTTGTCTTGCTCCTGCTGCTGAGAATGCCTGGGTCAGAGCTGACTGCTATTTATGGAATAGCGTGTGGTCTGAGAATTCTTTACCAGGCACACTTGCTGACTTTTGACATGGGGGTGGGGGCAGGGTTATTTTGTATGGGTAAAATGTAGGGGTGTGCATGTCATTTTTGTTATTACAATAACAAAAAAAATGTTTTTGTTATTATTGCAATAACAAAAACGACAAATAATAATAATGAAAATAGAAATGAAAATGACACTTTGTTTTTGAAATAAAGGGATAACACTGAAAAATATATTTATGGCTATAACATTTTTGTTTCTTATTTAATTCTGATGAAACTTGGGGAGGATGTACCCCCAATGGAGGTGATTAGGTAAAGGAAACCAATTTAAAAAGCAATTGAATGTTGTGATTTTAAGAAAAGCTCCATACACATTCCTGGCAACAACTTCTTTATCTTCCATCTAATTTGCATTAAACCTGTGAATATTATGTCCCTCCACAAGCTTAACACTCCTGCCGATTTTCAGAAAGATTGGATAAAGGGTTCTGATGGTATAGGACATTAAATCTAACATACTTTTCCAGCTGTAACATTTTTATATTCCATCCTGTTTACAGGAAATGTGGCAGGAATGTATTACATACCTTCCCTGTCATCTCTGACAAACTACAGGGCAATTTGATAAAAGGGACTCAATTTTATAAGCAATTGAAGTTGTCCCCTTGAAGACCATTATTCAGATAAATAGCAGCATATGCAGTGCCAGTCAGAGGCAGGCACCTGGCATGGCAGGGGGAGGAAGGCTGTAGGAGGGAGGATGTGGAGCAACCCAAAAGACTGACAGACACATTCACTGGCCAATTACTGCATGCTTCCAGCTTTACAGGACCANTGGGGAGAGTATGAACGCAAGGCAGAAAGGAGCAGGAAAAAACAAACAAAAACCCCCCCAACCAACCAAGAACAAGCAGAGGTCGGGAACAGGAAGTGACAGTATGGCCCTTTTTACACTGATGCCCCTCCTCCCCGCCCCTCCACGTGTGCAACTGCATGGGCGAGGGGGTGGTGGTGTCCGTGTGACTGCTGGTGAGGATGGGTGTGTGTGTGTGCGCTCCACCGATTTCCCACTGATCCCCACCACTCCCCCATGCATGGAGGTATTGTGGGAAACAGAGGTGCCTCTTGTGTGTGGAGATCAATGGAGATGGGTATGCATCCATGTGCTGGCGCGCATATGCACCACACACCTGCCACTGCCTCTATCCCCCATGGACTGTGGCGCCTCTGTGGTCCATTTGAAAAGGGCCTCTTTTGTTCCACCCAGCTCCCTGGTAATACCAGCAAGCCTTATATGCTGGCTGACAGCCAAACAGAAAGCTAGGAAGTGTGGCAAGGGCTGGGACAAACAGGAGATAGGGTATGGTTAGGGTAGAGTGCAGAGGCCTCTTGGGAGGGGGAGAGGGTGGGCCTATGGCAAATTGAGGCAGTAGCACAGGTGGTCTGACCACTGCTCCAGGAATCCCAGACATATGTGTTCAAGGCTTGTGCCTGACAAAGGCCATGGGGAAGTAGTAGGGACTCATCCCGGGCTGCTTTGCAGGAGGGGTGGGATATAAATGCTTTGAAATAAAATAAAAAATAAAATAAATATAGGAGAGGGTGGCTGCTGGATGAGCTTCAGCTATATAGAGGGAAAAGAGAGAAAGAAACCACCAGATTTGGACATGGCCTGGATATTGTCTCTCCCTATGTCCCGTCTCCTCCCACCGTGTCTTTTAGATTGTAAGCTGTAGGCAGGGACCGTGTCATTCTTATTGTTCTGTAAAGCGCCAGGTACACAGCTGGCACTATACAAATACTTAATAATAATAATAATAATAATAATAATAATATAATATGTAGTTGAGAGAGAGCGAAGAGTTGAAGTAGACTCCTAGGATAAGGGCCTGCCTAGCAGGAAGGAAGGACAGTGGTGTAACCAGCAGTGACAGAGAGGTGATAGCTGAAGGGAAGCCAAATGCTTTAGCTCTGGAAAGGCTGATGGCAGTGTGTTCGGGAGGAGACTTCAGAGAGACAGGCTGAGGGGCATAATTAGCCGAAGGTAGACAGGTCAGGGGTGCAGCTATGGTCAGTGGTGTAAAAGCGACAGGCAACGCTATATGAATGAATGACATTGCCTGCAGAAAGTGGGTGTAAAACAAAGAAAGTAGAGGAAAAGATGCTGGAAGGCTTCCCTGCATGCGGATATCACTGGGACAGGTGTCAAGATGCAGCATTATCCAAAATGCGAGTGTTTGGGGAAATGCCTTGTTTGCTGGGTTTTCCTCTTGTGCAGTGCTGAGGCCAGCATTTCATATTTTCATGGGGAGCATCACACCACTTGTCTTGCTCCTGCTGCTGAGAATGCCTGGGTCAGAGCTGACTGCTATTTATGGAATAGCGTGTGGTCTGAGAATTCTTTACCAGGCACACTTGCTGACTTTTGACATGGGGGTGGGGGCAGGGTTATTTTGTATGGGTAAAATGTAGGGGTGTGCATGTCATTTTTGTTATTACAATAACAAAAAAAATGTTTTTGTTATTATTGCAATAACAAAAACGACAAATAATAATAATGAAAATAGAAATGAAAATGACACTTTGTTTTTGAAATAAAGGGATAACACTGAAAAATATATTTATGGCTATAACATTTTTGTTTCTTATTTAATTCTGATGAAACTTGGGGAGGATGTACCCCCAATGGAGGTGATTAGGTAAAGGAAACCAATTTAAAAAGCAATTGAATGTTGTGATTTTAAGAAAAGCTCCATACACATTCCTGGCAACAACTTCTTTATCTTCCATCTAATTTGCATTAAACCTGTGAATATTATGTCCCTCCACAAGCTTAACACTCCTGCCGATTTTCAGAAAGATTGGATAAAGGGTTCTGATGGTATAGGACATTAAATCTAACATACTTTTCCAGCTGTAACATTTTTATATTCCATCCTGTTTACAGGAAATGTGGCAGGAATGTATTACATACCTTCCCTGTCATCTCTGACAAACTACAGGGCAATTTGATAAAAGGGACTCAATTTTATAAGCAATTGAAGTTGTCCCCTTGAAGACCATTATTCAGATAAATAGCAGCATATGCAGTGCCAGTCAGAGGCAGGCACCTGGCATGGCAGGAGGAGGAAGGCTGTAGGAGGGAGGATGTGGAGCAACCCAAAAGACTGACAGACACATTCACTGGCCAATTACTGCATGCTTCCAGCTTTACAGGACCAGTTGGTAGTGGCTTTGAGGTGGGCATAGGAGGCGGCCCTAAGGCAGGCATAAAAGGGACATAACTGGGACTTTGGGGATAGCATCCCAGCAATCAGGAGACATAGGGTGAAAACAGACATGACGCTAACCACCCTTTAACCACCCTTGGTGGTTATTTATGCATGTTGCAGGACTGTATTGGTGCCCTGTGCAGCCCTGAAACATGCATAAATGACCACCAAGGGTGGTTAAAGGGTGGTTAGCGTCATGTCTGTTTTCACCCTATGTCTCCTGATTGCTGGGATGCTATCCCCAAAGTCCCAGTTATGTCCCTTTTATGCCTGCCTGAGGGTTGCCTCCTATGCCCACCTCAAAGTCACTACCAACTGGTCCTGTAAAGCTGGAAGCATGCAGTAATTGGCCAGTGAATGTGTCTGTCAGTCTTTTGGGTTGCTCCACATCCTCCCTCCTACAGCCTTCCTCCCCCTGCCATGCCAGGTGCCTGCCTCTGACTGGCACTGCCAGTAACAGGTGAGGAAGAGCAGTTGGGATGGTCACAGCAGAGAATGAGGATAGTTGGTTGATGTTTCTGCTGTCCAATTGGCATCATAAACCGATCTTATACCACAGTGACACGTAAGAGAATCCCTGGCATTGGCTTCTTCTCTGCATATGCTGTGCAGGCATATAAAATTGGGACCCTTTATTGCATCTTTCTGATATTTGGCAGAGATGATCGTGAAAGTGTGATATACAGCCCTGCCAAATTTCATGTAAACTGGTTTGACTACAAAGATGTTACAGTCAGACATACATTTATAAGTTAATTGCTTATACCACCAGGACCCATTATCCAAACTTTCTGAAAGCTGGCAGAGATAGTAAATATGGGAAGGGGTGTAAATGTGCCAAGTGTTATCTACATTAAATGTGAGGCAAAGAAGTTACAGGTAAGAATGCATATGAAGATCTTTGCAAAGTAATATAATTCAACTGCTTATAAAGTTGGATTCCTTTATCTAACCTTTTTGGAATTTGGTACACTTAATGCCTTCCATTGGAGGTACAATCCCTCCAAGTATCAGCCAAATATAATGAAAACCAAAAATGTTACAGCTGGAAATGTGTTTTCCATTGAAACCAAAGGAAAATGAAAACGAAAGCAAGAACAAAAACGACAATTTGATATTTATGAAAATGAAAATGACAGGTTTAAATAACAAAAATGAAAACAACATGGGCCCCTGGTGCACACCTCTAGTAAAATGGGGTGGTTGATTATTCACTGCAGCAGTAACAGGCAGGCTTAAAGCAGTGTACACAGTGGCTTAGTCCCAGGTTTGTTCCTCCCTTAGAAGTTATCCAAGTTTGGATTGCTCCAGGGTGGTGCAGAAGGTAAGTCACTATTTTCACCAAGTCTATGTATGGAACCCAACCCGTGCTCCATTGTTGGAGTCAGAGGATGCTATGTTGCTTGAGAGGCCAGCTTTTGGCTGAGATGTTCCACTGAAGTGTTGGCCACATATGGCTATTAAATAGCAAGTGTGGCTTTTGTTAAGAGTAAGGGTGTTGGCCCACACCAAGTTCAATTCTGCTTTCAGTTGCTAATAAATACTGTATGTTTCTTGCCCTGTACTGTTGTCCTGTGTTTGTGCAGTTAAACAGCTGCCATGCAGATGCACCTGCTGTGTAAAGTGATCCCTGTGTATAAAATACACAGTATGTAAAGAGCTTTGGGATGAAAAGGACTGTGGAGATGTGTGCTGTTGTGGCAATAGATTACAACAGCTAAGTTGTAAATGTCTTTGCTTGCTAGCAGCCACAGAAAGCTCTTGGGCTTGGTGTAAGAATCACTGGGCAACATTGACCCTTTTCACACAGACACTCTAACACTGATAAAATGGGTGTTACATTTTATTATACATGTTGCAGGGCACCCATAGAGCACACCTGCAACCCTGTAATACGTATAATAAAGTGTTGCACCCATTTTATCAGTATTAGAGTGTCTGTGTGAAAAGGGTCATTTACTGGCTTGGATTTTGCAGGAGGACCCAGTGGAGAATTGTAACAGTCTCTTCTGGCTGTAAAAATCTATGAATCCTTGTATTCCTTCAGTTACCCCTGGAGGAAATCATTTGTTGCTTTAAGACGGGCTTTTCTGAATTGCATTACATTAGTGTTCTGAAGTTTTCAGTTTGGTATAGACAGTAGGAGAAGGGTTTTTGTTTGTTTTTTGATAGCTGATTTGTAAATCATATGCATATCAACCCATTACCTAGCCTAGCATGCCATTCCACTCACGCCTTTGCATAGTATATTTCACAAGTCTGAAAGCACTTTACAGAATTATACATTGTATACAGATTAAATGCAAAAAATTTGCATTGGTTCACTGTTAAGTTTGCAAAGTCAAGTACTCAAAAGTCAGGGGATTGCAAAGGTTAATACTTCTTCCACAACGTTGTATTGACATCATTGCTCTTCCTATGCATTAATTATTTATTAATGCAGATTTCAAACAGCATTATTGTTGGAAGTTACATTTCAGCCTTAGCCTTCACTAAAAACTTTTCTTCAGATAACTTGACTTTCAAGTGCTTGACTTTGTGACCTTAACTTTGTATTTGATTTCCCCATTTTATTTTTTAACAGGCACAATTGACTCAGTTCAAGTAGTGTTAGGTAGCACATTGGCCCCACAGGTTCTTCTGTCCATTTGGCTTGTCGGTCGCAGTTTCCAGTTTTGTAAAATGCTTTCCTCTCCCCTTTTGCTGTGTGAAAACCTCAAGCAGACTGTAGGGGACACTGAGGAAACTGAGGGTTCAAAGACTGCTGTCAAATGCACAGAAAAATGTCTTCTGCAGCAGTCTGTGTGGCAGTTCCTTACGTCTCCTAATGGGAAGTGTGACAAAGTTTGAAAATGTGTGTGCAGGGAAAGGGAGGAGTCAGAGGGTATTAACACACAGGAAGAGAGAGAGCCAGAAACGGCGCTCAATCCGTGGAGTTCCCATTCCGCTGCCACCCCCATGGGCAGTGTTGTTGGGAGCCCTTTAAATGGGCAGCTCCCTGCCTCCAGTTCATGGGCTTGCGCCAGCTGCCACAGATGGTGCTAACATACTCTCCCCCACCCCCTTACCCTCAGCCACCTGACAGCTGGGTAGCCACTCCAGTAATCTCACTGTCCCTGGGCTACCTGGGGACAGCGAGATCACAGGCGTGCCCCTACAGCTGTCAGGCGGTCCCTAGGGACAAGCGATCACTTGCCCTTCTCTCTCTTTCTCCCTTCTTCCCACTGTCAGTTGAGCGGGGCACACTAGTGCTGGCTCCGATGAAAAGGGAAGTTATGGCCAGGGACTGTGTCTTCTCTGGCCATGACCCCCCTTTTCATGCCTGCTGCTCTCCTTTCCTGGTGGGAAAGGATGGGAGCAGGGATCAAAGGCAGTGTACAGCCCCACTAGAGGAGCTGCCTGGATCCTGCAATCCCCTGTCTGCAGAGTGGGCTGGATCCCGGGGAATGATTCTACTTTCCCTAGGAGCAGGGCTGGGGAGGGAACCTGAGGCATATGCAGTGCAGACTGCTTCCTGTCCTCCCTCCCCTTCCTCCCCCTTGCTCCAGGCAGGGATCTCTCAGCCAAAGCATAGTACGAAACCCTCCTCTGTCTGCACTCACTTCTTCCGGCTGCCTGGCAGCTAAGTGGGGTGTGATCTGCACTCCCTTTTCCCAGCCAACTGTCAGCTGAGAGGGGTGCAATGGAACAGGGGGCAGCTGAGAGGCTCTGATCAAATTGGGGGCAAAACCAGGGAAGGCTTCTTCTCTGGCTGTGACGCGCCCCTCTTGCCTAACAGCCAGTTGGGAGAGGGGAGCATAGATCACGTCCCTGAGAACCTCTGGGGATTTCTGCACTCCCTTCTCCCAGCTGGCTATCAGCTGAGGGGGGCATGCTAGCTGTGCTCTATGGTGCTGGTGGAACCAGGGCTGTGGGGGACCCTAACAAATGGTTGCCTGTCACCCCAGTTTGAGCCAGGTTGACCTACATGGTGTGCTCCCACTTCCTGGGGAAGACGCCGTGTGGCACTACCCTGGCACAAAAATCTGGTGGCCACCATTCAGACAGGAAGGTATATCTGGGGCAGAGGAGAACCAATGGGAGGCAATGCCTCATTCTTTAACACCTGGAGATTCCGCTATAAAAGGTACAGCCACACTGGTGTCCATGTTCCTGGGGGTCACACATGCATGTAGAATGCATATGCACACTATTTTGGCTAGAATAGATTGGCCCAGAAGGGGGCCCATTCCATCTTCTGCACTGAGGCCCATTCCCACCTAGCTATGCCCTGGAGAAGGTATGTACTTGACAGGAGGAAATGCTGGAAGTGGAGGGGACCATCCATGGATTTTATGGGGAATGGGTTATGCAGATAAGGTGATGCGTATACACAGGTTTATGAACTGGATTATTACATTGATCAGAAATGTATGTACTTTATAAGTGTACAGCTCCCTTACAGTGCCTTAATGCCTTCGCAGTCCTAATAGCACTGCCCAGGGACACCTGGTTTGAGAAACCCTGACCCTGCTTGCTCATGCCCCCAGCTCACTGTCTCAGAGCTTTCCATGCCCACTCCTCAGCTGGGGCATGAGACTTTCTCCTCCAGCAAGAAGCCAGGAAGTCCAGCCAATCAGGGTTTTGTCCCAGCTCTCCATCCTCACGCTCTGCCCCATAAGCAGCCACTGCTTTGAATGGGACTGGATTTTTCTCACTACATTTACATGTGAACTAGCCACTCCATCCTTCAAAATGTGATTGCCCTAATTCTGCCCTGCTAGGAACTCTTCACAATATGACGTTTCGGACCCCAGTCATTGTTAAATTGTCCTGGCTGCAGGAAAGGTGCTAGGGCAAGTGAGCCAAACTTTTGAAACAGTATATGTCTGGAGTGGGGTGCATGGGAAGCAGGGAAAACATTTTCACTCTTTTCCTACTCTGAATGGTAGAATGGATTTTAGTGAAATCAAAACCCAGTGCAGCCCCTTTTGTGCAGAGGCCAAGCATAGAAGACTTCAGACTGGAGAGTGTGTGTTCTGGCAAAACACCAAACAAATGAAAACCATAGATTAGAATTAGAAAACCCCTTTTGTTCCCTCTGGGCCCTGTTTGTGTTGGAATCATGCAACTATGTAAATGCCTGAATAACTGCTCTTTTAATAATAAATGATAATAATAAATAAGTTGCTGGTTAAATTGTACTCCAGAATCTACACTTTTATATTTTAAGAAGAGTTTTCTCTGACACTTTCACGATGTGGGTCTCACTGTAAAATGCTGTCTGTATGGACCTGCACCCAGTGAGCCATCTGGCTAAAAGTCTTCCTGTCACTGCTGATGTAGACACATGGGGGGCAAGGTGTCGTGGGAGGAACTAGTGGTGTCAATGTGGGAATAGGAAACTTGAAAGCTCATTTCAACAGATATGTCACCTTCTGCTTCTTCCATTTCCCAGTTCTAGAAAAACCAGGGGAGGATAACAGATCTGGCTTGAGCGGGGGTGGGGAACACGTGTGAGTGTGCCTTGCAACCTTCCTCTGGAGGGTTGCCCGAGTATCTTCCAGAGACAATGGCCATTTTTACACGGACGGAGGTGGGGTGGAGGGTGGGGAATGGGTGTTAGGCCATGGTGGGTGGAGGTGGTGCGTGGCAGTTTACACAGACACACAACCACCTCCACCCATGGAGCCTCCTCCGGTTTTCCGAAGGGCCCTGTGGGTGGAGATGGGTGGGTGATGGGTGTAGGTTGGTGTGTGTCGGAAGCACACACGCACAAATACCCACCGTCCATGGTGTTTATGTGGGTGCACCCCCTGTGCACCCCCACCACCGGCCATTTACACAGACACCTGCCGGAACACCGAGCCGGGGGTGGGGGGGAGGGCATCCAAGTAAAAATGGCCAATATAAGACCCTTCTTTTATTGTTGTAAACCATTCTGAGCCTTATGGGAAGGGCAGGGTATAAATTTTAATATAATATAATATTTATTTAGTTTGATTTTTTATCCTGCCCTACAGAGGAGAAACACTATAGATGCCTCAATTGTGGGAAAAGCTGTTACTGCACACCAGGGAATCCACATGGAAAAGAAATCCTATATATACCTAGAGTATGAGGAAGGCTTCAGCAGAAGCTTGATGCTTAATACACATCAGAGAATCTACCCAGGAGAGAAACCTTACAAGTGTCCTGACTGTGGAAAACACTGCAGGGTGAGTTCAGCCCTTTTGACACACTAGAGAATGCACAAAATGGGTGTAGAGGATAAGCCCTATGCTTCAACTGTCAGAAAAGCTTCAGTGTGAGCTTTGATCTTATTACACAAATTGAAGAGCCCAAAACAATCCCCACTCCCTCAGTTGGTATAGTTGACTTTGGAGGAAGCATGGGGGCAAAACAGTTTGGGAAACACTGTAGTAGACCCAAAGCATAGCTACCAGACCACATTGCAAGAACTGCTGCAGAATATCAACAAACAGCTAATTAACATGTGGGCTTCTAGGGGATGAAATTCAAATCTGTATGTAGCTGTAGCTCAAGTAGAAAAGTTCTGAAAAGGCTACCTGGAGGTCAGAGGTTCAAGCACAGTTGTTATGCAAGGTGAATGCGATTGCTTTTTATTTTTTTTAAATAAAAAAACGGGGCGGGGGGTTCAGGCAGCCTCAAACACATGTAAATTTATGTAAACTTGGAGGAACATTTTGCATTAACTGAACCATGTGGGAAATTTTTGTATTGAAAGAGGATTTTGCATTATCTGGATGTAGTCATTTTTTTAATTAATTGAACATGGTTATGTAGCTTCTGTCCTTTAGAATCTTGATAGGCTGAGAAGTACATTTATTATTTATTTACTTCCATTTCTTGGTTACCCTCTCCTGCCATGGCAGCTCAGGGTGGCTCAGTGTGTGTTGTATTTGAACAGTTCTATAAAAATATGTATGCTTACCTCATTATTTACATTACTATGCACAAATTAGTATGCTTCTCCAAGGATCTGTATAGCTCTCATTACCACAGTGTCTGAACACTGCACAGCCTATACAGATTTTATCCTTGCAGCTCCCCTGTGAGGCTGGGAAGCATTAGTATGTGACTAACAGACCAACAGATGTTAAAGTATGGCACAGTCAGACTATGGTCCTGATCCTGCAATGACTTGGTGGGTAAATGTACTTTGAGTGTGTGTGTATGTGTATAGTCTCAAGGGAGTAAAGTTACTCACTTCCCCAGACTGCTCACTGATGCTGTCCTTTCACTCAGCATCGCTTCTCTAAGCTAAGGTAAACATGTGTACCTCCAATGTCTTAACTCAATGAATGTATTGCTGTCTCTCCCTATTTTCCCCTCTCCCTTGTCTTCCCTAGATTGCAGGCCTCTCAGGGCAGGGGCTTGTTTCTAATTATGGTTGTACAGCACCAGGTACATTGCTTGTGCTATATAAATAATAATAAATGCCCTTTTCACACGAGACCCCCCCACCCATCTCCCGCGCTACACCCACCTCCATTCATCTACACCCATCACCCATGCACGGAGCAATGGGCTCCAACTCCTGATGCTCCGTAGGTGGGAATGGGTGGAGGTGGGTGTACGCCTGTGGGAACGGGTTCACACCCACCTCTACCCACCGCAGCCACACACCCATCCTGACACCCGTCGTGATCCATTTAAAAATGGCCAAAGTTAAGTCCTTGGATTAGGTCAATGATGCCTTGCCCAATATCACACACAAAGTGTGTAATGAAGTACAGTAGGGAATGCTAGTTTCTCAAGTCCCAGGCTGGTGCACTAGCCTTGGGACAGTCCTTCATCTGTTTTTTCTGCAATTCCTCTGTCCTTGTCCCCCCCCCCCCCCCCATCCGCACAGATGCCTGTAATTCCCCTTCCAGCCCTGTGTGTCTTTACTGCTTTTATGTGCTCCTCTTCCTCCCCTCATGAGCCTCTACCTATGCAGATTTAAAATATGCTTTTTTGTTTGAGGAGGCAGGCATTTGTGTGCAGGTGGAGGATATTTTTAGGACAAGCTGTATGGTGGGGATGTCCTCAGTTCAGTCACAACCAAGAGTGTGGTTGTTCCCTATAGTAAAGAGCCCTTTAATAAGAAATTGATAAAGCTGGTTAATATTTTTGTTTCATTTTATATATGTGCGCCTTATTTTAGATACATATGTGTGCCATATTATTTCTATGTGGGCCTTTTCTCTTGTTTTGTTTCGTAGAATCATAGAAAGGAAGGATTGAAAGAAAAGTCAAGTGTGTATATTTATTCACACGTATAAAAATTTGCATGTGTAAAAATTCAACATGCAGTAACTTTTGTTCGGAGGCTTTCAAGGGGCCTGAAAACCAGTGAAAGTTAAATGGCCAGCTTTTATGTGCACTATTTTCTCTCATTTCATTTCTTAGAATCCTATAAAGGATGGACTGAGAGAAAGTCAAGTACATCTAGTCGTGATTTAAGTTTGAAAACCTTTACAGAGTTCCTGCCATCAAATACTTAGGAGAAAGAAAATGACCAGTTAAATTAGAAACTCATGTTTTAGGCCCATTTCACACGGGCTGCGGTGGGTGGGAGGATGGGTGTGCACCAGCGGCAGATAGAGGTGAGTGTGCGGCCATTCTCATGGGCACACACTCATCTCCACCCACCTCCACGCACAGAGCATTGGGTATTGGCGCCCGTTGCTCTGTGTGTGGGTGATGGGTAGACGTGGGTGGAGTGTGGGAGCTCGCACACACCCCCACCCATGGTGTTCCCATGGGTGCCCACACTCCCCCTGCACCTGCTACGGCGTTCCCACAGGCGGCCCCCACCTGCACATGTGTGTGAGGAGGGGGGATGCCCATGTGAAAAGGGCCTTAGCTTTTCAGTACTTTGATACAAAAGTTTTTAATCAGTCTTTCCTTACTTTACCTAAAAATGTGTCGTCAAGCTGAGTTTTGCTCTTGGTGCCTATTGTGATTCCTTAATGCCTGAGGGATTGAAGTTTTTCTATCATTATAGAATAGAATCTTGACTGTGAAATGAATTGTACATGCACAATATTGCTTAGGCCCTGATCCTGAAAACTGCCCTGAAAATATGCAGGGCATTCAGAATGAGGCCCTTAGCCAGCATTGCTGTTTCCAAAGTCTAAAGTAGTGCTGTTAGTGGTGGTGAACCAAGTGCTTGTGAATGGTATTTTTGATTAGGGCATTCCCCTGGCCTGGGTGTAACAAATTGTCAGATAATGAGAGGTGCAGCACAGTTCTGCCAGCCACAGATAAAGGGTTCTTTTAAGTGTATGGCTATTTGGAGGTTTGACTTTGTAGCTATGTTTGGGCTTAGTTTGCCTCTCTTTTTGTGAAGTAATGTTCTCAGTCTCTAGGGTTTTCTCTGCTCTGCCACTGGCATACTTTGCAAGGGTACATCAACCAACCCCTGTATGTATCTTAATTTTCCAGCCTTCAAAATAGGAGTGGAGAATATAGCTATATGTGCATCTATGTGCCATAGGCCCTTTTCAAACGGGTCCCCCCCCCCCCAACGTGTGCAGGTGGGGCTGGGCATCTGCAGGAATGCTGTGGGTCATTGCTAGTGGTGGTGGGTACCCATGAGAACACTGCTGGTGGTGGGTGGGGGTGCGTGTGCGCTCCCATGCTCCACCCATCTCTACACACCTCCACTCATCACCCATGCACAGAGCAGCTGGCACCAGTGCTGGTTGCTTCATGCATGAAGATGGGTGCTGTGGCAGTAGGAATTGCTGCACACCCACCTCCACCCATCGCCGGCACACACCATCCCCCCCACCCACTGCAGCTCATTTGAAAAGGGCCAAAACTATATTCTCCACCCACCTCTAAAATTTCCAGCCTGCTAAATAATTTTGACCACCTTGCAAAAGAGCTGAGGCTTAATTCATTGTCCCATCAAAGGGAGGTTCCAGTGTTACAATAGTCACATGGCTGCCCCCATCCCCAGCTCATTTTTGTGTGTTGTAAACACCCAAACACAGATCTGACTATGCACTAAACCGAGGGTGATCATCCTAGAAAAAGGAGGAGGAAGGTTAAGTTCACCACATCCCCAATGAGTCACAGTATTTAACTGCTCTCACTGCCAGGACATAGTTTTATTTTGAGATTGAATTAATCTAACTTCAGATTCCCACCTTTGAAATTTGTTATGCCTTTGTCTGCAAGACTAAAGAGCTTGGTACTGTTAAATGGCTGTTCCGTGTGTCAGTTATCTATACATAGTGTCAAACTCGCGGTTCAAGTTTCTCTTTGATAAATTGAATAGATTGAGCTACTTAAGTTGCACAACAGAAAGTTTGTTTTCCAGCCCCTGAATCATTTTTGTAGTCTTTGTAGAGGAATAACAACAGTTCCCAAAGTATGTGTGTGTGTTTGGCAGGGTTGGGAGGCAGGGAGGGTTGGGGGCTTGCCATCAAATGCCATTGCATACCAAGGTTAAGCCAGCCAAATGCCATAACACACTCTCCCTCTTTGTCACATGCACTCTCTCTTCTTCCTCACACAATTTAGGAGAATCCCAGTAGTGTGAGGGTTCCTCTTTCCAGGGCACTAAGAACATAACACCTGCCATATTGGGTCAGACCAATGGGTCATCCAGCCCAGCATCCTGTCTACACTTTGGTTATGTCAGAGAAGTGCATAACAGGTCACAAAGGAGCAATCTATTCCCTCTTATATACTCCCAGCTCCTGACAGTCAAAGGTTATGTCCCCTGAACAACTTGACCAATAACCATTTATGGACCTATCCTCCAAGAATTCATCCAGTTCTTGTTTAAATACAGCTATCCTACTAGCCATCACAATATCCTCTGGCAACAAATTCCAGAAGTGAATTGTATGTTGAGTGAAAAGTACTTCCTTTTGTTTTAAATCTGCTGCCAGTTTTGTAGAGTGTCCTCTAGTTCTAGTATTTTTAGAGAGGTTAAATAACATCATTTTGTTTACTTGCTCTTCATCACTCATGATTTTATAAACTTCTATCATGTCATCTCTTCTCCAAAGCTGAAGAGCCCTAACCTTTCAAGCCTCTCCTTTGTATGGAAGCCTTGTACGCTCCAAACCATTCATTGCTTTTGTTGCCCTTCTCCGTACCTTTTCCACTGTTTACTTCTGTCTAGGGGCTGTGCATTCGGGTTTCAACAAAATACAAATAAATGCTCTCCAACTCTCTGCTTAGTTGCCTGCTTGAGCAGCCTATAGTGAGCCCTCCACACCTGTAGGGGCTGCTGCTTCTTAGAACTGCAGGCTCTAGCACTGCAGCTAGGCCCAGCCCAGCAGAGCCCAGCCCAGACAGGGAGAAATGGGGAGTCCTTGGCAGTTTCTTTCCTCCCTTCCCCAAGGCAGTGATCCCCCTTGTTCCCCCCCCAGCCCATGCTCTATTCCCACCTAGGGATCCAAATGTTCACAAGCCAGTAACTCCCCTCCAAGCCAGAAACCACTCCCCCAAGCCAGAACCATGGTTCATTCCCCCTCCCCAAGCCAGCAACCTCCTCCCTGAGCCAGCCCCATGTGTCATTTCCCCATTCCCAAACCAGCAACATCCCACTTGAGCCAGCCCCATGTTCCATTCTCCTCTCTCCTAAGCCAGATGCGTGCCTCACTCTCCCTTAAGCCAGCAAGCTCCCTGAGCCTGACCCATACCCCATTCCACCATCCCCAAACTAACAGCATCCCCACTAAGCTAGCTATATTCTCCACCCTCCCTAAACCAGTGCTCCCCTTTTAAAATTGGTAGCAGACTAGGCAGAAGTTTTGACTGCATTTTTATTTCCTTATAGGCCTGTCAGAAAGGCAGCGCCCTACTATACTTCTGTGCCAAAATAACCTATATGCAGAAACCCCTGTTCACTACTTTTTCCACATTGGCAAAGATAGGGAAAATGCAGTGAACGCAGGCAAAGACAAATAAATGCAAATAAAGTAAAACCACAACTACAGATACATATACTTGACCCCATGCACAGCCCTATTTCTATCCATTGCCCCCACCCCCACTACATGGCCCTGATCTTCCCTTGCCCACTCAGCCACACATTTGTAAATGCAGCTGTGAAAGCAGTGCTGCTGGAACTGGATGTGGAACTGTTGTAGCTGCAGTGAGGGACAGTACCAGACTCCTCCCTGGTGACAGAGCAGGGTGGCACAGGAGACGGATGCCTCCTCAGTTTCAGACCCCTGAGCCCTAAAGGGTGGCAGCTGTTTTGCTATCACTGCAGAAGTCTCGGATGCCAATTAAGGAAGGGACTGGCTCCTATGCTGCATAATCGGGGACAAGATGTAGCCTGTGTGCCACTCCCTGTTTTTGTGTCCCCTTTTCTTTGATTTTTCCCGCCGTTTTCTTACGTCTCTTGAAGTGAGGTTGCCAGAACTGGACACAGCATTCCAACAACAGGTCTCCCTAGTGGTGTGTGTACAAGCAGTAGTAAAATCACTCTTCTACTCCTGCTTGATATTCCCCGTTTCTGTTTTATTACTCTTGGGTTCAAGTTATCATGTCCTGTTTTAGATTTAGTATATGTAGATTTTAAAGTCAAGTGAAACACACTATTCTAGCTCTTACTTACAAATAATTCATTCCACTTTAATTTGTTTAATTTGATTTAGTTAAACCAGCCTTCATGTGGATACATGTAGACCAGTTTACTACTGAAATATTTATTTAGCTCAGCTTAATCAAACTAAATCAATTAGACAGTTGTGAACCAAGACCACGTTCTGACAAACAGAGGTCTTTCTCCAATTTATGTAACTCCTAACTACTTTTTCCAATTTAATTAAATCAAAATAAATACTCCACTTCAGTATCATTCAGATGAACAGTGTCAACTGAAGAAGTAATGCATCATTTTGCTCCCTTAGACTTAATGATTATTGAATGGTAGCTGCCACCCTTACACTGAGTGTACACATGAACAGTTTACTTTGAACTTGTTTAGGGGTACATCTCTTCCTACTCTTGAATGACGTCAGTTGAGCGCTCTGTTTATGGGCTGGTGTAAAACAGAACTAAGACCCAACTGCATCGAAATTAACGGTTTGTCAGAATGTGGCCTGTGTCCACACAGTGGTTTGCAATTGCAGTGGCTTAACTAAATCAGTCTAAACACTGGTTTAATTAAAACGGTGTTTATCCTGTGCGTAGGTAAGATCTTGCTGCTGTGCTGTTTGTTGGCATTAACAAAAGGGCTGTGTTAAAAAGGAGACTTCAAGGACAAGTGTTGAAAAGATCTCATGCTTACATGGCTGTGTTGGCTGTTGTCCAAATGGTATAGTGGAGTTGTAACTTCTTGAAATGGTTACCCAGCAGTTTAAAATAACCATAAACACTGTGCTTCAGGAATGCATCTTATATGTCCATAACGTTTACTGGATATCTGTCCAAATGAACAGACAATAGGGCTTAATGGATGACAGCATCTGACTAGGTTTCAGAAATGCATGCATAAAAATGTATATGTGCAACCATACTGCTAATTTTCATGCTTGTTTCATGTGTGCAATTACTGTGATTTTACACAATCCAAGGGAAAAGTCAACCCTTCTGTATTCTACCAGTCCATAAACATTGATTATGGTTCCTTCCAACCAGCAGAGAAGACAGTACTCTGCCATATCATCTCTAGTATGAGGACCTAGTAGCCATTTCTCAAACTCAGTTGTTCCTGGGTCTAGTAGGTGGGAACGTACTTTTTGTGCAGCTAGCACACTTGCAATATAGAGCAGGCCCTGGGGCCTAGAAATCTCCCAGCCACACAGCTGTAGTTTAAAACTTTATCTGTTTTTATGAGCAACTTTCAGGTTGAGGTCGGGGATGGCTACAGAGGCTGCCCCACAATATATTTTGTGACTGAGCTTCCTCTTCCTTCACTAAAATAGTGGCCTCTGTGTTTGTGGGAGGAGGTAGCAGCATCCGCAGATGTGGTTTTGGTAGGGTTTCCAAGGGCAGGTCATCAATGGGCTAGGGTGCTCCTCCCCACTGGGTCACAGTTACTCCCCTGCCAGTCCTCTCAGCGGATACTTTGCCAGGGTTCCAGGCCTCCATTCAGGGGCAGGAGATGCCCATATGACTCAACCTCATCTCAGTCCAGCATTTCTGGGTACACCTGCCTCATCTGTGGGGGTATCGGGTCCAGGGAAGTCATGCAGGATTGGGTCCAGGAGAGTCGGTGCAGGATTGGGTCCAAGTGCCCAGAGAGCTCAGGACAGGCTGGAGATTGACACATAGATAGGGTGGCCAGATATGCAAAATTAGGACGCCTATAAGAAATACAGGTTGCAGGGCTGCATTGGAGCCAGTGCAGCCCTCCAACCTGTATTTCTCATAAGTGTCCTCTAAAATGTGCGTATCTGGTCACCCTACACATAGATCAGGGAGAGCAAGCTGGGATGCTGGAGCAGGCAGACAGGAAAACAAGGGCAGAAAGACCAGTTTCAGGGCAGGGCAGAAGTACGTCTCAGGACAGGATTGGGCAGGTGCAGCCACGCAATCCAAAGCAAACAGATCAGAGCAAAGCCGGTCCAACACAAATGGGGGCCAGAAAGTTTGAAAGTGTCCTCTGGTCTGGGAAGGACATCTACTGCAGGCCTCACTACCACAGACCTAGGTTTCCTACTTGCTGAGCTGGACAGGGATAGGGCACCAGCTTTTTCAGTGGTCAGTCACAGGCAATGGACTGGGTGCATGGGCACCCTGATGCTTCCTGGCTCTTAGCAGGAGTTTGAGCATGGCACTGTATAAATGTCTTCCTTTTTAAACCTTTGCAAAAGGTATTACTGTAGTGCTGTAGCTCATAGAACTTCAGATGCAGGGGCCTGGTGCCCCTGACAGGCAGTTAGTCTGCATGTTTCCTTACTGTCTTAAAAAAGTGCTGAAGGATCTTTGACTTCCCTCTACGTAAAGCTCAGGAAGTGGTGGAGTGAACTTAGGAGTCCATGCATGTCACTTGGCTGGTGTAAATGGTGCCATCAAAGGGGTCAGTGGTGCTTAAACCAGATGAAGGGCAGGCAGGTAATGTCTTAGGGAGAGAATGTGTGTGACTTTCCTGTGAGTCTGTCATGTTCATGTGACCCACTGGAGAGGGGCTGGTCATATGTCCCTTCTGGGTGGAACAGGCAGATGAGTCTGTAACCAGCTGGCTAGCTCTCTAACTCACGGTTAGAAAGACTAGTGGCGTTAGCTCCCCAAATCCATCTCCTGTGTGTTAGTCAAGATAAAAGCCATTGAGTCTGCAGAAGCAAATAAGGGGGCATCCCTTCTGCACAAAACTGGGGTCCTGTATACTTGTTATGCTCTTCCAGTTGCTTTGGTAGAGCATGGGTTTTGTCAGTTTATAGTCTGCACTGTAGGAGCGTGGCACAGCAAGTCAAGTGTGCTGCCTGTGTCTAATTTCTCTTGACAGCTGAGAGCTCTGGCATCTCTTGCATGGCAGTGGAGTTGAATGGAACAGCTTCCTGTAGCAAAGTCTGCTACAAAGATGACCTTGCACTGTAAAAGTTAAATGTTCACTAGGACATTAGTAACTCAGCTGCGGGAGTCACTGGCGGGTGTGAATGAGCACAGAAACAGGGCAGAATTACTCTCCGCCTACTAGGAAACATTGCTATTTGGAATGGATGCTAAAAGTGTGAATTAACCCGATGATACCATGGGAGTCTCACTTTGGGCCAGGGGTGTAACTAGGCTGTAATGGGCCCCTGTGCAGAAGGTAGAATAGGCTTCCTGACCCTTCCTCCCAGCAGCAGGGGATGCAGCTGTTCCAGGGGTGCAGACCCCCCCCACCCCAGGCTTGCGGTCCCCTGTGCAGCAGCACCATCTGTCCCTTTTATAACTAAGACCTTGCTTTGGACAAACTTAACCTTTTCATCTTGTTTTCAGTTTTTTAGGAAACCTGACAGACTTCCTTTTGTTTGTTCTTTGCTGTCCTGGTTCCTGTTTCTTCATCTTTTTACACCTCAACTGTTATCACAAAAGCAAGGGCAACATGTGTTGCTGTGGAATTTCTTTACTTTCTATCAATAATAAGCTAATCTTTCTAATCTCAAGTGTGTCTGTGCCACACAAATACATGATGGTACTGCTGAAGAGAACTTGAGCCTGTTAGAGCCTTTGTGAATTGACAGCTGCTTGTGTACAATTTTAGATATCCACACTTACTGTCTATATGTTCCAAATGACCTACCTGTGCTGGCATGTGTGTCTCCCCCACCCTCTTGCTACTGTGCCAGACTGCTGAGAGGAGGGGGGGGGGGACTTGGCAGCTGTCATTGGTGCTACCCTAGCCAAGCTACTGGGTGGTGGTGTACTACTATAAGTTGAGAATTTCTCCATGCTGCAAACATTTCTTCCCAATTCTAGGCTGAAAACCCAGGGCTCTTTGCAGCAGGAGACCTTCTGAGTAGCTTACTGTGCATACTTGGAATAGTAGTAGGCTTGCTACAACTGTTTTGGGTGATACCAACATTTGTGCTACTCACTAAACTAGGAGATAATGGTATCAGCTTCTCATGTGCCTTGGAAATGCTTTGCTTCAGACAACACCCGCTAATGGCTTTGGCCTCAGTTCAGAATTCTGCCCAGTTTTTTAAAAAAGAAACTAAAAAATGGCACAGTCAGACTAGATGATATTAATGGTTATTTCTGACCTTAAAATCTATGAGGAGACTATGTGGAATTGTCTCAAATATTATTTTCTGCCAGTAAGTCTTTTAATTGCTCACTGCTGCTGTGTTTTATCATCCTTGTTGCTTCTGCTGTGATAACTATTATTATTACTAGTTGTTATTTATATAGTGCCAGCAATCCTGTCACTGGACAATTATTAATTTGAAGCCGGTCCCTGTCCCAGGGGCTTAAGGACAAGGGATAGGAGACAAAGGAGAGGGGAACCTAGGGAGAGATTGGGAGACATTCATGATGTTGAGAAGTTGCAAGTGCACGTGCTCAGCTTAGTTATGGGGGGAAGGGAATGATAGGACAGTAGCGGAAGCTTCAGTGAGTCCTGTAGTCTGTGGGGGCGAGGAGCTAGGGAAAGCCTGATGGGGTGGGTGGAGAAAGGTTTTTAGGAGGGATCTGAAGGTCAGATGTACCAGAGCGCAAATGGATTAGGCGCATATCATAGTGGAAAAGAGAATGTCAGGAGGAAGTTCAAGATGGGGGTATAATTAGAATGTGGAGAAAGAGAACCTGTTCCTTTCTTGCATGTGCTCTCTCCAGCTTGTAATGGGAATGACAGCTGGGCTGCCCAGCTCCCTGGTGTCAGTTACACTGTAGCTGCATTCCACTGGGAGAGTCGCCAGTACTGTGTCCAGCACACAGTGTGCACCGTATGCAAAGGGGATTACAATCTTCCCTCACAGAGGCTGGGTTTTTCCCATAGAGCAAGTTGTGTATTTTATTTATGGAATAAACAGAATAACAGAGAACCATAGATTAAAATTTGTCTTTGGCTTGGCTTTGATAATCCAGCTAAGGGCATGCTGATCCCAACTCATTGTAAAGGAAATGTATATTCAGTAATCAGGAGGAGAGTACTTTAGTAGAAAGAATACTGGACCAAGAAACCTGGATTAGAATCCTAGAATGTGAGAGTATGGCTGTGTTCCCACCGGCGGCAGCGGGAGGGGCGAGGGAAGACGCGGCAGCGCGGAGGAGCCAGCCGACGGAAAAAGAGCCAGTGCGAACGGGGATCTGCCGCGGCTTCTCTCGCGCATGTCAGGGCAGGATTTTGCGCAGGTGGGAACGCAGCCTAAGTAGTAGTAGCTACACCTCTGACAGATGGCTGTCCAGCCTTTTTTTTTCCTTTTCAAACCTCCAGTGTCAGAGAGCCTACATCTCCCTAGGCAACTTATTCCACTGCCAAATTGCTCTTACTGTTAGGAATTTTTTTTTCAAGCTATCTAACTGAAATCTACCTTCCTGCAATTTGAGCCCATTATTTCTAGTTCCTTGGTAGCAGTGAAAAACAGTTCCTTATCATCATCTTGTTGGCAGCACTTTAGATATTTGAAGACTGCCATCATGTTTCCCCTTAAACTTCTTTTTCCTAGGCTAAACAAACCCACTTCCTTCAATCTTTCCCCATAAAACTTGCTTTCCAGACTCTTTATCATCTTCAATGCCATCCTCTGAACCTGCTCCAATTATTCAATTTTGTCACAACTGGGCACAGTACTCCAGGTGAAGGCTGACCATTGCTGAGTGGAATTGTTACTTTTACTGACTTGGAAACAGTGCTTTTATTAATACAGCCTAAAACTGCATTAGCCTTTCCCCCAGCTCTGCTAATGTCCTGCTGTGCACCTCCACTATCTTTCTGCCCTTATTTCCCATTATGTTTTCTCACCTGGGAAGTTTGTTCTTCTGCCACCACCTTCACCGACCCCAGAGTCTCCACTATATATATATATATATATATATATATATATATATATATTGTAGAGGAGAAGGGGCAGAAGAACAAACTTCCCAGGCGAAAACGTAATGGGAAATAAGGATATATATAGATACAGACAGACAGATATAAAAATATATAATCTCCTTATTTTTATATCTGTCTATCTGTATCTATATATATCCTATATATATAAGGAATATCCTATATATCCTATATATATAAGGATATATATATAGATACAGACAGACAGATATAAAAATAAGGAGAATTTTATATATATATATATAATCTCCTGATTTTTATAGCTGTCTGTCTGTATCTATATATATCCTTATTTCCCATTACGTTTTCACCTGGGAAGTTTGTTCTTCTGCCCCTTCTCCCATACAATATATATATTATTATTTATAATTTTATAAATTATAAATTCTCCTTATTTTTATATCTGTCTGTCTGTATCTATATATATCCTTATTTCCCATTATGTTTTTGCCTGGGAAGTTTGTTCTTCTGCCGCCCTTTCCCAGAAACTCAGGGCAGCTCACAAATCCATAAAAACACTAAGAAGCCAATACAAAAAAACCACTTAAAATCCCCCCAACCCTCCCACACCCCCACAATACAACCTCCCCACCCTATACCCAACCCCCTATAGCCCAATCCCAAAATTACCCCTATCCCCGCCCGCCAAATGCCTTTTCAAAAAGAAAAGTCTTGCATCGCCTCTGGAAGATGCCCAGGCCCTGGCTCAAATGTTCTTCCAGAGGGAGGGACTTCCAAAGCAATGGAGGAGCAACTGAGAATGCCTCCCTGTGAGCCCTTGTTGTATGAACATGACTAATGAATGGAACCCACAGGAAGGCGCTCTTGGCCAATTCCAGGGGCCACAACAGGGCATTGTAAGCCATAGGCAGGGACCGCGTCTATTTCTGTGTTCTGTAAAGCGCCAGGTACATGGCCGAAGCTATACAAATGTTTATAATAATAATAATAATGGTAGGACAGGCGGTCTTTCAGATATGTGGGGTCCAGCCCATTTTGGTCTATAGAGATGAAAACCAGTACCTTGAACTGTGTCCAGAAAGCTATAGGAAGCCAGTGCAGACTTCAGAGCACTGGTGTAATGTGCTCCCGGCACCCCACCCCTGAAAGGAGGCGGGCTGCCACATTCTGCACTAGCTGCATCTTTTGAACAGTCATCAAGGGCAGCCCCATGTAGAGCACATTGCAATAATCTTGAAGGTGAAGAAAGCGTGGATGATGGTGGCCAGTTCCAAATCAGAAAGAAAAGGTCACAGCCTCCTCACCAGCTGGAGGTGGTGAAAAGTGCTCCTGACCAGCACCAGAACCACGTCCAAGGCTGTGAACCTGACTGACCAGAGGAGGCCGGACTCCAGATCACAAGGCCAGCCAACCATCATCACCTCGGTCTTGTCTGGATTCAGCTTGAGTCGGCTCATCCTCATCCAGCCCCTGACAGCAGCCAGGCATTGGGTGAGCACCAAGACTGCAAGGCCTGGATTGGATGAAAAAGAGGTAGAGCTGGGTGTCCGCATACAGATGACACTTTACCCCAAGCCTCCAAATGACCTCTCCCAGAGGTGAGGTTGAACAAGAGGAGAGATGGAATAGAACACTGCAGGACCCCACAGGGGAGGTCCAAAGAGGACGACAAGCAATCGCCCATCACCACTCTCTGGGACCTCCCTGACAGGAAGGAGCGGAACTGCTCACGTGCTCCCATGTACCCCTGCAAGGTCCTGCAGTCCTGGCAACAACACCTTGTGATCAAAGGTTGCTGAAAGATCTAACAAGATCAACAGGGTAGAATTCCCTTCGTCATTCTCCAGGTGCAGACCATAGACCAAGGCCACAAGGGCAGTCTCTGTGCCATACCCAGGAAGAAAGCCTGACTGAAACAGGTCCAGGAATCTGACAACATCGAGATGAAGCATTGACAACCACAGCAAGCAACAGCCCCAATGTCTCCTGGCTGGGGGATAGGCAAGGATCTAATTCACAACTGATTGCCCTCATCATCCTAAACACCTCTCCTGCATCAGTGGGTGATACCAACTGAAACCAATCCAAATGAACAGGACAAGACCGAGCTTCCATAACACCAAACTCTGATTCTGCAGATAAAATGGCAGCACCCAAGTCGTGATGAATATGAGCAATTTTTATCTGCAAAGCAGTTAATAAAAATGTCACAGCAGGCATTGGATGACTCCATTCCTGGGCAGAGGCAAACTAGATAAAGCAGGCCCCTCACTAGGCCTGAAACAGCATTCCCCTGCAGCAAATGTTTCCGCCTTCTGAGCACGGCCTCTCCCAGTACCTGGTTCTCCTCCTTCAGAACCCTGGAGAGCATAGAATGGCAAGCAGCGCCTAGGTTAATTCCTGGGGTGATGTTGCTCCTTCAGCTCCCAGGCCAAGACTGCTTTCCTCTCTGCCTTGTCTCTCCTTCTATCCAGGCAGAGTGGGTGTGGCCAGGCTTCCTCTTCTCAGCTTTGGGGCACCTTGCTCGAGTTCCCCCAAGTCTTCCGGGGGGCCACACAGGAAAGGGCATTCTCGGTGGCCGCACCATGGCTGTGGAACTCCCTGCCGGTGGGGGCCCGACTGGCCCCTGACCTCCCCTCATTTCAACAAAATTGTAAGACCTGGCTGTTCCGCCAGGGGTTTGGCATGGGTGATGGGTGGGGGGTTGGGTTTGAGTGGGGTGGGTGGGTGTGAGGGTGGGTATTTGGTACCTCCTTTTAAAGTTGTTTTAAGTGTTTGTATATTTTATATGATGTGAGCCACCCCGAGCTGCCTATGACAGGAGGGATGGGATAATACATTTTAAAAATAAAAAAAATTAAAAATGAAAGGGCAAGTGATCTGTCCACTCTGTCACAGGGGGTCTCAGCCTGTTTGCTTCACAGGCAGATCCCTAGCTATGGGGCTGGCTCTGCCACGCCCCTGTGCATGCTCAGCATGCTCCGTCTGGCCCACGCAGCCTCACAGGACTGCTCCCTGCTACAGTAAGAGCTACCAAATGTGACTTTTACAACAAAAGCAACATAAAAAGGGAATAGTGTATTCATACATTACAAAAAATTGCGGAATTATAATACCCGGTATTATCTCCAGTTATTATAATAGCCCATTTTTAAGGTGTGAAAGCAGTCTCCGTTTATACTGAAAATGAAGGGACTTACAGATTAAACACAAACTCTTAGCATTAATTCCGCACTCAGCTCCATTGGGTCAAATTTGCTGCTCACATAATTCCATCGACTTCCAAAAAGATAATTTAACCAAGTAGCTGTGTCTTTTTGTCTCTTGCAGACAGCCTCATTAGAAGCCCCACAAAGGCATACTTCAGTTTGGCCAAACTGGGGAAGAGGTCACTCCCTGATAGGAAACAGGTGGGACATTTTCCATTCTCAATCTGTCTCTCTTGTGCTGGAAATGTATTAAGTAGTGGAAAAAAATAGTAGGAGCTGGAGAGAGAAATGGAAGAGAATAAGCAATGGGTAAAACCAGACGTGACAGTGGCCTGCTGTAGCCCGCTTTGGCCTGGACCTTGTCTGCATGTTCGTGCAGGTGCCACCAGATGTTGGCCCAGGATTGCCCCGGGCTGTGTTGGTGGCTTGCCCGGATTCTGACCTCAGAAAACCTCTGATCTTAATGCTTTTCATGTATCATCTAAGGATTTGCATATCTCTAAATGAATTCCTATAGACCTCAGTGTGGCCCCACATATTATCACCATTCAGTCCCTCAGGGTTAGGGTTTGGTACAAACAGTTATGAACAGGCAATTTCTGATTACTAGGCAGGCATAAAGGCTATGCACCCTCCCTGTCTATGATGCTCATTCATGTCAGGAAGAGTGTAGTCACAGTGGAAACTACAGTCCCCATCTTGAATTTACTCTTTATTGACTTATCCGGTCTTGAGGTATAGAACAGCTTCTACATTTCCCATATTGGCTTTACTATGAATGATGCAGCATGTAGAGCCAGTATGGTGTAATGGCTAAGTGTGCAGTACTTGGACCAGGAAGTGTGAGGGCCTGGTTCAAGTCTTGCCTTAGCCACAAACTCACTGGGTGACCGTGGTCCAGTCACACTATTCTCTCAGCCTAACCTACCTCACAGGGTTGTTGTGAAGATTAAAGGTTGTGTTTGTTATATGTAAAGCGCTCTGAGTGCCATGCTGGGGGGGTGCTATATAAAGATGATGATTATGATGTAGCCCCATAAACCACCTTCTTAATGGGACTGGGCAGACTCTGTTGTTGAGAGCTATGGCAGGTGCGTAAGTTTTCAGGTCAGTTTGATGTTTCGCAGGGATGTAGTCCTGGGAGATGTATATTTACGGGGGTGTTGCATTCTTCCAACTTTAAGTTTGTTGACACATTTTTTAAAAGAACAACTGTTAACACATGGAGAAACTCCAAAGTTACGACACCAATCCAATGCTATTCTATGTTTCAGAATTTTGTTAGGTATCTCTTTACTGTTCTTCATCAAATAACTGGTCAAAAAACAAAAATCAGCCTTGGCTTAGCTGTATAACAGTGTAGCTCACATCAGCAATCATCTCATTTGTCTTATGCTGGAGGTTTTCAAAAAGATACTGGACAGACAGTCCTCTGTCGGGGGTTGTCATCACTGTAGTTATCCTGTGTCCAAGCATGGAGTTAGACTAGATGACCCTTGAGGTGCCTTCCAACTCTATGATTGTATATCATTCTACATTGGTGGCTGCATTAACACACAGGAAAGCCTCAAATTCCTGAATTTCATACTGATCTACATGGGTTGCACTTAATCACTGCTGTGTAAATAACAATAAACACCTTTTTAGTTTACCCTCTGCTCCTCACCACATCTCGGTCACTGATGGGGTGATACTGTCACTTTTTGACATGTAAAAACCTTTGCAATCTGTGTAATTCAGAACATTGTACAGACCAATTAATTTCACTATTATCTATCTGTGCTGTCCATGATGTAACAGCGTAGGAAACTTCAAGAAGTAGGATTGTTTCTTTTTAAATAGGGGTTCTAGAAGAAGATAAAAAAGCAATGCTGAATGTGTGTGTGTGTGTGAGAGAGAGAAAGAGAGAGAGAGAGAGAGAGAGAGAGAGAGAGAGAGGTTAGAAGCATGATGAGCTTGTGGATCCTGTAGTTTTGTCTTCAAATTCTGATGTCACAAGTTTACATCTTTGAAACAATGTTCAGTGTGAAGAGGCACTGAAATGCACAGATGTGCAGTAACGTGATTTGCAGATGGTAGTTGGAAGCGTAAGAGGTTTACCTTGTCCCAGTGGGAGAAGTGGGGGGACTCGGCAGGAGTGGAGCAGAGCTCAGCCCAGACATGAGTCTCCTAAGGGTGTTCACACAGAGCAGGGCAGCTCTCTTGGCTGCAAAAGAATCAGGCTGTATTCTCACCTGCGGCACCGGTGACGGCAGTGGGAGGGGCAAGGGAAGACGCGGCAGTCCGGAGGGGCCGGCCAACGGGAAAAAAGCAGGTGCGAATGGGGATCTGCCGCGGCTTCTCTCGTGCATGTCAGGGCAGGATTTTGCACCCTGACATGCGCGAGAGAAGCCACGGCAGATCCCCATTTGCACCGGCTCTTTTCCCATCAGCCGGCTCCTCCAGGCTGCCGCATCTTCCCTTGCCCCTCCCGCTGCTGCCATCGCTGCTGCAGGTGAGAATACAGCCTCAGTCACACACCCCAGGCACTAATCCCAGAGCTGCTGCAGGGGAACCCTGAAACACACTATCTTAACAGCTTCTGACTTGGACTTGGAGTTGTAAGACTGGGTTGGGTCACTGCACACCACTGTGACTCAGGGCTATTTTGTTTATTTCACTCTCAAGCCTGGGCTGCTAGGGCTTGGGATAGCTCCCTATATATGCTACCAGCCAGTGGGCTCCCTTTGGAGGTCAGAGTTCATAGGAGCACAGAGTAGCTTGTCCATTTGGTCAAACTGCTTAGCCTTGGGATGACACATTGGTACTACCATGGAGCAGGTTTGCACTGTGAGAACCATAATGTATAGAGCCATCCAGTGCCAGGGCTCTCAGTTCTCTGCTACCAGTGCCACTCGAGCCATCTATAATGGCAGTGGGTCCTGTGCTGGAACAGCAGGAGCAGTGGTTCCCTTATTGGCTACTGCTCCAGTACAGAACCTGCCACCACTGGTAGGCTGAAGCAGCAGTGACTGGATCTGTTACCAAGGGCACAGTTAGGCTGGAATGGGCCCTCATGCAGAGGATGAAATGGGGCCTTCCCTTCCAGTGGCAGGGTACAAGGCTGCACCAGGGAGCATGGATCCCCCAGTCTTGTGAGCCCTGGTGCAATTGCAGTGCCTGCTCCTATAACAGCTGTGCCCTTGCCTGTTGATGCTAGTGCTGCCACCTCTCCTACACTCCCAATTGGATGGAACAAGGTGGAAGCAGATGTCGGTAAAGATGCCCTTGCTCATGGTAGGGGAGTATGACATGCAAGACTGCAGGTGCCATTGACATAATAAGTGGGAAGCTGCTGCCGATCAATGAAATTCTCCCAGACAGGCCTTATTTGTTTTATTTATTTATCTATTTTAAAACGTATTACCCAGCCCCTCCTACCAAAGGCAGCCAGGGGCCGCTTACAATATAAAATATATAATATATAAAATACATAATAAAATAACAACAAAAAAGGGGCAAAAACAAAAGGGAAAACATAGCCTCCCCCCCAGTGGAGAGAGGGACATCAATTAAACATATTTAAAAACCTCTCCCCAACTTAGCAGGTACCTTGCAGGCTCTTGGCGAAGGCAGTCTCTAGCAGAACATTGGCAATAATAAAAATAAAGCTTGTCCCATATAAGTTTATTTTTTGTTAGAACTTCAACAAATCTCATTGTTTCCTTAAATCTTTTGCTTCTGGGGCCCTGTGATTATTAGAAAAATTAAGCTTTCATATTTTTTAAAAAAACATCTAGGCTTTGTAGTGGAGAAAAGATTGAGAACATGGTCCCTTCCCACGTGGCTCATGACAGAAGGGGAATAACAAGAGCAACAGATTGTGATTTTAAAAAAATAAAAATAATCTATTTTTTCAGCCAGTTTCATGATTGTGGAAAGGTGGAGGCTTGATTTGTTTGAATGCCTGGGGCTGGCAATAGTGGAGCTTCCCCAGGTAAGTAACAGTAAAGTGCAAACAATAGTGGCATTTTAGAAGGACAGTGCTTTTAATATTGATTCTTTGAGCTAGGAGTTTGTTTCTGAGTAGCATTTTTAACACTTATTTTCTGTACAAGACATGTACTTAACACACTGTTTCTCTTCCTTGTGAAAGCGACACACATGCAGGCTGGGTCTTTGGAAGGAGCAGTCTTTTTTTAACTTATATCCCCACCTATTGGGCACAGTGGCTCAGATACATCCAGCTTTCTTAGCAGCTGCTGCTACTGCTGCTGCCGCCACTATTACTACTGCAGTATTTCATAAGCAGAAAACATGAGTTAGAAATATGCATCAGATGCGAACATGGTTTTCTGCTTCCTTCAATGAGGTGATTTGTTTGGAAGCTGTGAGTAAGTTTTCCTGGAAAGTTTAAGGAAGAAGCTAACATCTCTGTGTTCTTCCCTTCAGGGGCCTTTTCCTAGTAAATGAAACAAGAGCAGCTGTAAAACACTTGGAACATGACATCGACCACTGATTTTGATCACTTGGAGATTCAGCAGCAGTACAGTCGGATCAATGCCCGCTGGGAAGCCTCTGACGATGAGCTGGATAATGACAACAGTTCAGCCAGGCTCTTTGAGAGATCCCGGATCAAAGCTCTGGCAGGTACTGTGTTCACTCTTGGGGAGGTTGTCTTAGAGTGTTCCATCTTAACCCTCTCTCCTCTTATGGCAAGAGCATCTCCTGAAGGAAGCAGTTCTGTCCCTCTCTTTCCTACTTTGTTGGTTTTCTGAACATTAACTTAAGGCTTCATTAACTTAATGTTATGAATGTGCTTACTGTCTTAGGTAGTTTTCTAGACCCAGTCACCATAGTGTCTGAGTATCTTGCAGTCTTTAATGCATTTATCTTAACATCATCCTTGTGACTGGAAAAGTTATATTAACCCATTTGGGTAGATGGTGAACAGGCAGAGACTAAGGCCACTTTCAGACCTGCCCCCCCCCCCCGCGCGCATGCATATTCTGGCTGCAGGGGGGGAATGCGCAGCCAGGATATGCGTGGGGATCGGCCGATCTGAAAGTCCCCCGCGCGGCTTTGCTGGCAGACATGCACAGGGATGCAGAGCTCGATTTTCTGCTCTGCATCTGTGTGCGTGTTTGCCGGCACAGCCGTGCGGGGCTTTCAGACCCTGTGCATATCCTGGCTGTGCATTCCCTCCCATAGCCAGAATATGCACGGGGGGAGAAGGTCTGAATGTGGTCTAAGTGACTTGCTCAAAGTCATGCAGCGGGTTTGACAGAGCAGTGAACTGGAACTGAGATTCCCAAGTCCCAGGCTAGTGCCTGAACTACTGAAGCAGCCTTCCTCTAACAGGAACAGGAGTAGGGATGATTTCCTGGATCACAGTGTGATTGAATCCAAATGATACATCACCCCCAGTGACTCCTGTACTGGGCAGAGTTCAGTTACCTTGTGCTCCCAACTTGGAGGATTTGGGGGCAAGTAAAGTTTACCCTCGGATATTTGAGAGGTGTTGGCAGCGGAACATCTGCATTTAGAATGCATATGCACCACTTGTGGTCTGCAAAGTTCTCTTTTCTGTGGTATAATCTTATCCAGGCCAAAGTTCTCTTTTCTCCACATACACAGAGTGCAACAACACTGCAGGTCCTCATGGTTCACGGAGAGCCTGGGGCGGCTGAAGCATGAAGGGAGGCAGTTGGAGCGACAGTGGCTTCATTAACTTAATGTTATGAATGTGCTTACTGTCTTAGGTAGTTTTCTAGACCCAGTCACCATAGTGTCTGAGCATCTTGCAGTCTTTAATGCATTTATCTTAACATCACCCTTGTGACTGGAAAAGTTATATTAACCCAATTGGGTAGATGGTGAACAGGCAGAGACTAAGGCCACTTTCAGACCTCCCCCCCGCGCCGGAAGGCCTAGTATGCATCACTAGCATGCTGAAGCCGGCCGCCGGACCGCCGCCGCCCAAAGCTGAAGGCAAGGTAGGGTGATCCCTGGGTGGGCGAGGTAGAGTGATCCCTGGGGTGGGGTGTGTGTTAAACCACCCCGCACCCCAAGGATCAACGGTACCGGTAAACTTACGTGCTGTGCTGCTGGTGCGGGCTCTGGGTCACCGGCGGCGGCCTGGAGCCCAGGGACTTAGGGAAAAAAAATTTAAAAAAAAATCCAGGGTGGGTGGGGGGTGTCCCCCCTTCCACCCGCACAGCCTGGACGGGGGAGGGAAAGTGTTTGCTTTTTTTCTGGGTTTTTTTGTACATTGCGGCCATTCATTTGAATGGCCGCAATGTAAAAAAATCCGGCACAGGGCGAATCCAGTAAATTCCCCCAATTACCGGGGTAATCCGATACTGCCGGTACACCCAAAAACCGGCAGTATCGGATACCGGATCATCCGGTAGTCCCACCCCTAGTGTCCGCACAGTCTTGTCCAGCGGAACTGTTACAGGTGGTGAGGGGGTTGGTCGGTCCACTCTGTCTCTGGCTGGAACAGGAGTCCTCTAAGGCCCATTGTGACATGTTTTTAGCATATTCTGCTGATAAAATCGCTCACAATGAGCACGATTTCAACTCCACCATTTCAGAGGCAATGGCAAAGTCAGAGGTTAGGAATGCTCTGCCTGATCAAATTTGCAGAAGATCTAAAGTTATTCAAGGTAACTTGAATAAAACCCAACGAGACTATGAGGAATTTCAGGAGGAACTTGCGAAACTGGGTGACTAGACATCTAAATGGAAGATGAAATTTAATGTTGACAAGTGCAAAGCGATGCACATAGGGAAAAACACTCCAAACTATATGTACACAAATCTGGTTTCTAAATTAGGGGTTACCACTCAGAAAAAGAACCTTGGAATCATTGTGGACATTATTGTTGTTGTTGTTGTTATTATTTTATTTATTTATTTCTTTATATAGTGCACCTCTACTCCATCGCCATCTCCATGTCGCTGTCATCTACCACCCCCCTGGCTTTCTCTCTTCCTTTCTCTCTGAATTCGAGTCCTGGCTCACTTTCTTTCTCTCAGACAATACCCTCACACTCATCCTCGGTGACTTCAACATTCATGTTGATGTCCCTTCCCAGCCCTTCATCTCTCGCTTCTTCTCTCTAGCCTCCTACTTCAACCTCCACCTTTGGTCCAACTCCCTCACCCACGCTAACGGCCATTCTCTTGACCTTGTTTTCTCTAGGAACTGCTCTGTCTCTGATCTCTCCTTCAATCCTCATCCCATCTCTGACTACTTCCTTGCCTCTTTCAATGTCTCCCACTGTCCCCCCTCCTCTTCCCCATCTCCACGCCCCTTCCATGACCTGCAGGCCATTAACCCCCTGAACTTTGCCTCCTCTCTCCCACCTTCTCCCCTCAGTCTTCTCCTCCTCCTCCCCTGACTCTGCCATTTCTGCTTTCAATGCCTCTCTCTCCTCCCACCCCGCCCACTCCCACAACCCTCGTTCTTGGCTCACCCCCAGTATCCGTCACCTCTGCTCCTGCACCTGTGCTGCTGAATGCCTCTGGCGCAAATCCCACTCTCATGCTGACTGACTTCACTTCAAATTCTGTCTCTGCTCCCTTACTTCTGCTATCTCCCTCGCTAGACAGCATTACTACGCCTCCCGCATTGAGTCCTGTTCTCAGGACCCTCGCCTCCTGTTCTCCACCTTTGATTCCCTCCTCAAGCCCCCCTGTCCTCCTCCTCCCTCTTCTCTTTCTGCTCAGAATCTTGCTTCCTTCTTCACCTCCAAGATAGACAAGATCCACCTCGACATCGCTTCCAGCTCCTATCCTCTTCCTACTCCCTCCCTTAGCCCTCCTCCGCCTCCTTCTCGCCTGTCCTCCTTCCCTCCCATCTCCCTTGAGAAAATCTCCTCCCTGCTCTCCTCCTCCAACCTTTCCACTTGCCCTCTTGACCCCATCCCCTCCCGCCTCCTGACCTCCATTGTTTCCACTGTCACCCCTTCCCTCCTGCACATCATCAACCTCTCCCTCTCTACTGGCTCTTTCC
>QEPC01001114.1:473182-497727 GCA_003113815.1 Sphenodon punctatus
GCGGCCAGACGTTACTTTTCATTGGTCCCTGCCCGGGGTCCATTTGACCACGCTTCCCAGGACATTCCCCCGGCTAGCCCGGGAAGCGTGGTTCAAACTGACCCCATGTGGGGATTCACCGTGGCAAACATCTGGCGGCCGCCAAACAGACGTTCAAGACACGGTGAGCACAGGTGGGTATTCACCGTGGTTCACCGTGATCTCGTAACGTCTGAAGACACCCAACAATAAAATCTAAATGCCAAAAAGCATGGACATTATTTACACTTAGTTATCTATATTGAGCAGATAGCACAGATATTAGTAGTACAAAGTTGAGGCAACAGGCTGGGAGGGCAAGGAGGCAGGAGGGGGTGTGCAGAGGCATGGAGTATGGTGGAACGAGGAAGGCTTAGCCAAGGGAGTGAGTTGTTGTTGTTGTTGTTGTTGTTGTTATTATTATTATTAGCCATTCCCATGTCCCATTCCCACTCTCCAAGCCAACCACCCCTGAGCTTAGTTCCATACCTCATTTCCCCCACAAGCCAGTGATACCCCCAAACCAGCCCCGCGTGCCATTCCCCCATCTCCAAGCCAGTAACTCCCCATTCCAACCCCATGTTTCATTCTTCCCTCTCTCAAGTCAACTCACTGTCCCTCAAACCAGCAATCACTGAGTGAGACCCAGGCCCCTTTCCACCTTCCCCAAGCTAACAACCTTTCCACTAAGCTACTCGTATTCTCCACCCTTCCCTAAAACCAGTGCTTCCCTTTAAAAATTGATAGCAGACTTAGCAGCAGTTTTGACTGCATTTTCCTTTCCTTATAGGCCTGTCAAGCTGGCAGTGCCTCACTGCACTTCTATGACAAAATAATCCCATACACAAAGACCTGTGTTCTCTGAGTTTTCCACACTGTCAATGATGGGGAAAATGCAGTGAACACAAGCAAAAACAAAAATACAAATAAATGCAAACGCTAAAACTACAGAGACAGATATAAATACAAATACTTGACCCCATGCACAGCTCTAGTTTTTATGCTGCCCTTTTCCGGTTCTTGGATCTGGCCCCTGGATCCACTTTCTACCTCTAAGTGCTAAATAACTGAGCTCAAGGTCATGGAGTAGAGATGAGGGGATACACACAAGGATAGGGGATGGATCTATGGCACAGATTCATGATCTGCACCATCCCCTCCCCATTGCTGCTAATGGCACTGTTGCAAAACAGCCACTCAGGTGGAGTGTGTGAGGAGGGATTCTAATGGGTGGCTCCCAGTGTGGCTACCATGGCAGCCACCTCGTACTCTCCCTGCCACTGAGCATGGAGGAGGGGGAAGCGCACCAGGCTGGCCTTTAAAATGAATATGTCCCAACCGTGGGACATGTTGCAGTCAGTTCTCGGCAATTGCACAGTGCCTATGAGCTGTGGACTGGAGTGCTGGCAGGGGATGCATGGGTGCCCATTGCTATGCACTTTTTTCACTTGTCGCGCAGGGCACACTCTGGATTTCGTGTCAGTGTGCCATGAGTGGCCATGAGCGGGTTCATGAGAGCACGCATTCCCATGCACCACCTTCAGATGGGTGGTCCAATGAGTGACACCTGGGTGGCCATGTGTGGTAGCATCTTGTTTAAAAACACCCAAAATGGTTGCTTCTTTACAGTAAATGATAGACAGAGATGAAAAAGACAGCTAATGTTTGCTTGTTCCCAGAAACATATTTGCACAGATATCCAGAAGGTGGACATGTGTGCCACATAATGCAATTCACTAAAAACTAGGGAACTCCCTGGAGTGATATCCTCTGGAAATTAGTCTGTGGGAGGAGACACTAGTATAGATGCTTAAACAAAGAACACATGAACATGTGTAACCTGAGCTACAGCAGTTTGTGATATTGTGTATGTTTCATACTGTGACTTGCTACATAGATAATATGATGTTTGGTAACATTATAAGACTGGCAAACAAAAAGCAAAGTTAACCTAGAGTTAGGGCTCACAAAGACCCTTCCAGATTATTGAGTGCATCAAAACTTAAAGGACTCTCAAAGCTGGGAAACTAGGGGCTAAGTCATAGGCTACCATAGGGTTCAGAACTTCAGTGGAGGTTGTTTGATTTTGTTGGGTATCATTCAGTACTGTGCCAGGATAACCCATGCCTCTTTTCAGGACATGCTTCCCCTCTCAGGGTGACCTGTACTTCCCAGCTACATAGACGTTTGTTTCACCATGCTCCAGGCATTATTAGGTGATCACTTAGGTTTGTTTCAGGCAATAACTACAGCGACTACAAATTGGATTGAAGCTATGAGGTTTTTTTTAACAAGTGATACTCCACTTCTAAATTACATTACAAAAATCCCAAACGCAGCCAGATGCTTGGATCCCCCTAACCATCACAGGACCTTTTCCAGAGCTGACTTCACCCCTTAGAGACTCAAAGCCTCGTCTAAGAGCCATACATTTTCCAATAAAAAAAACTAATGAATCAGTTTAGTTTCTGACCCTCTTTCAGCTATTCCCTGCCTTCCCTGCCTTCTCTCATAAAGGGCTGGAGAACACCAGCATGATTTAAATAAAATATTAATGCAATAAGAAAACTGTGCATGCAATTTTGTTGAACTATGAGGTAAAGAGGAACTCTTTGCTCTGAAGTAATTGCCTAATTGCTCTGGAGCTGCATGTTCATATTGTCCTAAGAAACCCTTTGTTATTTTGTGTGCAGGGCCTGTTCAAGGATTTTTTCTGCCCTTGGCAAACCCCTGAGTGTGCACCCCTTGTGCAATCAGTGCACACATACACACCTCACATGCAACTTATGTGCATGTTTTATGGACAACCCCTGCGTGCTCACACCTAGTGCGCAACACACACATGCACAGCCTGCTTCTCAGGCACTCAGGGATTAGTAGCCCCACTCCCCCCTGCCTCCTAGCCCCTGATCCAGCCACAGAGCTTTCCAGTGGTAGTGGTGGCAGCTGGATCAGGGATGGGAGAGGCACCCCCTCCAACTTGCAGGAGAAGTGGCATCAACAGCTGGATCGGGGCAGAAGAGATGGCAGCAGAAGCTGGATCAGGGTGGAGCCACCTAGGGGGCACCTCTCCCACCCATGATCCAGGGCAGAGCTTATTGGCAAGGGCAGGAAGTTGAAGGGGTGTCTTTCGCATCTCATCCAGCACAGAGCTTATCGTTGATGGTGGCTGTGGCGCAGCTTGATCAGGAGCAGGAGAGCAACCTCCTTCAAGTTGGTTCCGTAGGTGGCCGCCTGAGCTGTCTAATGGTAGCTCCAGACCGGTTTGTGTGAACATGGCTGGAGTCTCTGAATCTGGGAAAACCTAAGTAACCTACCTAAATTGCAATAATGAACATGATGGGCTAACGGTAGGGTGTGAAATCATCAGGGCTCCAGTTCAAGGGAAGCATTTAAACATTTAGACTTCGGAGACATTTACACTTTTACGTTGCCTGTCTAGTCAAAGGGACATAAACTGGTGTGGAATTAAGTGGCCCATGTCAGTTCTCTTTGTGGAAACAATTTTCTTGCTTATGTTTCCAGTATGCCTCAAGTGGATGTTTCTGTTCATCACTCCATTGCCAAGGTCATCCATCCCCTTTGCCTACCACTTTGATCATGTTCAAGCCTTCTCTGCTCCTCCTTTCCCCTTTCACATTCAGCACAAGCTCCTTGTCTTTACCTTCAAGACTCTTCAAGGCCTTGCTCTGCACTGTCTTTCTGCGCTTGTTTCCCCCCTTTTCCCATGCTGCTCCCTGTACCTGGAACTTCCTCCATGAACACATTTACTCTGCTCCCTCCCTCCCAACCTTCCTGCAAAACCTAGCTTTTCCATCAGGCTTTCCCTAGTTCTCACCCCTACAGACTGCTCACAACTAAGCCAAACACATGCAATTGCAACTTCTTAACATCATGACTATATCCCTGTCTCTCCTATGTTCCTCTCTGCCTTGTCTACCCTATCTGGTCTCTCTTAGATTATAAGCCTCTGGAGGCAGGATCCTGTCTCTAATGATTTGTTAGTGCCAAGTATGTTGCTGATGCTATGTAAATAGTTAGTAATAGTAATAATATGTAGCGAGTTTATTGACCTGACTTTTCCCTGATGCAGATGAGCGGGAAGCCGTGCAGAAGAAAACCTTCACTAAGTGGGTTAACTCCCATCTGGCGCGTGTGACGTGTCGCATTTCTGATCTCTACATGGACCTTAGAGATGGACGGATGCTGATCAAGCTCCTGGAGGTGCTTTCATGAGAGCTGCTGGTACAGCCACCTCTTATTTTTTCCTGTAGAGTTATGGGACTGTAAGAGAAAGGTGGTGTTGCCCTACTAGGGCAGGGAAATACTGGGTAACGTAGAGGGGTCCTTGTTGCTGGAGTGCATAATGCAGGTGCACATGCATGTTTACAAGCATCTTACTATGCAGATACATCGCTCTGATTTAACAATTAATAACTACTTCCCTTAAATTGTCACTAAGGCTGTTTTTAGATGTGCACGCGACCCGCTTGTGCATGGTTTCAAAAATACCGCGAGGTGGGATTACACGAGACGCCACCGGGGATCACGCGCATGGGAGGGGGACACGCATTCTTTTCCGGCCGCGAATTGACTGGGTCGGCGATCGAGGTAGGTAATTTGCGGCTGGAAATGAATGCGCGTCCCCCTCCCATGTGCGTGATCCCCGGCGGCGTCTCGTGTAATCCTGCCTCGCGGTATTTTTTAAACCAGGCGCGAGCAGGTTGCGCGTTCGTCTAAAAACGGCCTAAGAATCTGCAGTTTTGGAATGGCAGTTTCTGAAATGCACTGTCAAAATGGGAGCGCTTCAAAATATATGCAATTGTGGCTAATTATCTGATACTGAGAAATTGTGCATTACCATTGGGCAATAGCCACAGCAATACTTTCTTATACTTCACCGACAGAACTTTGGGTGCTGTAACAGTAAGAGTAATCCCTAGAGCAAGTGCCATTCTGGGGTATTGCCTCTTCTCCCGAGGTTAGTTATTCATCTTCCTATGTATGTTCTACAGTAGTCAACAGCCTCCAGTCAACCTGGGGACTCATTGGTATGAAAGCTGTACATAGCTCCATGCCTCTCAGCCCATCCTAGCTGAAGCCATTCCCTGCAATTTGTACAGGAAAAGTAATGGTTTTATCTTTTAGTTACCTGCGTTACAATGCTAGAGTAGACAAGCTAAGATAACTTTAAACTCAGTTTAACTAACGGTGGTGCCAATCCCATGGCCTGTGGAACCCACGTGTGTGCAAATCGCACGCACGTCCATAGCAGAGATGTGCTATTCTGCATTGTGCCATGCGGAATCCACGTGGATGGCTAATTTGGTTGGAGGATGGAACTGCTAACAGATGGAGGGTTATGGCAGGGAATGGTTCACTTTATATATATATGCTGCTTTTGTATATTTCCTCTGCAGCATCCTGGGAATTGTGACTGCTGGTGGATCCCATGCAGAGGGAGTTTGGGATTGCAGCCAGTTTGACTAGCTAAGTCCAGTTTAAAGTTGAATTTAGCCTGTGTACATTAGGATTGTAACTTGAGTTAAAACTCTCTGATATAAATGGGGGCGTGAAATAGCCCTAGGGGGCTGGGCTGAGGAAGAAACATGTCCCTTGTCTCATTGTACAGCCTGTGAGCTGGACCATGTAGGATGTGTCTGCTTAAGGAAATGTCATCAGTTTGAAATAAGATGTGAGGACTGGTCTACCTCTCACCCTTGTACTACCAGAGCTACTGTGATCTGCACAAGAACTGCTTGTGTGAGCAGACACATATTCAATTTGTACTGGCAAAACTCCCCATGATACCCATTTGGCTTGAATCTCAACTGCCAGGGACACAGGCTAGAACTGGGACAAGGTGTTCCAGATCAGTGAATGGTTACAGGTTTGAAGGATAATAAACTTCCTTAGAGCCCTGGTTGTGCTGCTGCAGTGAATTCCAGCCCCATCCCAGGCCTCTTAGTGTGTGTCAAAGTGGCCCATGCAAGCTGGAAGAAATTAGAAGCAGAGACCACCACTAGAGCCCTACTTGGAAATGTGGGCTGAATCACCTCCAGTCCTACCCACACCAGGCTCCAAGCTCCATCCTGACAGTAGTCTCTCCAGGGCCTGGGCAGGAGGGAAAGGGCAGTCCAGAATCTGGAGTTTGGAGCATCTGTACTGACATAGGGAGCAAGGAGCAATCAGCTCTGCAACGTGGGTTTCTAGGCCCTCCCCAGGCAGAAAGTGTTGTTAGGACAGCCTCTAATTTCTTCTGCCTCTTCTTGAAGATGGGCAGGGCTGAACCAACATTGAGACACTGGGGTAACAGGAGGAAGAGGATAGGCCTGGTGTTGGGGCTCAGTCCTCCATACCTGCGGGGTATGTGCCGGGATGAAGGGAGATGGCCCAACTGCAATGTGTATTCACACAGAACTGCTTGCCATGGGCTGATTTAGTTACACTAGCACTTGTTGCTGATACAAGAATGAAGTGTAGACCTGCCAGGAGTTTAAACCAGGTTAAACTGGTTGAAGCCGCTATGTGGACACACTCTTACTTGAGTCCCTTTGCAAATGGATTTAAGAAAAACCCATTTGAGCTTCTCTTTAATGAGAGTATTGCCTTGTGCGGAGGGGAGTGAGGACAGAATTGGGAGGTGGATGGATTATGCCCTTTTTGAAGTCCACCCTTCTGCAGACAAGCTCTGGTGCTTCAAGAGGTAGGGTTTTCTTTTCCCAGGGGTGATGAGCCCCAGGTAAACTCCCATGTTGGACCCTTGTGATTTGCATACTGAATTCTTTCTGCAGCCCAAGCCCACCAAGGGACGTATGCGTATCCACTGCCTGGACAATGTGGACAAGGCCTTGCAGTTTCTCAAGGAGCAGCGTGTGCATCTGGAGAACATGGGCTCCCATGACATCGTTGATGGGAACCATCGCCTGGTGTTGGGTCTCATCTGGACCATCATCCTGCGTTTCCAGGTGGGGGCTAGGTCTGAGCACCCTGGGGAATAGGTTATAAAGTGGCACCCTATCCTTAGTGATGCATGGCCAGGAAGCACTGTGATATGGCAGTAGCAGGAAGCCTGGAGTTCAGGACACAAAGCTCTGCTGGGGACTTTCAGACATTATGTTCCAGTGAAATTTAGGCACCTGATATTTAGGCATTCTCCTCATACTCTTAGCACAAGGGGCATGGGAGGAAGTGGGAGGCAGGCAGGAAGTTGGGAACAGCTGCTGGAGAATGTAGCAGGTTGTGCTGGTGTGCCTCAGCTGCACCTGCTCCAGGAGGCCTCTGACCCTGATTGCCTGGCTACCTAAGACTCAAATAAAGGACTTGAACAGCCCAGGTGAGACTGCAAGGGCTAACTGAACACATGATTGGTTGGGAGCTGGTCAGTTGACCAGAAGCCCTGAGCATTTAAGCCTGGGCTGGCAGACTAGCCAGGAAGAAAAAAACACCAGATAAGCCTGGAAAGAGAGGGCTTGGAAGAAGGTGATGTCTCCAGGCAGGGGAAATAGGTCTGGGAGGCCATCCCTGCAGCAGAGGGTGTGAAGTATTTTAAAAACTGTAAAATAAAGTGGTCAATTGAAGAATTGAGAGACTGGTGCCTGTTTGGGGGAAATGAGGCATAGACCCTGTGCAAAGGGCATAGCTAACCTTCCACAGAGTGCTATACGAGAGAGGCAGTGCCTCAGCCTTAGGGTTTCCAGCTCATGAAAATCTCTCCTCCTCTAGTATTATTATTTATTAAGTACTTCTATCTCGTATTCTAAGCAATCTGCCTGACACTGAATAATCATTCATTAGGGACAGGCTCTGCCCCAAGAGGCATACAATCTTGGAGAGACAAGAGAGAAGGGAACAGTGGGAGAGACAGGGATACATTTATGAAGTTGCAGGTGTACGTGCTTAGATTACAGATGAGAAGGGGACCCTGAATGAAAGGACAGTAGAGGAAACACCAGTGAGCAGTCTGGGAGGATGAGCAGCTAGAGAAAACATGTCAGAAAAGTAGATTTGGCCAGTGCGTGAAAGCCGACTGCGTTTAGTCAGAGCTCCAGCACAGCACAGCTTGTTTTCAACTTTAAAAATTATCCTTGGCGTGTTTAAATTGAACTCTGATGAGACCCAAGTTCCAGAAAGAGCAGAGAGGCACAAGAAGAGGGCAGAAAGGTACATTTAAAAACTCTTCCACCCTAGTTACTGAAGGCCATGGGGTGGCAGATCTTCCCACCACAGAGAACATAGGGTGATTTCAGACGTTATGCAGTCCGGATTCACCACAGTGGATCCGCGGCGGTGGTGAACCTAACAACCACCCCCGGTGGTCAAGGAGAGCCCCGAACAGACGTAACGGGAGCAGGACCACAGCAGGGAATCGGGCCGCCAAACCACGGCCTGGAGCAGCGCAACAGATGTTACGCTGATTCCCGGACGTGGTCAAAACACCTAGAAGGAACTAGGGAGGGGCGGGAGGCAGACATGGCCGGCTGAGGGCAAACGAAGCCAGAAGGGACAAAAGGAAATGCCCACACAGGGGAAACGGGAAGGGAGGGGGAAGAGGGAGAGGAGGCACCGAGTTACCACACACAACAGGCACAGAGACAACGAGGGCACAGTGGAACACACAGAACTAACACATGCCCGGGCGCACACACACCAAGACGGGAAAGGAAGGGAAGGGGGGACACAGCGGGACAGACAGCACACATGGCACAACGGGCACAGGGGGGAGGGAGGGCGGTGGGACAGGGAAGGGGGGGAACGGGCTAGGGGCCAGGGCCGGGCACGGGGAACGGCAGTCAGACCCCCAACAACAGCGCAGCCCGCACGGGAACCCCCACAACTACACAGTCAGTCCCGGAATGGGGGGTCCCCAAAAGGTCGGGGTACAGGCACAGGGGGGGCACACGGAACAGGGAGTGGCCCAGGCAAGGTCCAGGAGGCACACATGGACCCCAAGCACCGGCGAGCGTGTGAGGGAGGGGAGGCAGGAGAGCCGGAGCCATGCAGCCAGTCCAAAGGCACACACACACCCTGGGAGGTAGTCGGGAGGTGCAGTCCGGGGCCCCCAGAACCCCGAGGTCACACAGGCACCCAAGGGGGGGTCCTGGGGTGCACAAGGGAGAGCAGGTGGATGAGGATGGTCAGTAGCACACAGGGGAGCTGGGGGGTGCTTCGGTGAGCTGGACCCGGACACTGGAGAAGGCAGCCACGGAGGGGAACAACAGTTGCAGAGGCAGACGGGGGGGGGCCTGGAGGGGCTCCGGAGCCACAGGCAGGTGCAGCGGAACCCCGGGAAGTGGGCAGCACAGCAGCACCGGCGGGACATCAAGGAGGGACCAGGCAGCGGACCATGGCTGCAAGGCGGAGGCAGGAGCACACAGCGGGGCCAACAACTGGGGCCCGGAAGGCACAAGGGGACTCACAGCCAGCTGCAGGGGGCCACGAGGGGACCAGGGGCTGGGTGGACCACCAGATGAACGAAGTGCGGCCAATGAAGCATGCCCCGGCAGTACCCCAGCACGGACATGTGGTGGGCGATCAGGTAGTATGCCTTGAACGGATCCTGCATGGAGAGGCCCAACTGCACATCAGAACGGGAACACACACACACCTGACAGCGCCACCAGCTCTGCCGTGGTGGGCTCCGACAAGCAGAAGTCAGCAGCGGGGGGCCACGGAAGGTGACCGAGCTCCAGCAGCCGGTGATACACCACCCCACGAGAGTGCTGGTACTCACAGGCCCTGTGAACACAGCCAAAGTAGGACACCGCCAAGGCAGGGCCTCCCTCTGCCAGACAGACCGTGTAGGCGGCCAGGCTGCACACAGACAGAGCAGACACGGTCTCTGCCGCAGACCACCCCACATGCGAGCACCTCATCTCCGGAATGCGCCCATTGGGAAAGGGAACCAGGCCCAGCGTCTCAGCATGCAGCCGGCAATCGCGGGCGCTCGCCTCATAGCCAAAGTAACGAAGGCCAGAGCTCAGACTTGCATAGGCACCCGGCAGGCTGTCCGGGCAGCTCAGGCGCAATTGCACAGCCGGGGTATGCCACAGGTCTCACAGGGCCATGGTCTCGTGGAAGGTCCACGTATGGGGGGCCCCATGGTCCAGTGAGCCCAGTGGAAGCGCAGCCAGCCATGGTCCAGCAAGCCTGGGAGACTAACACCACGGAAAGGGGGGCCCACAGTCCCCGTAGGGGTGAGAGGGATGCAGGGGAGCCCCAAGGCCAAGCGATAAGGCAACAGGCCGCAACAAGGCATGGTAAGCAAGCAAGGCGTGGGGTGCGGACTCAGCACAGCTGCAGGAACCGAGCACACAGACAGGACAGCCGACACACTAATCAGGCCGGCGAGGACACAATGTTGCCAACACAGAGAGGTGGGAGGTGATGACAGCAGGAATGCAGCTGCCACCCGCACTCCCGGGCGCGCGCCGGTCTGTGCGCAAGGCCCCATGCAGGGACAGCAGGTACGCTCAATGGGCCGCCCCCCTGCCCCAGCCCTCCTGCCCAGCAGGAGCCGCCCGGCCCAGGCGGGGGCACACCGGGCCAACACGCCCTGGCTGGAGTGACAGCACACCCCCCATGAGGACCCCCATCCCCATGGTCCAGCAGGAGGCTATCGGGGTCTGGGCCCTCGCAACACCCGACTCCTGCCAATCCGTCTCGCAGCACTTTGGTGTCAGGGTGAGCACCATTGCTTGTATCCTCTGGGATGTATGTGAGGCTGTGGAGGGCGTTCTGGACCGAGTGATCCACCTGGTGGACTAGGTGGCTGTGATGGCCGGCTTCGCAGCTGGAGGGTTCCCCAACTGCATGGGCGCCGTGGACGGCACCCACATTAAGATCCTCTGCTCCTCCGCTGGGGAGGCCACGGAGTATGTTAACAAACATGGTTACCACTCCCTGCAGCTGCAGGCGGTCGTGGATCACCAGGGGCTGTTCATAGACATCTTCACGGGCAACTCTGGGTGCAGCTACAATGCCCGGATCATGACCATCTCCCCCTTCTATGCCCGGATGTACTGCAGGGACATTGCAGACATGGGGATGACCCAGATCGAGGGGGTGCTAATGCCCCCTTGCATCCCGGTGGCTGATGAAGGGGTACCCGGTCGCACGGTCCCCAGTGCAGGCGCTGTACAATTTCCGCCTGTGTGTGAGCAGGACCGTGGTCGAGCGGGCGTTCGGGGCTCTCAAGCAGCGCTGGAGGAGCTTCGCTGGCCGGCTGGACTACACGGTGGAGACCTTGGCCCTGGTGATAGGTGCCTGCTGTGTGCTGCACAATGTGTGCAAGACCGATGGGGCAACCCTCGAATACCCCGTGCCCCGTCGCCCTCCCGGCCCCGTGCCTCTGTACGTTAACGCAGAGGGAGTACCAGTACACCAAGCATACGTGCTGCCCTGACCACGCATGTCAGCCGGGAGGCCGAGGCGTGAGGGCGCTCAACCCTGACCCCACCACCCTGGGCCCCCCACCTGCTCCCTGGGCAGGCCCCTCTATGGCCATTGGTCCGCCCCTACCCCCGGGCCCATGAACAGACCGAAGGAGGCAGTTGTGGTGCGCTGACATTTATTCTCTCACCCAAGTACATGTGCCCCCTTCACCACCACCACCACACACCACCACGCAGGTTCCATGTCCCTCCCTCAGACCGCCCTCCCCCATCTCCTGTGTCTCCAGGGCCTCCCCCTCACCCGCACTGTGGGTGCAGCAGAACGCTGGGGGCTCCCCTCCCCCCTGATGTCCGTGTCCCCAACGGTGTCCAGGGAGGCCTCGGTGTCCTGAGGGGCAGGCGGTGGTGGGAGGGAGGGAGGACCCGGGGCCTGCGGGCCTCCCCTGGGCAGCTCAAGCTGATGCGGCAGTGGCTGGGGCAGCTGGGGAGGTGGTGGGGGTGCCAAGGGGCCTGGCATGGGGGCCTGGGCCGGCAGGGTGCCCGGCGGGGCGGCTGCCATCACATAGGCACTCATGGTGCCAGCGTGCAGGAGCAGCGAGGTCCCAATGTCATGGGATCTATCCGTTTTTGCAGAATGCTCCCGCACTATCGCCTCGATGGCCTGTTCCAGCCACCCAAACACCTCAACCTGCCTGCTGTGATCCCGGCACTCCCGCCTCCGCTCCAGGTGCACCTCCACCTGGAGCTTCCAGTCCCTTGCCTCCGCCTGTTGCAGGGATCACTCTGTGGCCACCTCCATGCAATCCACTGCTGCTATCATCCGCTCCCACCGCTCTGTGGTGGAGCGGACTATGTCCTCCGCCTGGTCCTCCCTCCGGTGCCGTACCCATGCCCGGTGCTCCCTCATCCGTTGTGCTGGGGGCATGGCCCCGGGTTGTTGGGGCCCTTTGGGCTGCACTGTACAGTACACAGATGGTAGTGGTTAGCTGCCCTGGCCGGCCACCCCCTGGCCAGGTACACAGCCGGGGTTGTGTGGGGCCCCCCCTTGGGTTGGCGGGTCCCCCTCCCGGCCTCCCCGGGCCCCCCCTCCTTGCCGGTGTGCCTCACTTAGGTCCTCCGGCTGCTGCCGGGGCTGTTCCCTGCAGGCCTCCTCACCCTCCTGTCTCTAGTGCTGAGGCGTGCCGTGCCCTGTGGGGAAATGGGGGGTGGGGTGGGATGGAGGAGGGCTGTAGGTGTGCCTGGGCAGCCCCCGTGCCCCTGTTCAGTGGTTTGAGGTGGACGGGGCCTGCCTTACCTTACATTCCTTACCTTATTTTTATCAATAACTAAACGTGCACATTTTACAATTATGAAACTAATTTATTATCATAATTTGACAAGGAACAATTGTGTCAGACTAATTTAAGTCTGTTTCTACATAACTTCATTGTGTACAACCAACTGTATGTCTACACTCACATTGTTTACTTCATTGTATGAACTGTACACAATTTGTATACATGTAAATAACAGACTTAAATTAGTCTGACACAATTGTTCCTTGTCAAATTATGATAATAAATTAGTTTCATAATTGTAAAATGTGCACGTTTAGTTATTGATAAAAATGACGTATGTATGGTAAGGAATTTAGTATATATATTAAATGTATGTTGATAAAATATTAAATATTGCTCTAATTGTGAATTAATTTCTATGTTTTTTGGCGTTTATGTTTTGTTGCAATGCATGGAGTGGAAGGTGTTTTGAACTGTAATTGTACTGAATTGTGTTTTTGTGTGTATTTTAAGAAAGCTGTTGTACATTTAAGTGTATTTTTAAACTGTTAAGTTTTTTGCTTTAGTGAATTTCTTGGTTTTTTGGGAGGTGGCTTGGGATGTTGTGGGGGGGCAGGAGCTAGGGGCAGGGTTTGGGGGGTCAGGTCAGTGCACGGGATGTTGCAAGGGGTGGTGGGAGCTTGGGGCAGGCGTTGGGGGGGCAGGTGTGGGGTGTTTGTTCGTGTCTGTGTGGGCATCTGTTGGGGGATGTGTGTGTGTGTGTGTGTGTGTGTGTGTGTGGGGAGATGTAGGGGTGGGGTGTCTGTGTGGGGGGGATGTGGGGGTGTCTGTGGGGGTGGGTGTCTGTGGGGGGGGCGGGGGGGAGAACTAACGTACAAGGGGGGCACTGGCTAGTGGGCAGGGGGGCGGGGGGAGAACTAAGGGAGTGCCCCCCGTGCCAACCACCTGGCCCCCCCCACAGACACCCACCCCTCTGCATTTCAGTTCCCCGGGTGCCCACCCTCGCACTTCCCTCCCCCGCTAGGCAAACACACAGACGCAGACTCTTCTCTCCTCCACTCTCTCATAAACACACACGTGTCCACTTTTCTCTCTCACTCTCACAAACACGAACGCACGCAGACTCTTCTCCCCTCCCCTCTATCACAAACACATATGCACTGTTGTCCCTCACACACAAAAGCGCACACACACACACACACTCTCATTGTTCTCACCAACAATGTGACTGCCACTTGCAGCATCACAGGAGGTTTAGGAGGGACTGTAGAGTTTTTCAAAAGGTCCCGCAACAGTGAAGGACACATGGGGGCCCGCCACCATCTTGCTGTTCCTGTCTGGGTATGATGGGAAATGTAGTCCTAGCATACACAGACAAGAAACATGTCGGTAGCCCCAGTGTCCCTAGTGGGGGCAGCAGAACTTGCAGTACCAGGCCAGTGAGGGGGGAGAGGGCCGGGGGACCGGCGTACTTCCTCTCCCCACATCCCCTCCTCCATAAGCTGCCAAGCCTGCCATAGCGGTCGGGGAAAGGGGGAGCCCGGGAGTAACAGCGTAAGGAAAGTTATGTGACTCTGCTTTTTAAAATCACGTAACTTTTATCAGGAGCCAGCTCTGTCACAAAGACTTCATGCTGTAGTCAGTTTCATGTATATTAACCCCCAACCCGGCCTCACTCCCTACTTTTGACTCCATATGAAAAGTCTGCACCTTTTGAAAAGTTGCAGACTTTTAAAAGTACAGAGTCAAAAGTGACTTTAAAAGTACGGAGTAAAATGTTTGTAAGTTTTAATACCAAGTGAAAAGTTTGTAACTTTTGACAACTTGCAGACTTTTCACTCAGTATGAAAAGTTGCAGACTTTTGACAGTACTTTTCAGTGAATGAAAAGTCTGCAACTTTGCATAGGAGTGAAAAGTCTGCAACTTTGCATAGGAGTGAAAAGTCCGCAACTTTTGAAAAGTTGCAGACTTTTAAAAGTATGGAGTCAAAAGTGACTTTAAAAGTACGGAGCCAAAAGTGACTTTAAAAGTACGGAGCCAAAAGTTTGCAAGTTTTCATACCCAGTGAAAAGTCTGTAACTTTTGTAAAGGTGCAGACATTTCACTTGCTCTGAAAAGTTGCAGACTTTTGAGTATGAAAAGTCTGCAACTTTTCATAGGAGTGAAAAGTCCGCAACTTTTGAAAAGTTGCAGACTTTTAAAAGTATGGAGTCAAAAGTGACTTTAAAAGTACGGACCCAAAAGTTTGCAAGTTTTCATACCCAGTGAAAAGTCTGTAACTGTTGTAAAGGTGCACACATTTAAGTTGGTCTGAAAAGTTGCAGAGTTTTGACTCACAAAAGTCTGCAACTTTTCATAGGAGTGAAAAGTCTGAAACTTTTGAAAAGTTACAGACTTTTAAAAGTACAGAGCCAAAAGTTTGCAAGTTTTCAATAATAACTCGGGTTTGGCTGCATCAATCAGGATAATATTTTAGAAGCAGTTGTTATTGATCCCATTCTTGAAGCCTGTGAAGTTTGGGGGCTCAACTCCTCCAGGGGGAGGAGATATTGATGATTCAACTACACGAGGCCAGTAGGGACGCAGCTGCTTCCCTGCTCGCCGACAGGAGAGAGGAGCTCAAGTGCGCATGCGTGAACCAGCAGAACGGAGGTTTTATCAATAATAACTCGGGTTTGGCTACATCAATCAGTATAATATTTTAGAAGCACTTGTTATTGATCCCATTCTCGAAGCCTGTGAAGTTTGGGGGCTCAACTCCTCCAGGGGGAGGAGATATTGATGATTCAAATACACGAGGCCAGTATGGATTTTGAACACAAGCAATTAACGTTTAAGCAGCAATAACTTTTTATTTTCCTGATGGATATTTTTCAAACTTTGTGTGTATGATGGTCCTCACAACTTACAGCCATGGTTTAATTTTCAGAAAGGTAGGTCAAGCGGTTTCGTCAAAATCGGGGCTTCAGCAGTCCCCTGTTTATAATGAAAGGTGGCTGTACATTTAAATTTCAGGCAGCTGCTGCTGCCTGAAAATTTATTTAGGAGTTTTTGCCATGGAAAGGGGACTCATAATATTACACTGATTGATAAAAGGAAATTATTATTATTATTTATTAATATTAATATTTATATTAATATTAATAATAATATTTATTATTTATATTGACAGCAAACTTTATTGGTATTGATCTAAGTGAGTGACGGATTTACAATTTGTGACTTTAAATGTTAGAGGATTAAACGTAAAAGAGTTTGGCAATTAAGAAAAAGGAAGATTCAGGTGTTTGCGCTTAAAGAATCTGATTTGTTAGGATTGGACTACGAACAATGCAGTCTGATTTAAAGACAAATTCTGCACACAGACTTATTTTTCTACTACTGGCAGCAAGAAAGTTGGGGTGGTTGGGTTTCGCTAACATGTTGAACTTTAAATGTAGTGAACAATTGAAAGATAAGGAGGGCAAATTGATTTTAGTTGCCAGACACATAGGAGATTTGGAGTTTACATTCATGAGCCTCTATGCCCCAAGCAAGGACCCCATTCCTTTTTTTCAAAAATACCTCCCTATTGTAAATATCGAGGCCCAAGGACAGTTAATACTCAGGGGTGACTTCAGCAACCTGTTGTACTCTGACTTAGATAAATCTATGGGATCTGGAATGGACCATATGAGTAAAATAATTTGTGATATGGTCCAGGAAAACTTGTTATTGGATGTATGGAGAGTATTAAATCCTAATTTTAAAGATTTTTCATTCTATTCTCCTGCCCACACCATATCCTTGTTGGGAAAGATAGCATCAGTAACTGCAAAAATGTTATATGAACCATTTAGTTTTCTATTTAGTTTTCAGTGCCATTTTTATGGAATTCTGAATAACAGACATTAAAAACGTAGACAAGACAAAATACATAGACAAAGCAGCTGGTTTAAAAAGTCCATGCAAGATAACATTGTGGAGTTCTTTAAAACAAATGATGTGGAGGGAATTGATCCAGAAATCCTTTGGGAAACGACTAAGACTAATATATGGTACATATATCTTGCTGATAACCTTCACTAAAAAGGAAAAAAATAAAAATAAAAATTAAAGGAGTTGTACAAACAACTTCAGAAACTATAAGCAATAAATAAAATTAAACCATCCCCTAAAATCAGGATGGAGATAGCAGAAATTAGACAACTTATAAATACACAGGAAATCAAAAGTATTAGATACACTAAAACACTTTTATGAAAAGTCAAATAAGGCCAATAAAATACTCGCATGGCTTATTAAAAAAAAAAAGAGGAAAGCGTACATTGGTAAAATTGTAGATTCTACTGCAAGTTGTTCACTCAAACAGATGAGATTATAAAATGGTTTGAAAATTTCTATCAAGAAATTTATGATACCATGAATCATGAGGTAAATATGATTGAAGATTTTCTAAAAAGAATACAGTTACCAAAAATCAGTTTGGAACAAAGAGGGATGATAGACCTATTACAGTTGAGGAGGTAAAAATCGGCTATACAAAACCTCCCAAAAAATACTAATATTTTTCTCCTATTCTGGTAAGGGTTTATAATTCTTTTCATTCAGATATGCATATCTGAATGAAAAGAATTATAAACCCTTACCAGAATAGGAGAAAAATATTAGTATTTTTTGGGAGGTTTTGTATAGCCGATTTTTACCTCCTCAACTGTAATAGGTCTATCATCCCTCTGTTCCAAACTGATTTTTGGTAACTGTATTCTTTTTAGAAAATCTTCAATCATATTTACCTCGTATTCTCATATTTCGAGGCAACAATTACATTGTGCCCCAAATCTAATAAGAATTTAGAAGACTCTGGTAGTTACTGCCACATTTCATTGCTTAACATGGACTTTAAAACCTTTACTAAGATTTTCACTACCAAAATTATACAAGATAATAAAGACACTAATGCCTTTTGATCAAACTGGGTTTATTCCTTCTCATATGGGAATTGATGATAATCGGAAAGCCTTTAATATCATTTTCCAGATTAAACATGATTAAAACCCTGCAGTTTTGGTCTCCCTTGACATAGACAAGGTCTTTGATAGACTTGAGCATGCTTTTTTGTTCAAAACATTAGAACATATGGGCCTGCAGGGAAAAATTTTAAGGTGGGTAAAACTTGTGTACAAATTTCCTCAGGCCAGGTTTTTAGTTAATGGGGAACTGACTGGACACATTAATTTGAAACGTGGAACTTGCCAAGGATGTCCTTTATTGCCAAGGATGTCCTTTGACTTAATGATGAAACCACTTGCAATCGCAATCAGAACCCATTCAGAGATTCATGGAGTTAAAATTAAAAATACAGAGTACAAGATACCAATGTATGCAGATGATATGATGGTCTCCCTAAAAGACCCACTTTGTTCCATACTGCACTTGTTAGCATTACTTGACAAATGTAATAGAGTTTCTGGATTTAAGGTTAATATAAATAAATCTCAGTCCCTGTTGTTTCATGGACCTTCATCGCAGGGGTCAGACGTTAGTAGCCTAGTACCTTTTAAAGTAGTTGATATCAAACTAAATTATTTGGATGTTAATCTTGCCAAAAACTTACAACTCCTCTACAAAATTAACTTTTTGCCCATTATTGTGGATATTAAGAAGAAGATCAAAGGCTGGCAAAGGATCAAATACTCCTGACTCGGTAGGGCGAACTTGATTAAAATGGTATTATTGCCTAAAGTACTGTGTATGATAACTGCTTTGCCTATTAAACTTGCGAAATAATTCTTTACAAGAGTTAATAGGTTATTTTCTATATTCATATGGGACCAAAAAAAGCCTGGGGTTAGAAATCAATTATATATACAGATGTATCACCTTGTTGCAGTAACAAGAGCTATATGGTACTGGTATAGATACCAAGACGATCCATGCTAGATTAAAATGGAGAGGGACATTTGTAATATAGAGTATTTTAGGCCCTTTCTGACTGGTGAAACCAAATCCAGATCAATACAAATATTAGAACATCCTTTTTTGAATCATGCTATACAGACGTGGAATTCGGTACAAAGGAGGGCCGACATTCACAGCTGCAAATCACCATTTACCTTCTTAAACAGTCTTGTAAATGATAAAAAGGATGTTCCTAATAGGCTAATCAACAAGCTGAGATGTAAGGGTATGATCATGGCAAAACAAACTAACGTTGATTCTTTCTCGTTTATCAGGTTGCAGAGTATGATAAATAATTGCTGCATCAGGTCTTGCTATGGAAGACAACCACTCACTTTAGAATATTTATTACTTGAATATTTATTTATTTATTTATTTATTTTTATTTATTTACATTTATTGGCCGCTCCCTCATGCCAACGGCATCCCGGGGCAGCTTACAGCAAATAAAACAACAGTAAAACTCTTAAAACATCATATCAAAGATAAAATACTACCATAAAACCCTTCCCCAAATCCCCCCAACCTATCCTACCCTCCCATCCCTCCGAAGGCCTGGGCGAACAGCCAGGTCTTACAGGCTCAACGAAATACCATCAGACCTGGGGCCAGGGTCTAATATGAGTTAGATAAGGGATTTTTTTCTAAATTTTACAAGGTGCTTACAAATTATTTACGTTTGTGAATTGCAGGTACAAAAATAAATGGGAGGATGATCTAAAAATTCATGTGGAGAAATGTGATGTACATCAAATGTGGAATAGCATGCATAAAGGATCTAAATCAGTTATGGTCAGGGAGGTACAGATCAAGCTGAACATCTGCTGGTATCTAACTCTGCAAACTTTGAAAAGATCTAAGAACTCCCTCTCAGACCTCTGTTGGAGAGGACACGGAGAGTTGGGCGCTACATTACATTGTTGGTAGTGCTGCGAAGTGGTCCGTCCTCTATGGAGATTTGTCTGGCAATACATGCAGGAAATAACAGGTTTAAACTTACCCTTTACACCAGCTATTGCCTTATTAGGTATTTGCCTGAACTGTCAACTGATTAAAGAAAGGAACCTCCATCTTATAGCTAGTGCACGAAATCTTAAAGAAAACAATCTTCTACGTGTATGTAGTACATGATCCCCATGGAACACATTGTGGCGAATGTGCATGACACCTTGGAAGAATTTTATGCCATTTGGATGAAGAGCCTTGAAGGTGAAGATGAGGACAGAGGGAGACAGGGGAGGGAGATCAGATGATGGCTTCCCTTGAGTTTCTCAGTGTGGTCTCCAATGTTAATACCTTCATTAAAATAAAACAAGGGGCCATTTAATCTGTTAATTATTCTATGCATTGCAATAGCACCCACCAGTCCTGGTCACATTTTGCCAGGTGCTCACTGTGTATATACACACAGAGAGACTCCTCAGAGAGGCTTGTTTCCTCTTAGCTGACTATGCTAGTAAGAACTCCCTTGCAGGTCACTGGTGTGCAGACCATGTCGCATTCTAGAGCTGGTGCTAACAGTGTGTGGTGTGGTACATGCTGCAACTCCTGTAAATATCATACTTCTGCTGGCTTGCTTTGAGCAGAAGGGGATTTTGCTTTTGAATTAGAGGTCGCGAGTGTCATCTCTTTGGGGCCGGACCTGTCATTTACTCAGTTTATACAGTGACTGGCAATTAGGGCCCCATCCTGGATAGTTTCAGGGTGCTACAAAATATAAACTAATAATACAAATAGTTAAGAGTTCCCCTGCTGATGTTGCATACAGGAAGGAAGAGACAAATGCAGTTTGTGTATGTGTCTGTAGCCCCAGATAAACAGAAAGGTTAAAGCAGAGGCTAAGCTTAAGGAGCTCATGCTGATCAGGTAACTCATTAGATCTCATTTGGTAGCAAGCTCATTATGCTGTTAAATATAAAAAGCAGCAGAGTCTGTTGGGGAGAAATATTTACTGTGTGAATTCCTCAGATTTAGTGAAAATGCTGCAGAGCTGTAAAAGGAAATACAGGTAGTTAATGTCTGCACCCAAGATGTATGGGTTAGGAAGCCTATCAACAAATGGGAAAAGAGCCAGATCTGCTAAAAGCAAAGAGCCATCAAAGATCCATAGTGAGAGTCTTGATTCTGTAATACAGTGCTGGGGAAACTCAGACCTGGAGGGCAAATGCAGCCTGAGGCTAGTTTTTATTTGGACCCCTTTCATTTCCTGGCCCTGGATCCAGTTTCTACGCCAAGAACTGAAGGACTGAGCTCAGGGCAAGGCAGCAAAGATGAAGGCATGTACAGAAGGATAGGGGACATATAGGGGGCGATGGAAGCCCTGCCTTGTCCTGTTTTATGGGATCTGTTTCAGTCGGTGTCAACCGCAGATGTGGGGGGATGGTCTTGGGGGCATCCAAGCCACCTGCTGTGAACTTGATCCATGCCTGTCCTGGCTGGTTAAGGCTAGCTGGGAGAACCTGGGGCTGTTGTTGTTTGGGGTAGTCAGTGCCTCCCTTAGGAAGGGCAGAGTGATCGACTGCCTCAAGGAGGCGGTGGTGCAGCCTCTGCTCAAGACACCATCTTTGGACGTTGACTCCCATGCTAGCTATCGGTCGGTCTCTAACCTTCCCTTTTTAGGGAAGGTTATTGAACGGGTGGTGGCTCAGCAGCTTCAGGGGCATCTGGACCATATCAGTTTTCTAGATCCCTCGTAGTCTGGCTTTTGACAGGGTTTTGGCACTGATACTGTACTTGTGGCCTTGGTCGATGGCCTCTGCCATGAGCTGGACCAGGGTCGGTCGACCGTGTTCATTCTATTAGATCTCTCAGCTGCATTTGATACTGTTGACCATGAGTTGTTGATGGCCCGCTTGCAGGACCAAGCCAGGGTGGGCGGGACTGTTCTTGAATGGTTCCATTCCTTCCTGGCTGGGAGAACTCAATGTGTGGTATTCGGTGACTGTTCATCATCTCCCCGGGACCTCCCCATGAGGTTCTATTTTATCTCCTCTCTTGTTCAACACGTACATGCAGCCTTTGGGTGAGGTTGTCAGAGGGTTTGGTGTGTGGTGCACACCCAAGTTTACTTCTCTTTTTCAGCTGACCTAGGTGCTTACCGCAACAGCAGCTGTGGGGGACTGGATGAGGGCAAGCCGTCTGAAGCTGAATCCCAACAAGATGGAGGTGATGCTGCCGGAAGGGGCTGAGGGAGTGGTGGCACTCATCATTGATGGGTTCCACCCTCCATTGGTCCCTCAGGTTCAGAGTCTGGGGGTGCTCCTCGATCCACAGCTTCGCCTGGATATCTAGGTGGCAGCTGTGGCGAGAGGCACTTTTCGCCAATTACATCTGGTACAACAGCTTCAGCCATATGTCTTGGACTCCGACGTAGCCACCATCATCCTTACTTTCATCACCTTGAGACTGGACTACTGCAGTGCGCTCTATGTGGGGCTACCCTTGGTGATTGTCCGGAGACTGCAGCTGGTGCAGAATTCAGTGGCCCATCTCCTTACAAAGACGGGTCGCAGCGAGCATTACACCGGTGCTCTGGTCTCTGCACTGGTTGCCTTATAGTCTTCCGGGCCCAATTCAAGGTGTTGATTTTGACCTATAACTAGGCCCCGCTTATCTGCGGGATTGTCTCACCCCCCCCCAAGACCTGGATTGGCCCCTGCAATTGGCTGGGGGCACCTTCCTTGAGGTTCCCCGAGTATCTAGGGTGGTGATGATGATGAGGGCGTTCTCGGTGGCCTCACCAAGGCTGTGGAACTCCATCGTGACAAAGGCCCGCTTGGCCTCAGACCTTTCTTTTTCCATACACAATGTAAGACCTGGCTGTTCTGCCAGGCTTTGTTGAGGGTGATGGGTGGGGAGGTGGGAGGTAGTTTTTTTTTAGCTCTGCTGTGGAGATATTTTATAATGGATTTTATATTGTTGTTTATGTTCTGTTTTACTGTTATTACATATATTTTGTTATGGTTTATAATGTTGTGAGCCAACCTGAGCTGCTGTGGCAGGAGGGGGGCAACCTAGAAATCCAATAAATAAATACATAAATAAATAAATAACATCCATGGAACAGATCCAGGATAATGGACTTTTCCTGAGCACACCCCTTAAGCATCGCCTACCCCCATCTTGGACTGCCTCTTTCCCTATGTTCTGTTGCAGCCTCTGAGGTCAGCCAAGGGCACTCTCTTGCGGGTACTAACTTCCCGCAAAGGTTTTACCACAAGAGGCTACAGAGAGGTGTAGGAATATTGGAGGGTAGGGATTGTTGATGGGGTAGGGATAGGGATTAGATGGGATTAGATGGGAGGGATTAGATGGGATAGGGATTAGATGGGATAGGGATTAGATGGGAGGTTGGTGTGGGTAGATTTTATTTTATTTTTAGTAAATTGTATTTTAATGTGTTTTTAATTAAATTTTATATTTTTTGTAAGCCACCCTGAGTCTTCAGGGAAGGGTAGGGTAAAAATATTAATAAATAAACAAATCTTGTATATGGCTCTCAGAGCTTGTAGTAATATTTAAAGTGGTTACTAGAGGAAAAAGGTTGCCCACCCCGCTCTAATCTGAAATGCTTTTTTCTCACCTTAGATCCAAGACATAATAATTCAGACTCAAGAAGGTCGTGAGACGCGCTCTGCCAAGGATGCGCTGCTGCTCTGGTGTCAGATGAAAACTGCAGGGTAAGAGCCATCTAATCTTACATCCCTTTAAATAATTAATAACCCATTCACTGAAAGCTTGCAGCATCAAATTACAGGCAAATATTGAGCAAGCTCAGGCTGACTTTCTCCCTGGGGGGGTACTCCTGGACAGCCAGCCAACACAGTAGGGTAGATCCCCGCCACTACCAGTAGGAGGCAAACATGACAACTTTTATGACCATACTCAGGGGATCACCATCCCATCTCCAGTTGTTTGTCTGCCTTCATACAAGTAGGTAAAGATTATGCAGGTAAAGAAAACTCCCTCCCCCCCAACCCCTCCCCCTCACCAAAAGCCTGGTGGAACAGCCAGGTCTTACATAAATGTCAAAATAACAGGAGAGTGGGGGCCAACCGAGCCTCCTCTGGGAGCGAGTTCCACAGCACAGGGGCAGCCACCGAAAAAAATCTAACATCAGTGACCACCCGCCTCGCCTGGGGAACCTCCAAAAATGGCTCCTACGGACGATCTCAAAGGTCGCACAGGCACATGGGGAGTGAAGCGGTCCCGCAGATGCTTCCTGATACTGGGGGGAATATTTTTCTTGTAATCCTCCTATTCAGGCCTTTGAAGTAGAAAGTTTTCTGACGTTCATGAAGAATTTGCAGAGACAGAAATTCAGATGCCAACAAGTGGGAGGCACACATCCCTCAGACAGCATAACATACCTGAAGCAAACTTTTTTTTGCCTGTGAGACTTCATTTTGGGACTTAAATATAATCCCCTGATCGCAGACAGCAATGAAGAGAAAGCAATAAGGATCATGACCCCATCCAGAGCTGGTGCAACCTCAGGTGGGCTCCTGATTATTGATTTGGGAACCTCTGAGCTAGACACATTCAGACTGGCAATATGCTGTCAATTCCTCTCTGCTTGGAGAAGAGTTAGGGGAAGCTTGGAAGCTCACACGCAATCATCAACAGAAGCTGAACCAGTAAAAAGTGCCTCTATCTCTTGTCTGCCTCCTACTTGGGAGTAAACCAACAAGCACACTCTAAATAAAGTGCGGATTTCTGACAATGAGGAGGATCAGCCTTTGAGCACTTTCCAATGGACATAGGTGGATTCTCCTTCTGCCCCCTGTCAGTGCTCCGCACGGGTAGCTCTGCGTATGGCCGACAGGAGGCAGAAGAAGAATTTTCATCCTGCGCATGCGTGGAGCTGCCCTGATCCAGTCTTATCTTCTGCCTTCGGCCGATAGGACGCGTTCTCGG
>QEPC01001114.1:502921-538676 GCA_003113815.1 Sphenodon punctatus
GCTCTAATGATTGTACATAAGCCTTACAGGGTACACAAATCGACTCTTGGCTTGGCTATCGACTGGTTCAGGGCAGCTCCACTCATGCGCAGGACGAAAATTCTTCTTCTGCCTCCTGTCGGCCATACGCAGAGCTACCCGTGCGGAGCACTGACAGGTGGAACGAAGAGAAACAAATTCACCGAGGTAGGTGACCAATTTTTGTTTCTCTATCCTTGGAGGTTTTAAATCAAGCCAGGGATTTTCTCCAAGAAATGCTCTAACTCAAACAGAAGTGTCCAGCTCAATGTAGGAACTGCAGGGTGAGATGCTCTGTCTTGTGCTACAGAGTGAGATGCAGTCAGTTTCTCACATTAAGCCATGTAGGTATCCCCATTTATCATGGCTGCTGCGGTGAACGCTGAAATGAAGAAGAGGGAGGCTGAAGAGACAGTCAGAGGAATCAGTTGATTACAGTAAACATAAGCACACAGTGACCACGCAGGTGAGCCCAATGGCATTTCCAAGCCTGATCTGGAGTTTAGGTTGGCCACTCTGAGCACGCTCAGGGGGGTAGCCAGATGGCTGAGCCGGTGGGGCTGATGGTGCTTAAATACTCTGGGCTTGGGTGAGTTCATTGTCAGACCCTGGGACAAAGGAAGCTGGAAGCTGCAGGTGGGATCGGCTGAGTGCTGGGATCTGAGCTGAGAGTGAGGCCACTTGCCCATGTTGCTGCGCCGCTGAATCTCCTGGTGGGGGAATCTCCCAGCGGGGGATTCTTACGGCGCACTGTGCACGTGGGTGTTTGTAAAAGGCCATGTCCAGCAGCTTTGTTTCTTTCGATTGCCAGGGCTCAAAATCCACCCCTGACAATTGAAAGAAAAAAGTCACTGGATGAATCTTTTTACAAGTGCCCACATGCACAGTGCACCATAAGAATCCCCTGCTGGGAGATTCAGCAGTGTGCTAATGTGGGCAGGTGGCCTTAGAGATGCAGCTTGGGAGAGCTAGCTCAACTGGGACTGTACCCCTCTTTCCGGGCTAGGTGGGGAGTGCCACAGAGGAGGAACTGCTGAACAGAACGTGAGACTCTGATCCCCTTTTGCTCTGTATTGTCTGATACTGTTTGTGTAATGTACCTTGCTTAGCCTCTACCCCTATTCCCACTCTTGGTAAAGCTGTGTGTTAATCAGACTCCTGAGTTGGTCTGGCCATTGCTCCAGGTAGATACCTCCAGGGAAGGGAGAATCTCTCAGCCTTCGCCTGCACCTCCGCCCAGCCTTACTTCCCAGGGACTTGCCCAGCAAGGTGATCTCTGGCTGGCTGCAGGACAGGCATGGGCCTGCCTGAGCACCAGGACACAAGGGGCTGGGACCCAGTTAAGTGATCTGGGGTCTGTGACAGCTACCAACATGTTTCCCATTATTGTAGTATCTGAGTCCCTATCTTCTCTGCTGTATGCCTCTCACTATGTCCCTATGAGCTAGGGAAGTGCAATCCCCAGGGGATTTCCTGGAGCAGCTCTTGGGGCTGGACTGGAAACACTTGAGGCTACTCCCCACCCAACTTTTATATACAGCCTCCTGCACTTGCAGGCAACGGTGGTGGCTGCATAGGCTGATGCCAAAGGCCACTGACCACTTGTGGCTGGATGGTGGGAGGCCAACTAAGTTTAGAGCTTTTAGTTTTTAACTTGTATTTTTAATGTTTTTCATGGGGGATATAGGGTGGATGAAACTCCCTATCCTAGGGTGAGACTCCCCCAGGTGAGAGATGGAAGAGTAGGACAGGAAGGGTTGGGGGTTGGTTAGTAGGGCCCATCATTTTCAGTTTTTATTTTATTTTTCCTGCAAATGTATCAGTGTTTATTACAACAACAAATGTGTGAAAATTAGTGCCAAAATGACTAATCATTTTTGGGTAAATATCAGGGTTTATTTTGGTGGATAGAGGACAGCAAAAAAAAAAAAGGAGTAAGTAGGCTAATGCTTTGATAAACAGAATTTAAAGTGGTTTGCTGTAGAACTGAAACAGAAACACTGTATGCCACCTCTGAGTTAAAGAAAACAATATCTCTAATCTCCCACTAAAAACTTTTCCTTTGCATTATCAATTTACTGTTGGTGACTTAAAACGGTTAGCCTATAAACATTTACATTGTTTGTTTAATGTGGCCGACAACACACACACATATATACATACCAACACAAAAGTACAACCAATAAAAGTTACAAAATAGTTACAAAAAAGACACAAAGCGAATCCCCCCCCCCCAATAGCTGATCATAAAAACTCAAAGTTTGAATCATATTGAGAACAGATAAAATTCCTCCACCAGCTGGATCAGAAAGAACCATACTCTGACTAATTCAGAGGGCCATGACAAAACAAAGCAACACAATATCCACCCATTTACAGTAAATTTAGTCGAAATCTAATCATTTTATGGCATTTGGCTACTAGTAAAAGAAATGTTGTCATCGACATTAGTTCATTTGGGTTTGTCAAATTTGTTAGTGCCGCCAAAAGCTGCAAGGGGTCTGATCCCTTGCCCTCCAAAATGGGCTTCAGCGAGGTCTCCCTCAATCGAGCACAATACGGGCAGGTAAAAATTAGGTGCTCCACTGATTCTATCTCTAGAAGGGAGCAAGAACATTTGCGATCCCTGTAGGGGACCTTAGCATATCGGCCCTCTATCACCGAGGTTTGAGTAAGGTTAAATCGAAAGAGTGTATAATGTCGCCTCAGATGGACATTCCTCAATATGTCCAGATAGGGTTCCCTTCGAGCGAAGGCCTTACCAACAGCCAATCTGTGGGCTACCTTCCATTCCTTAAGCACAGCATAGTCCTCCTGACTAGCTGTGTCCCTAGATCTTTGTTCAGTCAGGGCCCTCATCCCTACTACGGATTGCCCAGCTAAATACTGGAACGAAAAACCCAGCCCGTTCAATAATGTTGCCACATAGCGTATTCAAGGGTAGGGCCTTGCTCCCTCATGCTGAAGTTCCTCTCTCAGGCAGAGAGATTGCAGGGTATCCGGCGAACAAACAAACAGCTTAACCCAGTACCTCAAAAGAGATAACCTAACCTGATGTCCTACCGAGGGCACATCTAACTCTGCCCTTACCACTGCACCGGGAGTGTTGGGCCCCACCTTAAGGACCCTACGGAGGAAATAATTCTGGACCCATTCCAGAATAAAATTGTCCGGGAACACTACACACTCGGTTCCAAAGATCAACATGGGTATTATTTTCACACGAAACACCTCTAATATCATGGGGATGGGTATACCATATGAGAGATTGTAAACCTTCAAGATGGCCTTTACAGCAGTACAAAAATCTATTCACCACCTCTATAGACACATTTGAAACTAACCACACTACCTTCTTTCGAGACTTCCCCCCAACAATCAAAATCTTGGTTTTCTTAGCATTAACCTCCAACCCGTTTAATGCAGAGTATTCTAATAAACCGGTGATCGCCACTCGCAAACCTCTCTCGGTCTGAGCGAACACTGCCAGATTGTCAGCATACTGCAGTGCGTACAGTGGGTAACTCTGGATTGTTGGGGGGTGGGGATTGTGGGTCCTAAAGGTGTCGATTAAATCTGCCACATACAGATTGAATAAAAGGGGGGCTAATGGACAGCCCTGCCGAACCCCTCTCTGCATAGAAAATGGGCCACTGGAAGCGCTCTGAAATCTGCCCTTCACTCTGGCAGTGTTATACACATGAATTGTAACCAAGATATTGAGCAAAGCTGGATCTATACCATAAGCCCTACGTTTATTCCAGAGTCTTTGCCTAGGGACAGAATCAAATGCCTTCGCATAGTCCACAAAGGCAATAAACAATTTCCCTGACCTAATTCTTGAATACTTCGCGATAAGGTGGAGCATAATGAAGGTACAGTCCAAAATTGATCCCTTGGTCCTAAAGCCATATTGTTCCTTTGGGATCAAATCCTTCTCCTCAGGCCATTTTTGGAGGTGTTGACACACAATGGACGAAAATAGTTTGCTAACTACCGGAAGCAAACTTATCGGTCTGTAGCAGGAGGGGTCCCGTCGATCACCTTGTTTAAAAATCGGCATGATCCAGCTCCTACCCCAAGACAAAGGAGCTCTACCATCTCTTACGATGGCATCAAAGAGTTTACAGAGGATCTGGGCCCACCACTGGGGCGCTGCCTTGAACACCTCCGCTGAAAGGCAATCAGGCCCAGGTGCCTTGTTATCCTTGAGGACCAAAATCCTCTTTTCTATATCTAAACTGTGAAGCTCGATGGCCCACTGGGAAATCTGAGAGCCCTCTGCCTGGGTCATTGTACTAAGGTCCTCGTCCGCACTACCCTCCCTTGCTGCATACAGGCCCCCAAAAAACTGCTCCCAGGCCATACTAGATACCAAAACAGGGCCATTTACATTGAATAACAGGGCCAAATTATTTCACTATGTAACCCACATTTACCAGCTTTTGTGTAGTCCTGCCAGATGCTTGATAATAGGGGCTTCAAATTCCAGAAGTCCTGTGTAGCGTAGGCTCTCAGCAGTTTTTTCAAAGTGTCTTACCAGAGACACTTTAGGGAGTGTTTTTGTAAGGAGTCTCCCAGCAGCAGTACAGCTGAGATAGAGGCCCCTTTCACACAGGCACCACACACACACACCCCCGTGAAAACGTCGCGGGAGGGGATAGGTAGGTGCCCGTGGGAACACCGTGGGTGGGGTTGCGTGCATGCGCCTGCACTCCACCCACTTCCACCCACGCACAGAGCAACAGGCGCCAATGCCCATCCCCCCACCCACCGCGACCCATGTGAAAAGGGCCAGAGAGTGGAACTGCCAGCTCCAGGGGGCAATTACCCAGAATCCAGTAGACAGCCCCACCCCAAGAAATCTGAACAGAGGGCCTAAACTAAGAGGAAGGCCTGGTAGAATTCCCCACGAGGGGAGGGTGAGCTCCCAGGGCCAACATGCGGAGGAACCTCCATCAGCCCACACCGTAATCCTCCACTGTGAATACTCCGGAGGACCTGTTCTGGGAAGGGGAATTGCCCATCCAGCCCCCGGAATGGCCCATGCAGCCCACTAGCACAATTTGTGCTCTCATCGAACTGTACACAAGGGGACCCCAACACAGACCAGTGTGGGACAGCTGGCCATCGCTGGAGTTGGGAAGGGAGAAAGTTGAGGGGATTTGTGAATAGTTATTGTGTTAGCGTTGTGTTAATTGTGTATTAATCTTAAAAGTAAAGTGCCTGGGGTATCCCTCCATGTTTCTTTGTTAAAGTGCTTGTCAATAGTGGTCTCTGAGGTCCCTATTCCTAGGGTAGTGAAATCCCTGGGCGGGAGTCCCTATTTTGCCCCTTCATTTGGCATAAGCTCCTTGTCTTCATCTTCAAGGCTCTTCATGGCCTTGCTCCCCCATATCTCTCTGCTCTTGTATCCCGCCACATTCCATCGCTGCTCACCTGCTTGTGACTCCCCTGCTCCTCTAAACCTCTTTGCCCCTTCTCTCTTGCTGCCTCCCACCACATGCCTGGAACTCCCTCCCTGGATACATTTGTTCTGCTCCCTCCCTCCCAACTTTCAAATCCCTCCTGAAAACCTACCTCTTCCGTCAGGTTTTCCCCGGCTCATCATGAGTGCAATTGCATTCTCCTCACTCAGAATCTCTTCCCTATAACTGAAACCGGGTCCGCATTCACACCTTACAGCGGTGTGACAGCAGCACTCCTGCGAGCAGAAGATGCGGTGGGAGTAGGAGGTGGAGGTCGGCATAACTTCCGGTACAAATGGGGTTTTGCCACGACAATACTCGCAAATGACAGGGTTCACGAACTTGGCCTGTCATTCGCAAGTATTGTCATAGCAAAACACCGTTCACGCCGGAGGTTATGCCAGCCTCCGCCTCCTCCCCCCACCCACCCCCGCGTCTTCGGCTTGCGGGAGTGCCGCCACCATAAGGTGTGAATGCATTATAAGTTAAGCACGTGCACCTGCATCTTTTCAAACTCATGAACGTATCCTTGTCTCTTAGATTGTAAGCCCCTTGGAGTAGGGACCTGTCTGTAACTACTGACTGTACAGTGCCTGTACAGTACCAGGTCCACTGCTGGTGCTATATAAATATTATTTATTATTATTATTACCTGGCCAGCTGTTGGCATTTTTAGGTTTTTAACTGAGCCTTGGTGTTAGGCAACGAGCTATTTTAAATAAGTATGTACTCATCTAAATTAACATAAACTGTACAGAACAGCAGTGGCCTGTTGTCTTTCCTTGGTCAGGTCAGGTCAGGTGGCAACATCACTCACAAGTGGTCTGAGGCAGAACCAGGAACCAGTTTCTCCCAGCACCTAGGGATATTGTCTTAATCACTTGGCCATGTTTTCTCATGTTGTGGAAGGAGTCTAGATGATCAGAATGGTCCCTCTTGTCATATATATGTGAATGAGTAACTGGCTCTCCCAAAATAAACAGTGACCCCTTTTCACTTTTAAAATGTTAGAATTAGACACAGGAAATTCTCAGGCTGAGGTTTTCCGACTGGATTCCCAGTTCCACTTTGAATTCAGTAGGTTTCCTTTGGATTTACATAGATGTGCCTGACAGCACAGCCTGTCTTTCCCAGCAGGGAAGCATCTCTGCACAGCAAATGCAGCTGTTTTAGTGTCTGTGTTTAGGTAATGTATTCACCACTTAGCGTACAGTTTGAAGGGTAATTCTTTATTTTCTTTCTCTTTCTGCAATGCAGCTATCCCCATGTTAATGTCACTAACTTCACCTCCAGCTGGAAGGATGGCTTGGCTTTCAATGCCCTGATACACAAACATAGGTAAGAGCCGGCAGGATCCCACACGAAGCGGAAGCACGTTTGGAAGACAATTGGAAACTTTACCAAGACTAATTGAGGACATCATTGATTACTCAATGATACTCATGAGAGTCATTGCAATGTAGTGGATAAGGTGCTGGGCTTGGACCTAGGAAGCCAGTGTTCAAATCCTGCCCTAGCCATGAACTTACTGGGTGGCCTTGGGCAAGTCACAACCTTTCAGTCTCAGTTCCCCAGCTGTAAAATGGGAATATGTGCATGTCTATCTTTCCCTATGTTCCCCTCGCCCATGTCCATCTTAGACTGTAAGCCCACTGGGCAAGAACCTGTCTCTGAAAATCTGTGACTGTAAAGCGCTGCATATGCCTAGTAGAGCTATAGAAATAAGGAGTAGTAGTAGTGATTTAGGTATGGGGAAAAAAATCCCTCTTCCCACTACCACAGCCAGTGGCTTTGCTACTCCTACATACTCCATTCGCAACGAGTATAAACAGATGGATGCGGAGGCTGCCTGCCCCCAGAGCTGCTCTGGGGTGCACCTCCACATCTGCCCACTTGCAGCCCTGCCTGGGTCTGCTTTAAACAGGCCTGGTGGTTTCACCAGCCTGCGGTGCCGTCCCCCCCGCACCCAACGTTCTAGACTTGCACCCAGAACTCTTATGTTATTGCCTTGGGCAACAACTGGCTGGGAGTGGAGCTGCAGTGTGGGTCCACCCCACAAATGGACAGCAGCTCGACCCCAGGTTGGTGCCCTGAGTTGCGGCACTCCAGGATGTTTTAGAGTGCCAACGGCACATCTACCAGTCCTGCCTTTAGATGAACTGGCAGCTCAGAGGTAAAGCAAGCTGACGCAGGCAGCAGTAGAGTCCTTCAGTTCTTCTAAAGGCACCCACAGTGCCACCCTCTTATGCATTTCCATTACTATCCCTCATTGCCAGTCCCTTCCTGCATCACCTCAGCTGTGACTCTAGGGGACAAGTGTAGTTTCAGTTCTCTTTGCACCCTGAAACTCAGTTCGCCTTGTGCAGACTGTTAAAACATTAAGTTTTTTCATTATTAGGCCTGACCTGATTGATTTTGAGAAACTGAAGCATTCAAATGCCAGGCACAACTTGGAACATGCCTTCAGTGTGGCAGAGCGGAAGCTTGGCATCACCCAGCTCCTCGACCCAGAAGGTGAGTCCCCATTTTCAGTGACTAAATCTTGTGCCTTAGAGTGGCAGGTGCCAGTCAGATGGATCGGGGAGCAGAAAGGGCAGGCAGGAGTTGCTTGGCAGAAACCAGTGCAAGACCAAGTGAAGGGAGGCTGAACCTTTGTCCAGCACTGGGTGAGAAATAGTGGATTATTGCTCTCTTTCTCTATAACCTTTTCCCTGCATGTAGATAGGGACCAACAGAAGCAAGTGCAAATTGTATAAGGCCCTTTTTGGAAGAGTGAAAACTACCTTGTTTTGTCTGCAAAGCTCTCCATAATACTTGCGCACATCTTCAGGCTTTGTCCTCACTGTGAGCTGCTTTATTCTTGAAAAATTCATTTTTAAAAATATCACTTTGGGGTATCGGCTAAGGTTGCCTCTGCTAACTAGGTCTAAACCACATATTTTTTTTAACTCCCAAGAATATGACCTCTAAAGATTGAGGATGTCACAAAACTGATTATTTTTAAATGTTTTTTTTTAAATAAATCTTTATAATAACAATTGTTACCTAAAGTAGTAGTTGTAACTTTTCATTTATCAAAAAGTCAGTTTTGGTGAACACAGCATTTAAATTTTCAGTTTTACATTTTTGAGGAAATGGTGAAAACATTAAATGTTCTGAAATTTCAGTATTTTGTGAATTTAAAAAAAAAACTTTTTCAGGTTCCTGTCTGAAGCTGGTTGAATGCTCTTGGGGGCAGAGATGTTTCAGGTGCAGCTAATGTTCTTTGTTTCAAGCAAATGGCTTTATCCAGTAAATTTAATTCCTGTTATGCAGATGTCTTCACGGAGAATCCAGATGAGAAATCCATCATTACCTACGTAGTTGCCTTCTACCACTATTTCTCCAAGATGAAGGTTCTTGCTGTGGAAGGGAAGCGGGTTGGCAAGGTAGGGACAAAACCACTGCCCTGGTGCCAGGCAAAATACTCTCCCTCCTGATTGGTAGGTGATTTGGAGTGATTTTTGAAGCAATTATACAAAACTATTTGCAGTAATGATTCTGACATGGACAAGCAGCAAAGAAAGAAAGAAAGCACCAGCTTCCTTAGTAATATCCCATGCCTTCCACTGATGCATCTGTGCTACACTTTGACTAGAAGGGGGATCAGTCCCATTCTGTGCTGAGTTGGTGTAGCAACATGAGACACATGGCGCTGAATTCTGACTTTCACAAGGTCACTCTGCACTGTCCTGGCAGTTTAAGTATGTTTACACCTCTTTGCACTGTCAATGGGGAATAAAGCAGACTTAGGCCGTGTTCCAACAAACAGAGGTAAACAAAAGTAACTGCTTCAATTTGATTAAATTTGATTTAATTAAATCAAAGTAACTACTTCACTTTGGTAGTGTTCAGATAAATAGTGTAAATCCAAGTAATTACCTTGAGTTAATTAAATAGAAGTAACTATTCTCCTTTGGTAGCATTCAGATGAACGGTGTAAGCTGAAGCAGGACTGCGTCAGTTTTCCCCCACCCACAGCTGAGACGTAACATGATCACTGAACCGAGGTCGCTACTCCCACATGATAAACATACAGATGAATAGTTACTTTGAAATATAAACTGAAGAAAGCGAGCTATAAATAGATTACATATTTACTGTGAAGAAAATGGCTTAGAAATTAATGCACAAAAATCTAAGGAGATGATCTTGGGAAAAAGAAAATTCTCCCCTATATGGAAGACTGCTGCTGGAGATTTTGCGGTAGTAACCTCATTTTCTTATTTAGGTATTATATTCTCCAGTGGGGGGTACATGGAACTTGCATCTGAAATCTAGAGCAATAAAAGCTACGATAGCCGCCCAGGCTTTAAATAGAGCAGCTAGTGTCTCAAAAGGGGTTCCTGTCTCTGCCTTTATGCGGGTTTATTCCCGCCAATAGCAACGTTTGGGCTTAAGCTTATCCCATTTACGAATGTTAGTATTTTGGAAAGAGTACAAAATGCCTTCTTGCGTCATTTATTAAGGGTCGGACCCGGTGTCCCGGCCGCGATCTTAAGGGCTGAGACAGGTACCGACCCAATTGAGCTAAACGCTTAATTGTTCTATTTCAGATTTTTGGCTGAGGTTATTATCGCAGCAGGAATCCGACCTCCCCCTGTGTTGCTTGAGGGAGGAATTGCAGCATGTGGGACCAAAGGTCTATCCTTGGCCCCTATATTTGGGGGAGATTTTAAGGAAATTGAGCTTTTCCTTCCAATATTTGGAAGGGGGGAATCTATCTGCTATCAAGGCCGAGATATGCACCAGGGCTAAGGATTTGGCCTATCAGGAGGATGTAAGTGCTGTTGCTCACTGGAAGGTTGCCCCCCTTTTGGCTCAGGTCAAGAACAACGTTATGTTTGAAACTTATTTAGATAATTTAACAAACTTAAGACTTAGGAGGTGCTAGACACTACTGCGCTTCCAGCTTGTGCAGTCGGCTGTGATACAGGGCAGGATAGCTGGCATTCGCTACGAACTGCGGCGCTGCACGTGCAGCTTGAATGAAGTGGAGGCAACAGATCATATTTTATTGAAATGCCTGTATTACACCAAACTAAGGACAACACGGCTAATGCCTTTATTATACAGGGGCCAATCTTTCAATTCAGAAGGATGCTGTAAGTGTTTGCTCTCCCTGTCCGAGAAGGATCAGATTCTGGCTATAGCATCATTTACGTGGCTGGCAATTAAGACGCTCCCGCATTCAAGCTAAATTGGGACTAGATATGCCTTAGATGAGTTGATGCAGAGAGGCATGGGGGATCCTTTTAATGGGTTTATTGAGGATTCATTGAGCTCATAAATTCAAGGACCAGGTTCTACTCCCCAGGGGCTTCTTCTCCTTATGTAAGCTGGAGGGACAATTGCTATCTCACCTGATCAGGATTCCATTATGGAGAGTGGTGGTGTAGTGCATGGTGTCCTACAGCCGCGTGGTTGGATATTGTTAAAATTCCTGCTACGATGTTTGGGTGGGGATATTATGACATTGCAAGAGTATGGGAGTCCTGATCGGTTGTGGACGGTATGATGCATATTTAGTGGATTCTGGGTTTGGCAACTGTAATTGTGTATTATAAGACCACAATTGGATTATTTGGAATTACCCACGTGGTTTGGGGGAAATGAAATTTGGGTAGATTACCCAACCCATTGCTATAGGAATGCCACCTCACTGTAATGAGGGTAGGATACTTTTATTCATACTACAATTTGGTTTTTAGTGTATGTTATTGTAAATATGTTGTATTGTAAATTGTAAGTTTATATTAGGCTAAAGCGAAAGCTAATGCCAAATAAAATTGATTGATTGATTGATACAAACTGAAGGGGAGTGTGTACTCCTAATTTTTCGGAGTACATACTTCTCTTCCTACTCCTGAATAACTTTGGCTTAGTACTCTGTGTGAATGCTTCAAGAGTAAAATAGAAGTAAGGGCCAACTACATTGAATTAACTGTTCTTCAGAACATGCTGTGACAAAGCAGCTGCCCATCAGCCTCTAAGCCCTTGAAGAATTGATTCCCCACTCAGGTAGGTTTTTAGTTTAGTTTCAGCTTTATTCTTTTTACCGTCCCCGCAGTCTTCCAACAATACAAATACAGCTGCAGCGTGCTTTCCCAGAATCTCTTCTGCCTTCAGAGTTCACAGCAGACTGATTTGAGGCAAGAACATACTGCTCTTATAGTCCCAAAATGGGGCATGGCCAATGATAAACAGACCCTCTTAAAGGGCCCACTGCTTGCTCTTTCATAGTGGCCTTTGTGTAAATGGGGATCAGGTCCGGGAGCTTTTCCATCTCCCAAAGATCAGTCACTGCATAAATGGGATCAGTTGCAGTCTGTTGTTTAAAAGAATTTGTAGTCCCACGAGCTGAAAGAAAATCATGTTGCAAATATAGTTCTGACTTGGAGAGGGCATTACAACTCCTTGCAATCTCTGAGCACTTATATTTGGTTGAAAATTACTATTATGAAGACATTCGTAGAGGTTTGTTAAAGTCAGAATGGAGCATAAGGACCATCTAGCTGACATGCTGCCTAACTCAAGCCCGAGAAATTTACTCACTCATTCAAGCATCTAGCCTGGACTGCAAACATGCAACATTTAGACCACCCCAGTATGCTGGACCTGCCTGACTTGCTGCCGGTGGTAGATGTCTCTGCGAAGTAGACAACATTCATTTTTATTTTCTCCTTCTCTCAGGTGATGGACTATGCCATGGAGACGGAGAAGATGATTGATAAGTATGGGGGGCTAGCTTCAGACCTGTGGAAGTGGATAAAGCAAACCATTACTGTTCTCAACAGCCGGAAGTTTGCTAATTCCCTGGCAGGGGTGCAGCAGCAGCTACAGTCCTTTAGTACATATCGTACTGTAGAAAAGCCACCCAAGTAAGTAGTTCACAGATGAGAATAAGTAGGCCAGCTTTGCTGATCCATATTGTTTTCCTCCAATTTAAAAGTGTGCCTTACAGCTTATTATTCATTATGCTCTGGGGGGACTTTTTCTGATGGAAGGGGGCTGGTTAATAATACTAAATAAACCAAATTTCCATTGTCTGAATGGCCAGGAGAGGAGAAGAGGGAAGTGTGTCTGAAACTTTCAGGTAATTGGGTATTCAAATAAATGGAGATGCCCTGCTCATTAGCTAACATACATGGCTACACAAAGGACACATTGTGGATTTGGCTAACTAGGATTTTCAGAGAAGGTGAATTTGAGTAACTTGATTTATTAGAGGAGGAGGAGCTAGCAAAAAGGGGTGAACTGAGGAGAAATAAGGTGATAGATAGTACTATTCCAAATGCCATGATCAGGCATCCTCTGTGACCAGGGTTGAATAGTTGCAGGATCAAGGCCCAACCAGCATTCCAACAGAATTAGGCAAGTCCAGTGGGCAGTCCAAAGGTGTAATCAAAGTCCAGGCACACTTCAAAACTGGAGAAGCAGCCCAATACAGACAGGTCAAGCAGGAATGGGAATACCCAGGCAGAAGCTGGTGGAAGGAATCAAGAATCCAGAGATTGGAGAGAGGGATTAGTAACTGGGAATCAGAAGTCCAAAAGCAGGAATCGGGAACCAGAAGGAGACAAAGGCAGGAGTCACAAGCCAGAAGTACAGGGTCCAAAGACAGGAATCAGGAAGCAGGAACCTAGATGCAGATGCAGAAGCTCACTCATTCCTCTGCCTGCCTCCTGCTTCCTGTTACATGTCCTTTATACTGAGCAGACCTAACAGGAACCAATCCAGCCTGGGTGGGCAGGAACCCCATCATGGCATCCAGGCTGAGGGACAATGTGAACAAGACCAAACAAGGGCCCGAGCCTGGCCTCACCAGTGGCACAGAGGTGCCAGCTATCAGTGCCAAAGTCCAAAAGGCACCACTTTGAGACTCACTCAGCAGTGGTGCCAAAATGCAATGTCGCTCCCAGTAGATTGTTCAGATCTGCAACCCTGATGTTCTACAGGGTTAACTGTGTTAAATTGTCCCTGGCCATTTTGAGTTAGCCCCCTTTCAGGAAGAGTGGGGAAGTTCCTACTACTTGCATTTCTGATATTTCTTTGCATTGACAATATTACACTGACTACTCTCAAGTCATATTACTGACATTTCCTTTGCACCACAACAGTTACAGACATGGCCATTTGAAATGAAAACTGAGATTCTAACAGACATGATATTCACTTCAGAGAAGTGCAGTACACTACACCACTGGGTTTAACCGCTGAGAATAGCTAACTCTCAGATAGTGTTCTTCATTCACAGACCTCAAAGCCAGGGGCATATCTACCACAGAGCTGGGGAGGAGGATTTGCAAGTGGTCTGAGCACCACTAGGGGATTTCCAGAGGACATGGGAGGAAACAGGGCCCGCACTCCACCCCCACCTACTCTGAACATTTCCTATCAGTCCCTTAAGCAGCAGCGCAGCTCCCAGTTGGCCCCCTGAAGTGGCAGCATGGCTCCCAGTGAAGTCCTGGCAGTTGCCCCACCACTTGCACACACAGGAGCCCTCTATAGTGGGGGCAGCCTAAAGTAGGGGCTCTTGCCACACCCCAGCTAGGGGGTCCCATAATTGGGACACGGTGAGGCTGGGCCCACCACAGCCTTGTTACAGCATTGCTCAAAGCCCTGGATTAAACAAAGCTACACCCTTTGCCTCGGTTTTATGGAGATTGAAACTGATGCGCAGAGAGGGACAGTGACTTGCCCAAGATTTCCCACTCACCTGCCTCATGATCCGGGGCAAGCTCGTTCCGTGAATGACATAACAGCATTGTCATGGCACAGAGGCATCTCGTGACACGGTTCGAATGCACAAGCATCCATCATCTGGACATGGGAAGTGTTTTGTCTAGCTGGACCAAGGAAGAAAAGATACTGGAGAGACTGATTGTTCCTTTGAAAGGGAAGTTAATAGTAAAAATCAGGGTCCCTGCCAGCTACCTTGGGGCATGCTCGATGAACAGTGTTAAACTGAAGTAGCTACTTCCATTTAGGCTTCATTCTGATGAACAGATACTTTACCCCTTCTTTGCTTTTACTTCTGAAGAGTTCACACAGACTGAGTACTGTATTGAAGTTATTGAGGGGAACAAAGAGAAATATGTACTGAAAAATGAGTACATACTTTCCTTCGCTTGTTACATTGAAGTAACTGTAATGTGAGCACATTTCTATCAAAGTAACTATCACTTCAATGAAATGATCATTACAGGGAGACTGAGGAGTAACTACTTCAGTTGTTTACAACCACAGTGTGAGTGCTACTGAAATGAAGTAGTTACTTCAGTTTACTGCTGTTTGTTGGAACATGGTCTTAATTTAATTGAAGTAACTTCTCTCTTTACTTCAAAGTAAAGCGTTCACACTACAATTTCTTTGAAATACAAAGCAAAGGGGAGTATGTACTTATTTTGGGGGAGTACATACTTCCTACTCCTGAATAATTTTGGTTGAGAGCTCGACATATGAAGGGTTCAGGAACAGAAGTGATTTAAAGGTTAACTGCTTCAAAGTATCAGTTCATCAGAACATGACCTAGGTTAAAAATGCTATCACCTGCTTTGATAGAAAATCTTGCATATAGTTGGTAATGACATTATTAAGAGCCAGTCAGCTCCATCATTGACCATAGTGTTAAAGCCATTTCTGTTAATGGTTATGATTGTTGTAAAGGATCTATACTTTTGTCACAAGTAATAACCCTATAATCCACATTTATGTCTGGGATGTGGGTTGCAATAACCAAAGCCCTATTCAGCCGGTTTGGAGGGAACAATTACTACCAAGCACATCATATTGTTTAAGTGACCAATTGTGTGAAAGGTGCTGGTTTGGTGAGGATTGGATTTAATTGTTTGTCTATATTTCCTCCTTTCTGTGGCAGGTTTCAAGAGAAGGGGAATCTGGAAGTCCTGCTGTTCACCATTCAGTCCAGAATGCGAGCCAACAACCAGAAAGTGTACACTCCCCCTGAAGGAAAGCTTGTGTCTGACATCAACAGGGTACCTAGTACTTTCCCTTCTAACCTACAGAGAGGAATGAGAGGATGCTTAGGCAAGATCAGTGCTAGAGTCTTTCTTTTGGAGCGTTATTGATTTTCTCCAGCTTTTTTAAAATGAGGTTGATTTAACTGAGTGAAATTTGGAAACTGAGGAAAGGAAATGCTTGCCCACATAATGCATAGTTAAACTGTGGGGTGCGTTACCACAGAATGTCACTGAGGTTGAGAATTTAGCAAGATTAAAAAGGGATTGGACATTCCTATGGATAGCAAGGATATCCAGTTACAATAGTTAATGCTGCTATAAACATCTGAAAGGGAAATAAACCTCATGGTTCTGGATTTAAACCAATCCTTAGCTAAGACCACGCAAGTGGGGTGGCGGAAGATTAGCATATGTCTACCAGGTTCAGGGATTTTGCTCCTGGCCCTTCTTGGGGACAGGACGCTGGGCTAAATGGCTAGTTGGGCTGTCGCAGTCTGACAGTTCCTGTTGCCACATGGGGTTGGGCTGTTCTGTTTTATTTTAGCAAGTGCTGCTCTTGAACAGTCAAGCCTGTCATCCATATGCAATTGGCAGGACTCTAGTTTCAATGCCTATTGCTTCCTATATTGCTCTTTGGGGCTGGTGTGGACAGTGGGAACAGGAAAGGGGTGGGGCTGTCCCCACCATCATGAAGAAGGAGCAGTGCCCTGATTTTCGTGCTTCCCCATCCTGCGCACCTCTGCGCCCTCACAGCTTGGGAAATGCTGCTCTTGCTGGTGTTGGACACTGCACAGCATGCACAAAGGGGGCTTGAGTATATTCCTAGTGTCCATCAAAGTGAAGCACCTGCTTAAAGTTCAGTGCCTGCTTAATAATTTTTCTGAACTGAAGCCTTAGTGCTTGATAATAATTTCAAATGTAAATGAGCAATAAGTCAACCAGTAGGGAGAGTGTCTCCATCCTGTAGCCAGCACCAGCGTTCCAACATGGCAGATGTCAGTGAGACAGGTGCAAGCCGGCCAGGGCATCCAGGCTGGGCAGACAAAACATGGCGGCTGGGGCTGCACTGTCAGTGAGCTGCCAATGGCCTGTCACTAGCACAGCTCATTCTCCCCATGGATACATTTGTACAGGCCTGGGAGTGGCTGGAGAAGGCGGAGCATGAGCGGGAGCTGGCCCTGCGTAATGAGCTGATCCGGCAGGAGAAACTAGAACAGCTGGCTCGGCGCTTTGACCGTAAGGCAGCCATGCGGGAAACGTGGCTGAGTGAGAACCAGCGCCTGGTGGCACAGGTAATGAAATGGGGTCACCCAAATCAGCCTTGTGAGGGCAAGGAGAGGGCAGCATCCCCCCCCCCCCCAACATGGATGACAGTGTGAGACCTAATCACTGCTAGACTTTGTGTTTGACCCTCCCTGCACAGCGAGGATCTTGCCCTTCATGATTTCAGTAGCAGTGTTTCTGAACTTGCACAGTGAGTATGACTGTGGGAAGGGCTGAGAGCTACCATTTATGGAAGCCACCTGAGTCACCTCAGAAAACTAACTTGCTATTCCTTTCCACACAGAGTCATCCATAATCCTACCCAAACTTACTAGTGCAGAAAAATCCATCCAATAACTAGGTGAGCCTCTAATAAAAACCTTACACAAGCAAGGATCGAGAGTGACCAGAGCACACCACTGCCTGATATAACAGGGAACAATCTTATAAAAGAAAAATAAAAGAGCCCTGCAATTATTGTAGGCTCCCAGGTGAAGCCTACAAGGAAGGATAAAAACAGACATGTGGCTGGCTGGTGGAAAATCACAGGTGACACGGCCTGGGTCAGGTCAGGGCGCTGAACTGACATGCCCAAGGCCGGGGAGCTGTCCTGCCACCAGTCTGAGAAAGGCTGAGAGCACAACAAATGTGTAGGCAGCTGGCCCCGCCCACACCCTACTCCTGGTGCCCCACCCCACCATGATGGACACCCATGGCAGGAGGCACAGCCATGGTGACTGGCCATGGTGGCCTCCGGCCTAAGGTGGGTATGCCGTGCCAGAACAGATGTGCTATCTCATTGTGCCCCTTAGCCGGGACTGTGTGACCTTGGAGATTTGCTGAGGTCACAGCCTGGAGTAGCTGCAAACACTCGCTGGCCAGCATCTGGTGGCACGTGTTTACATGTGCCAGCGGGTCCTGAGCCACAGTGGGCCAAAGTCATGTCTGTTTTTACTTGAAGTTGGCACTGCAGGGCTGGCAACTAGACCAAGGAGGCCAGATCTCAGCAGGATCTGGACTAATTATAGAGCCGCAAGAGCAGCTCTATAGTTAAGGCTGCTGCAACACTGTTAAAATCACAAATATTCTGCTCCTTAGAAAATCAAGATGATTTATCATATCTCTGTGAAATTGCATAGAGAGATCACTTGGGTGAGAGGTAGAAGGTGTCCAACTTTCAGCCAGATCAGTTGAGAAACAGTTGAGTTACAGGAGTTTGAATTTTGGAGGCAGAACTGTGTTTTTCTGTGGTTTGCAATGCTTTTTGTTGACATAGAAAAGTTTGTTTGGGAGGTATAGAGGTGTCGTAAAATTCAAATGTGCATTGTAATGCATTCCTGAGTTTAGATTTTGAAAATCCATCATGTACTTTAAGTTACGATGATTTGAAGTTCCTTGTTATCCAGTGTAGAGTGTGAGATTTTTTAAGTTATATCAGGATGGCCGTGGATTATACAAATATGCTGACATTTTATATACATGTCCCTCTATCCTCCCATAGAGAAGAGAATGGGTATTGGTGCATAGGATATACATGGAGAGGTTATTATACATAGATGCTCCTGTACCCTCACAGAGAAGGCAGTGATCGCAGTCCAGCCATGGGGAGTCCTGTGCTGGTGGCAGGGGCAAATGTGGTAATGTGCAAACTGCTCCAAATCCACCTAACAGTTTGCATGTGCTGGCTGGCCCCAGCAGTTACAGAGTCAGGTTGGGGGAGGCACTCTCAGGAATTACCAGAGTCACCAGAGAAGAGCAGCGGCCGTGCTGGTGTGGGGGCATCAGGACATGGTAGTACTAGGAGATAAAGAAGCAGGATCCTGGTCTTACCAGTGTGCACTGTGCAGGGAGACAGAGAAATGGGGGAGACTGGAGAGATGGCCACCAAGTACTGGTGGCTCTGCAGTTTATTTATTTATTTATTTATTTTGATAGATTTATACCCCGCCCCTCCTGCCATGCAACCCGGGGCAGCTTCCAAAAACATTAAAATACAATAAAACCATAAAACCATAACTCTCATAAATACAACAAAATATTAAAACAGGACTAAGCAATAAAAACCAACAGTAGGTGGGGGAGCAGTTGCAGGGTCTGAGCCACATATGAAAAAAGTAAACGGGTGTGCAGGCCCAGCCACCCTCATACAGTCTGCTAAGAACCGGACCTAATGTACGCCCCACCCTCATTAGCACAGCAAGCACCCAGCAACTCCTTCACCCGCCAACAACATAGCAATCCCCCACATCCCCGTCAGTACAGCAACTGCCCCCTCCCCCTTAGCGCAGCAATCCCCCCTGCAATCCCTCTTTAGCAGGGTCCCAACTTTACCATGGGGTGAGTGGTTGCAGGATCTGCACCCAAGAAAACTTGCACTCCAGGGTGAAGCTCAATTACAGTTCATTCACACTTACATATAGGCTGTAGGCAAGGCCTCAGACCTCTGGCTGGTCTACAGTCCAAGTCCATAACATAGACCTAGCCAGCCAAACACAGTCCCAGGCTAGCTCTTTGCCAACTCACAGACGTTCTCAGGTCCCCTTCTTTCAGGGCCTCTCAGGCAGCCTCTCTGGAAGATGCATTCTCTTCAGCAGTCAGATGCAGACTGCCCCTCTTCCTGGGGGCTCGCTTCCTTTATAGCGCTGGCCACGCCCCAAACGTAGCCACTTCCTGAGGTGGCCATTTAACTAAGTCTAATTATATGTCAGGTGCCATGTTGTGGCATCACTCTGCCACACCTTCCTTCCTTCTCCTGACAGCACAGTAAAATCCCTTGCTCCCTTCAGTGTTCCTAGCTACCTGTCAGGGAGCTTATGCTGACCCTGTGTCTGCTCTGACCAGGTGCAGGGACTCTGTGCATCAGATATGAGATGTCCTATCCGATGCAGATGGTGTGTTGGATGCTACTGGGGCGTGCACAGGGGTGCCATGTGCCATAGCACCCCTGTGAAGTACTGGGATGGCAGGTGGCACTTGCTGAAAGTTATGCCCACCTAACGCAGAGGGCATGGCTGGAGGGAGCAAATCCATCCTGGGTGCTGGCATTAGGCTGGCTGCCTTTGCGCACCCAATGTGTACTGCCAGTGTGGAGGAGAATCCTCCAGAGCAGAGGCTTCTGCGCTGTCCTTGCACAGGCGCAGAAGAGAGCTGGATCATAGTTAACAGCTGTCTGTGACCAATTCTTGCTAGGGTGAAGGAACTTAACAATCAGAGAGAGTTGTGGGGTTTTACTCAGAATAGTGTATTCCCCTTTCAAAAAACAGAGAAATTCTAGGATAAAAAAAAATTGGTTTGAGAGAGGAGTTAAGGCTCTTATAAATTCACTTGTGCTCTGAAATTGTAAGTTAAGGCTCCTGCCTTAACTTACATGCCATGTGGTGGATGAAGCGTGAAGGGCAGCGGTTAGAGCGACGGTGGCATCACTTGCATGCTGAAGTTGACCAATTGCAGCATAGACTCTGGTTACATACCTATGCTGTTGCGGTGCGGACAGCAAAGAAAGTTTTCTTTGCTGCCCTCATTGCGTCCGCTAAGTCCCGCCTGGCTGAGCTGTTCCGGGTTGTGAGGGGGCTGGTCAGTCTGGCCTTCCTCCGCCTGGACTTAGTCATCAAATGCTCACTGTGATTTGTTTGTGGACTTTTTTGCAGATAAAAATCGCTCAAATTTACCATGGTTTTGATGCAACTTTTTTTAGCAGAGGATGGGTCAGAGGCAGTAGAAGCCCTGTCTTGTCCTGTTTTGTGGGATGAGTTTCAGGCTGTGTTGCCCTCGGATGCAGGGGATGCTCTTGGGACCATTCACCTATTGTGAATTAGATCCATGCCCATCCTGGCTAGTTAAGGCTAGTTGGGAGACATTGGGGCCATTGATGGCAGGAATAGTCAACGCCTCCGTTAGGGAGGGCAGGGGGCCGGACTGCCTCAAGGAGGTGTTAGTGCAGCCCCTGCTCAAGAAGTCATCTTTTGACGTTGATGCTCTGGACAGCTATCAGCCAGTCTCTAACCTTCCTTTTTTAGGGAAGGTTGTTGAATGGGTGGTGGCTCGGCAGCTTCAGGGGCATTTGGACTGGGTTAGTTTTCTTGATCCCTTGCAGTCGGTCTTTCATCCAGGTTATGGCATGAAGACTGCACTTGTGGCCTTGGTCGACGACCTCTCCCGTCAGTTGGACCGGGGTCGCTCAACCCTGTTGATCCTGTTAGATCTCTCGGCTGCATTCGATACCGTTGATCATGTGTTGTTGGTGACTTGGCTGTGGGACTGGGCAGGGATTAGTGGGACTGTTTTTGAATGGTTCTGCTCTTTCCTGGCTGGAAGAACCCAGCGTGTGGTCCTGGGGGAGTTTTCATCTTCCCCCCGGGGCTTCACATGTGGGGTTCTGCAGGGTTCCATCTTATCCTCTCTCTTGTTCAGTGTGTACATGCAGCCTTTGGGGGAGGTTGTCAGGGAGTTTGGGGTGAGGTGTCATCAATATGCTGATGACACCCAGGTATATCTCTCATTTTCCTCCAGCTCAGGCTCGGCAGTCTCAGTGCTTACCTGGTTCAGCTATGGGGAATTGTGTTTATGGGCAGGGAGTGCCCAGGTGTTGGGGGGGGGGTATATATGGAGGGAGAAGGCTGAGAGATGGGTGATGTGTATTCAGGGACAAGGCTTGGAAGCAGTCAGAGGTGGGGGGAACTGCATGTATGGGCATCCACATTTTGCCTTGGTCTTACACGTCTTTCTCATCATGCCTCCTCTGCAGGTAGGGGACAACACTTAAGCTGGGACCTGTAGCTGATCCTAATATTATGTCATTTTGGTTGGGGAAAATGGGAAGAATGTGGACAGCAGGAGCTATTTGCCTGGATCTTACAGTGAAGATGGAGATCAAGTCCATAATATTGGGACAGGGAGGAGTTTGCTGTTCTCCAGCTTCAGTGTTGCCTCCAACCTGCAAGGGAAGAGGACTGGAGCTGAAAAACCAATGCAAAGTGTAGGGGTATGGAGCCTAAGTTACAAGCGAGCACAATATGTGAGACTGTGCAACATCTTTACTGCTTACATGGCAGGTAAGTTAAGGCAGGAGCCGTAACTTGCAATTTCCATGCTTTTTGGAGCATGAGTGAATTTGTAAGAGCCTTAACTTAAAGCTAAGGCTGCTTTTAGACGCGCTCGTCTAAAAGCAGCCTAAGCCAATTTATCAAAGTTGAAGCAATTATTCAGTTTTTAGTAACTTGCTTTGGTATCGTTTACACCTGTCTCCTAAACCAATTTAGTACTGCTACCCTACCATCAGCCCACAATGGTCATGTCATGAAAGTTCACAGGATGACACCTTATTTCTTCATGCCTTGCACACAAAGCATTCTGGGATGAATGACAGAGTTCCCAGCAGGAAAGATGCTTTGCACTGCAGTCTGAGATTGATTTCAATACTGGGTTTGCCATAAAAACACAGAATAGGTTCACATTACTAGGTACTTTGCCTTAGAATGTGAAGGGGATTATCTCCTCATGAATGCTCCAGAGTCTATACTTCTCCTTCTACTCCTGAATTCTACTGCTTGATGTGTAAATGCTACAAAGGTACAAGTGAGTTAAGGACTTAATAAACTGAGTTAGCTGTTCATGTGAACCTGGCCATAGTTTGTCATTGTGTGAACTGGGCTTATTTGATCTGGGGTTGCCAAGAGACCGTAAAGGAGGTGCCCATATTGTCATTTGTACAAAGTCAATTTCCTAGGTAGTGCTGTGGCACCTTAAATCCATTTCTCCTCTGATGTGCCCTCGTTGTGCACATTTATACAACACCCCCCACAGAGCAGGGGAAACTGCCTATGCCGGATGACTTCCCCCATGGTGGGAAGTGATGTATGAAAAGGGTTTACTCAGCAAGCAACCCCATGCTGAACAACCCAGACAGCGGATTCCTTGTTGTCTTCCCTCGCTGAGGTAGGGCTGTGTGAATGTGCTTTGTTTCATCCTCCTGAAATAAGGAGAGTGAGTGCGCAGTGCACACAGACCAGACCTATAACAGCTGCTCTGTGCTGATGGGAACTGTACCATCATGAATTACAATGTGCCTGGAGCATAGACTCTGCTCACCCCTGTACTGGGAGTGGGTGCTGCCTTGTTGGGCCACAGTCTGAGTGAAGACATAGTGAAACAGGCTAATTGGGATTCATCTGTGTCTGGGCCCTGGTGCAGCTAGACAGAAGGAACAAACAAGAACTGAAGACAGAACGTCCCTCCCAGACCTCCAAGTGGCTCCTCTACTGCAAGGGCTATGGGGAGATGCTGTTTCTGTGCTGATGAGCATCGATAGTGCGGGAGCCAGAAACTCTGGTTCGGGACTTTGCCACACAGAATTCCCTACAAAATGTTAGGAGCTGATAGAAGCACAAGGTGGGGTTTCAAAAGGGACCTGGACACTCAGTTCCAATAAACTTCAAATAAGAACAGGGTGTCCACCTCCCATTTAAATGTTGCCACAGAACAAAAGGGAATGGCTTAAATTGCAGCAAGGTGAATTTTTGGTTAAATATTAGGAAGAACGTATTAACTGTATGACAAATTGGGCAATGGAGCAGATTGCATAGAGAGACTGTGGAGTCTCACCATTGGATGTTTTCAAGATCTAACTGGACAAGCATTTGTCTGCAATAAAGTCAGTACAGGACATCCTGCCTGGGAGCAGTGGTTGGAGTAGAATGTCCCTTGAAATCCTGTGCGTCTGTGATTTAAAGGGGGTGCAGGAGTGTTGGGAGTAAGAGAGCACAGTTAAGGGGGTCTGTCAAAATTTGGGGGAGGGGAAACAGACTACTTTTCTGCCCATCACCAGTGGCTCCTTTTGACGATGTTGGCAGCCTGTTGATGTCTGTCTACAGCATACATCAGAGACAGCAGGTAGCATCTAACCAGAGCCATATCTGCTTTGGGCAGGATAACTTTGGGCATGACTTGCCAGCTGTGGAGGCTGCAAAAAAGAAGCACGAAGCCATTGAAACAGACACAGCTGCCTACAAAGAGAGAGTGCAGGCCATAGAAGAGGTGGCAAAAGAGCTGGAGCTGGAGAACTACCATGACATCAAACGCATCAATGCTCGCAAGGACAACATCCTGCGGCTCTGGGAGTACCTGCTGGAGCTTCTGCAGGCTCGGCACCAGAGGCTGGAGATGAACCTCACATTGCATAAGCTGTTCCAGGACATGCTGCACAGCATCAAATGGATGGATGAGATGAAAGTAAGGAGGAGTGCATGTACAGCACAGTAGGTGACTTGGGCAACTAGCTCATTGATCTGTGGCTCACCCCAGGTCACATGTCTGCTGCACATGACCAGACCTACAAACATTTTAAAACTGGAGTGATTTTATTTTTAAGTTTGTCCTATGAGAAATTTCAATTTTCTGGGAGAAAGTGCACGTAAAACAATGTTTTTATTCCAAGTTAAAATGTCTCCTAATTTCAGTTTTTGAGAATCAAAAGATGTTGCTTTTCCATTTCTGACATTTGGCTTTTCAGAGGTTTTTCTTTTTTGCTGCAATCCATACCAGACTGCAGTGAGGTTACTCCAGAGCAACTGGTTTGTGGATCGCGCCTTTCTCCCTCTTATTTTCTCCCAATTTTACCAGTGGAAAATCTCACTTTCACTTTTTTCCAGTTGAAAAAATGATTTCAAAATGCAAATCTTTTTTTTTAAATGTTTTGGTTTTTTTTAAAGGAAACCTTTCCCGTTTTTCTTTTTTTCAGATTTTTTTCTAAAGATAAGGTCTGCATCTAGCCTACTGGTGCACTCATGGCTCATGTCTGCAAGCTTAATACATCTGTCAGTCAATCATAAACTCTTCAGAAACCCTTTATGAATGTATCCCTTCTTAAGAGACTTGCGTAACAGAGCAAGCCAGTGGAAATAGTCCCCCAAGAGTCTTGACACAGAAACTCCTGCTCCAAATAACAAAGCTGGTCCTGTAATACAGGCAAATCATGCTACTGACAAAGAGAGCATTAAAATGAACAGGAAAGTGACTGGCCTTGCCTCAGCTGTCTGTATCATGTTTTTCCTTTGCCTATCCCTTTGTTTCTGTAGACACATCTCTTGTCCCCTAAATTCGGGAAGCACCTGTTGGAAGTGGAGGATCTGCTCCAAAAGCACAAGCTAATGGAAGCCGACATGGCTATCCAGGAGGAGAAAGTGCATGCCGTCATTGCAGCTGCCCTCAAGTTTTCCAATGGCGATGGTAGGTGCTTGGCCATGACCACATTCATTTTAGTGCCTGCTTGTCTTGAACAAGAGAACAAGTGAGAGGTTGGACTGAAGGTGGGGCACAACTACTAATCTGAAAAGCCATCTCCTCCCTTATGTCCCATTGTGGCCTCTGAAGTCAGCTGGGAGTTCTCTCTTGCATGTACCATCTGCCTGTCATGTTTGCACAGCAGGGGTGCGTAGAGAAGTGTTCTTGGTCCACAATTATGAAACTTCCTCCCCAAGCCTTCTCATCTTTTGGAGGCAATGTAAGATTTTTCTATTTGGCCAGATTTTTGGCAGGCAGGGATAGTGCTCCGGAGAGGTTTGGGATGAGAACTCTAACTGGTTTTCTTTTAAACTCCTGATTTTAACTGTGTATTTTGTATGTTTTAATGTATTGTAACCTGCTCTGAACCCTTGGGATAGGGAGGGATAAAAGTTTAAATAAATAAATAATGAAAAGGGCCCAAAAGAGATACAACCAAGGCTTGTGGACCCCTCTCAGCAGTTCTGCCTAGGCGATCCCTCTGGCCTTTTAATCCCCTTGATACCATCTGAATTGACTCCACCTTTGGGTTCCACAGCTGAATGCAGCACTGCAGATGTGTTCTTGGGGCTGAATAGTTTCCCCACTGAAGCAGCAGAAGGCACTGTGTTTGGAGTCTTTAAACCAGCCTCAACAAAATGCTGAGGACTGCTGTAGGCTTCTGCTATGCCCATGTTTCTAGCAGGTGCGTCTGGGGGATGTAGAGCAGATACAGAGTCCTAGGAAATGAATCTTTTCCCTCTGTGACTCCACCAAAATGATTTCATTCATCAAAACTGACTGTATTTCTTTCCTTGTCCTGCTCAGGCTATCGGCCCTGTGACCCAAAGATGATCCAAGTCCGTATTAACCACTTGGAGATGTGCCACCAAGAGCTAATGACCTTGGCTGCAGAGAGGAAAGCACACCTAGAACAGTCCAAGCGCCTGTGGAAGTTCTTTTGGGAGCTGGATGAGGCTGAAAGTTGGATCAAGGAGAAGGAGCAGATTTATTCCTCCTTAGATTATGGGAAAGACCTGACCAGCATCCTCATCCTACAGAGGAAGCACAAAGCTTTTGAGGACGAGCTGCGTGGCCTGGCGGCCCATCTGCAGCAGACTATTAAAGAGGGAGAAAGCATGATTGCCCAGAAGCATTTTGAAGCACCCAAAATCCATGCGCGGACCAAGGAGGTGATGACCCTGCAGGCCCAGTTACAGGATCTGGCGGCTTTCCGCAAGAAGAACCTGCAGGATGCTGAAAGCTTCTTTCAGTTCCAGGTGGACGCAGATGACCTGACAACCTGGCTGCAGGATGCCTATCGCCTGGTATCCAGCGACGAGGTGGGGCACGATGAGTACTCCACTCAATCCCTGGTTAAAAAGCACCGGGACCTCATGGACAAAGTGGCAGATAACAAGAGTGTCATGGACAATTTGAACAAACAGGCTCAGAGTTTCCCCCCTGAATTCCGAGATGCCCCGGAGTTTGAGAACAGACTGAAGACCATTCGGGTGTTGTACACAGAGGTGGTGTCCCTGGCAGATCTGCGCAGGCAGAAGCTGCAGGATGCCTTGGATCTCTATACTGTCTTCAGTGAGACAGATGCTTGTGAGCTTTGGATGAGTGAGAAGAAGAAGTGGCTGGAGCAGATGGAAATTCCAGATACAATGGAGGATCTGGATGTTGTGCAGCACAGGTAACTGAATTACCTTCTTCTGCAGTGGCCTCTGTATATCTGGGGCCCTGAGTTTGCAGGCCTCCTAGCCCGATTCTGCAGGTTCCTTCCCCCCTTGCCCAGCTGACTGGGAAGGTGCCAGGGGTAGCCTCGCCCCCCCCCCCCCATCCTGAGCCTGCTTGGTCCCACTTCCTCAGCCAGTACAGATTGGGTCAGGCTGGGTGGGGTGCTAGGGGTGCCTCCCCTTCTCCTCTCCGCCTGCTTGGGCCTACTAACTCACTCGATGCAGCTGCTGCTCCCCTCCTCAGCCCGGCCAGCTCAGAGTTCCTGAGCAGGTGGGCTGGTGAAGGGGGTCACTGGCTGACATCACAGCAAGCGAGTCTCCGATTGGCTCGTGTGTGGTGATGTCACCCATCAGTCATCACATGCAAGCCTCTGATTGGCTTGCATGTAGTGACTGATGGGAGACATCACTGCACATGAGCCAATCAGAGGCTTACATGCCATGATGTCACCAGCCACAGGGAAATTCTGTGCCTGGGATTCTGTGCAAAAATTGCAATTTGTGGTAGCGCATTTCCCTTGAGGCCCTGTGTATATCTGGCACACTATCCCACACTAACTCTGTGAATGTGATGTAGGGTAGATGAGTGGCTTAGTTTTTTCAGTACAGCTCTTCAGGCTTAGCTACCTTCTAACAACGCTGTGCATGCTGGGGCCCTCAGGAGTCTTATCACTGAATGAGCAGTGCCCAGTTTCACAGTTGCTTCCTGGGCAAGTTTCCATGTAGTGATTTTAGCCAGACTGGTAGCTAACTCTCTGTTGAGTCTGCATGGAAGCACTGTGTGTGTAGGAAAGGTTTGATCTTGGAATTAATGTTCAGCCATTTAAGCACATGCATTAGTTTCTGAGCACTTTGTTAAAGATGCCCCCAAGGCAAAAAACAGTGGAGAATAGGGCTCCTTGTGTCTTATCTTAATCTGTTCGCCAGTGTCATACACAGCCATCTTGAATGGGCTATCAGCAATGGGGACTGAACCCAGTCCCCCTGACTCTTAAAGCTCAGGTCTCTGCTGCCTGAACGAAGGAGTCCTGACTCAATACCAGTAGCAGACCTATGATCTTATGTGTAACCTTGCCACAAGAGTGGACCGTAGAGCTGCACTGTGTTAGCATGGGCTATGTCAGAATGGCTGGGGAAGGACCGTTTCATTTTACATTAGACAACTGAAAGCTACTGCATTTTTAACAGTTAAAAGCAGTGATGCACAAAGGTAGCTATTGCATATTTATTTGATTGCAGGTTTGATATCCTGGAGCAGGAAATGAACAAGTTAGCATCTCAGATGGAGGAGGTCAATTGTGCTGCCAACAGCCTGATCGAAAGCGCACACCCACAAAGTGGGAAAGTGAGACAGTGTCAGGAGCATCTGAATGCCAGGTATGACACTCCACCTGCCCCAGTCATAGTAAGCATATCTAGACATGCCCTTTGTCTTCTTTAGGTTTGCCAGTAGAGCTGAAATGGGTGACAGGTTTTGTACAAATGGGTAATACCTGCAAGTTCAGGTAGCCTATCAGTTACCCAATCAGTATACACTTACTCAAAATACCAAGTATTACCATTACCAAGAAACCAACTGTAGCCGGTGTGTGTGTGTGTGTCACCAGGACCACACAGGGGCACTGGGGTGTCTCTCAGGGGAATTAGCTCACCCCTGCTACGCAGTGTCTGCCTCGAGCCAAGGCAGAACCCCCTCCTTCCAGGCAGGGGGTACCCTCCTAGGACACAATCTGCACAGTCCAGAGGGTCTTTCCTTATAGTCCTTTATTGGGACTCACTTGTCCACTGTACCTGGACTGCCGGCTCATCCGCCTACACCCTGCCGGTCCAGGTCGGTCTCTCCAGTCCTCAGGAACCAGCCACCAACAACCCCCCAAAATCCACACAGCCAGGCCTTCGATCCCTAGGCCCTGGCCAAGCCTTCCCCAGGCTAGAGGCTCCCTCCTGGGCACAGCCTCCTGCAATACCTGGGTCCTACTCTCGTTCCCCAGCAGTCAGCATAGACCATGAAGGCTTCTCTCAGGGATATGTTGCCTCTTCACCTCCCTGGTAGAGACTGCAAGCTTCCGCTCTCTGCCTTCCTTATATCCACAGGCAGAGTGGGCATGGCCAGGCTTCCACTCTGCAGCCTTAAAGGGCCAGTTCACTCCCCACTCTGTCACAAGGGTTCTCAGCCTGTATCCCCTCAGGCTGATCCCCAGCTCTGGGGTTGGCTCTGCCACACCCCTTAGGCGGGTACAGCCCTCAGGCTGACCCCCTCAAGCCCCCTTCTTAAGGGGTAGCAGCCCCCCCCGGACTGCTCCCTGCTACACCAACTTTCTGTTTTACCAAACCATTCCAACTTACCGTGCTATTGTTTTAGCTTCTTTCCAAATTTCTGCGCTTCGCCATTTTCATTGTCATGTGGAAACACACCGAAAAGAAGAAGTTCTGAATGACTTTTTAAAATTTTGGTTGGAAATGGACAGAAAAAGGATGAATGGGTAAAATGGTACAAAACAGAAAAATGATAACTTGTAACTGTAACTTGGGTTACTACTTTTTACCGGTAGCTCAGTGGATGGGCCTATTTTTGCAAGTACCTGTTTTTTAGTTGTAGTTGACAGAAGTTCCTCATTTCAAGGGACATCAGTCCCGTATTTCAGAGCTCTACAGCTCTATAGAACATATTGGATATCCTTTATTTACTTTATGGATGTCACTTATTCTGAACCCCACAGCTCTATGGAACATAATCCACATCCCTTATTTTTAGTATTATAATTCCCCATCTCCATAGTGTTCCTTAATTTTTAAAATTTGATCTGCCAGCCCTAGCGTCTTTTCATGTAGGCAGCATTTCACAGGGGTGTTACCCCTATAAACCAGACATGCACACTCTATTCATGGTGAAATGCAGACAGGCAATCTGGCAAAACTGGTAGTAAGTGTGCAAACCCTTCATTGTCATCCCTGCAGCCAAGGCCAAATAGAGAATTAATTCAACAGGCTGTATGCTTACTGGTATTACTCGTATCCAGTATCACAGATGCACTTTAGAGAGACTCATTTGTGAGCTAGAGATAGGGGCTAGTTTTATGAGACCTTTAGAGACTTAGGCCCTTTTCAGATGGGCTGTGGTGGGTCCCCCACCCACCTGGGTGTGCACCCGTGATGGCTGGAGGTGGGAACGCCCGTAGCTCCGTGCGTGGGTGGTGGGTGAAGATGGGTGGAGTGCAGGAGCGTGCACGCATCCCCCACCCACCGCGGGTGCCATTCCTATGGGCACCCACCCATCCCCCCTGCACCTACTGCGGCGTTTGCATGGGTGCCCCCCACCCACCTGACATGTGTGGTGTGGTGGTGGTGGTGTGCCGGGGTGAAAAGGCCCTTAGAATCATACAGCTGGAAGGGATCACAAGGGTCATCAGGTTCACTCCCCTGCCTGGTGCAGGATCTGCCATACCTCCAATGATGAAGAATCCACAACTTCTCTAGATAGCCTGACTACCCTTACAGTATTTCTAATTAAAGTATTGAATTGGGGTTTACTGAGACATCCCACTGTACCACCAATTACAGCTGTGACTCAGTTTCCCCTCTTGTATTCATCAAATGCTACCATTTTTACAATCCAGGATGTGTCTACCCACTTCTAAAAGAGGATGCGTTAATCCAAACACACCAAGCCAGATTCACAAGTGCAAACCCTTAGTCCTCTGTATCTGGACTTCTTGGAACAGCTGGAAATAGTTCAAAATGGGTTTCTGAGGGCCATTTTGGGGGTACCCCAAGGAACCCCGCAGGTCCTCCTCTGAGCCGAGACAGGTTGCCTCCCCATTAGGGTTTTTGCTCTCCAAGCCCTCATCCGCTTTTGGCTTAAGGTGCAACTCTTTCCACAAGGGGACGGCTCCCTCTTGGGTAGAGCTAGGGATGAGGGGTTGCTGTCATCCTGGTTGGACAACCTGGAGGTGGTTATTGGGAGGGTTGGGTTCTCCCCTGGATGTCTACTCCCTTTGGGCCTTTAACATGCTATGGTCCTGGTAAAACAAAGGATTCTGGACCAGCAACTCCAGATTGATTCTGATATGCTCTACCGTCAAACGGTAAACCCCTTATATGAGCCCACAGCTAGGCCTTTGCAGGACTCAAATTATTTGATAGCTTGACCTAAATTTCCTTTAAGGCAGGCTTTTACGCGATTACGTTGTGGTGTTTTTCCCTCAGCCATTTTGACTGGGCGATATAAGGGCCTGCCACTGCAAGAAAGGAGATGTTTGTCCTGCTCTATGCAAGAGCCAGACATGGTTATCCATATCCTCCTTGTTTGTCCCAAGTATGCAAGATTTAGAGGCAAGCTTCTGCGGATGCTTGAGCAATGCCAGGCAAGGTTTCCTCTGGTCGCGCCTTACAAATTATGTATGGACCACAGGGCCTCTGAATTAACCTTGGCAGTGGCAGTTTCTGCCAGTTTGGTTATGTATGAGAGATGCCTGAGAAATTTGGGCGAGGAATAAGACTCGTGGAGAGATAGATACCTCTTCATGTGCATGCCCCTGGGAGTACTTGTTATGGTCGGTGAGGTTGGTTTTGATTTATATTGGTGGATATAAGTTGTTCGGGGAAAGTTTTTAACTCTGTTGTAAATAATTATGACTGGATGTATTTAATTTTTGAGTAATTCTTTTTGGTTTATGTATTTCCAATAACTTTTAGTTAGGCAAATAAAGTTTATATTGATTGATTGATAGTCCTCTGTAATTTAAGGTGTACCCAGTTATAGAACATTTATTTGGATAGGTTTACCTCTGTATCTAACTGAGGAACATTTAGAATCCTGTAACCAGTTTTAGCAAATGAAATCACACCAGCTTTAGAGTAAAAGAAAGGTTTATAAAAAGAAGTTAAAGTAAATAAGACAATTTGGTTCAAAGCTACAGAAAACTGCTTATAGAAAACAACAGTTTTCTTTTTTAAAAAAAATGCAATTCTAAACTCACTTGAATGTTTCCCAATCAAAAAATAACCCTATTCAGTTCAGTTCTTGGCAAAAGTTCATAATCAAAGCTTCCTAATTCAGAGCTGGTCCCTCTGCACAGATGGCATTGAGTGAAACTCCCTCATATTTCAGTTCTCTCCTTTTTAAAGCTCTTAGATTCTTTCATCAGCTTTAGTGTCATCAGTTTCTTTATGCTAATAGGCTTCCTCCTTGGCCTTTTCCAAGAAAGTGGGTGTTTCTCAATTGGTGGGTAAGATACTTGTGCCTCCTAGGGATGGGTGAACCGATCGTGGTTCAGGTTCGGTTGTTCGGTTTGGTTCGCGCGTTTGGTTCACGCATTTGGGTCGTTCGCCGAGTTTGGATTTGGCCGTTCGGTTCGGGCATGTTCGGTTCAGTTTGGGCGTTCAGAAAAAGTATCATGAGAGCACGCGATCGCGCTCGAAACCGGAAATTCGAGTGCATGCAGAGCTGTGTGGCGAGAGTGTGTGTGTTTGGCTGGGTAGCTGTTCGGTTCGTGTGTTTTGGCTGTTTGTGTTTGGTTTGGCTGTGTGGTTTGGCTGGTTGGTGTGTGGTGGGTGACTGTTTTGGTTTGGTTGGCTGCTTGTTTAAAAAAAAAAAACGAAGAAGATTGCTGTGTTGATTCCACGGCTGGGGGCCAACGTGGTACTCTCGGAGGAGGAGGAAGACGTCGCTGCCCCTGGGCCTTCGGTGGTGGTGGCCGGCTCCTCTGATGAGGAGCAAGCGGCAGGCAAGGGAGGTGCTGCCAGGTTTGTAAACTTTTTTTTACTTTGAGGACAAGAAAGGCTCTATCCGTTAAAGCAAGCTCACTAGCATGTGGGTGGGTGCATGGGTGGTGGGCATCAGTCAGGCACAGAGAGAGGGTACTGTAGTGTGGGGGGCTCTTCCAGCAGTCAGGTACGAGCAGCACCCCCACCCAAACATGTGCCAGGCTAGCAAGGTTCTCCACTCTCTAGTTGTCATCCCATTCCCTATGCACCCCCAAATAAGGGCAAGATTTGCACATACCAGCCACCAGGGTTTTCCAGTTGCCATCCATAGCGCCCCAAGGAGGGCAGGATTTGCACATGCCAGCAAGGGTACTTCCAGTTGCCATCGCTAATAGCACCCAAAGAAGGGCAGGATTTGCACGTGCCAGCCAGGGTCTCTCCATTTGCCATCCCTAGCATCCCCTAGCACCCCAAGGAGGGCAGGATTTGCACGTGCCAGGCAGGGTCTCTCCATTGCCATCCCAAGCACCCCAAGGAGGGCAGGATTTGCACGTGCCAGCCAGGGCCTTTCTAGTTGCAATCCCTAGCATCCCCTAGCACCCCAAGGAGGGCAGGATTTGCACGTGCCAGCCAGGGTCTCTCCATTGCCATTCCAAGCACCCCAAGAAGGGAAGGATTTGTACATGCTAGCCAGGGTCTCCATCTCCTGTTGCCATCCCTAGCACCCCAAGGAGGGAGGACTAGAGGCATCATCATAAATGCATTATATTACTTAGGTGTTGTTTATGTGTTCCTGTTTCAGAGAGGAATTGAATGCTGGTGCTGGTGCCATGCCGCGCAGGACACCCAGGCGGAGGTCGCTAGTGCCATCCCCCAGCAAGTCAGTGGACACAGTCCGATGTCTGGAGGTTTTATGAGAAGGGCGATGGAATCGCCATCTGCAAGGTAAGGCACGGGGGCTGGAACAACAGGGAATGGATTGCCCTATGACCTGTTATGAACGGAAGTCCCCTGCAGAGAGAGATTGGCCACCCAGTCCACCCACTTGTGGAAACAGAATGCAGGCAGGGCTTGACAGACCATTGGTCTGACACAATATGGCACTTCTTATGTTCCTATCTTTTTATGTTCTTTAGACCTGCCACAAACAATTCAGGCTGCAGCGTGAGGGGACCATATCGGGGCTCATGGCCCATGTTGAAAAGTGGCATGGCAGGAGAGTGAGGTGGCAGGAGGACTCTGGCGTGGCCATGGAGTCTCAGCCTGAGCATCAGGACCAGAAGAAGGGGGGGAAGGCAACCCAAAAGCGACGGCATGTAAGCCCTTCCCCCTCCTCCAGCCCTGATGTGGAGTCCCCCGGGCCCTGGGAGTCTGCTGCGGCCAAGGCCTTTTGGGCCGAAGTGGAGAGGCCAGGCCGCCAGAAGATGTCGGGCGTACACTGCCTGGAGAACTGCCTGGCGGAAAAGTTCCAGGCTCTCAAGGTGGAGAAGAAGCAAGTGGAGGCGTAGTTCCAGTACGTCTCCACCGAGATGGAGAGCCTGGAACTCTACCACCAGGCGGTCTCCAGGTGGCATCGGGACATGGAAGGGGCCGTGGAGTTCGCCTTGGCTCACGGCTATGAAATGGAAGAGGACCAGATGGCCGTCCCTTAGTCCTGTGCTGCGCCCCGCTCCCTTTTGCCTTTCCCCCAAGTCCCGGGGGACAGGCCCAGAGACTAATAGTTTCCTTTATAGGTTTCCTTTCAATGTTTGGTTTTGGTTTCATGATGATGTTGTTGTTGTTATTTAAATAGTTTTAATAAAAGTTGTTATATTTCTTGTTACGAACTTCATTTGACCTGTCCAGTCTTTTATCCCTATGTGCTGAAGTTCTGTCTGGCAGGTGTCAGAATCTCATACAGCTTGTCGATCCCTACCAGCAGCATCTGGCTGGCTCCATGTATAGTGTAATTAAGGTATTAACCCAAAGATGTGCCAGGCAGCAGCAGGGTCTCAACTTGCAGACAGTCCCCCAGGAGGGGCAGGGCTTGTGTCTGTGTGGGTATGCCAGAGAGAAAGAGAGACAGGTTCCTTGGCAGCAGGCGGCGGGAGTTGGTGGTCAGACGGGCTTTTATTTTCAGCAGCTTCAGCAGGCATCCGCGGGTGGTTGCGGAGGAGTAGGTTGTTGAGGGGGTGGGCAGGCTGGCATGCAGGCACCGGGCTTCTGGATGCAGTGGAATGGAATGCAGCCCCCAGTGGCTGGAATGATGGTCCCAGAATCTCCTTGTTGGTTCCTGGGATGGGCGGGCATGACTGATTCAGGTACAATGGAATGACAGCCTATGTGAGTGTAATGAAATGTCCCTAGAATTAGCACATGGTTGGCCACACTTCATTCAGTCAAGTGATAGGTGGTAGCAACAGGTACAGGAATGCACACAGGCAGGCAGGCAGGCACATATAATACATTGTGTTATATTGATATATTCCATCTGATTCTGGTAGGTTTGCTGCTGGATGTGGGCAATGGACATTGATTGGGCACATGAGCACAGATGGGAGTTCTTCCTGGTTCTGGCAGGTAGCAGCTTGAGCTGGATACACCTACCTCTCCCCCTCCACCCCCCATCTCTCTCGTTCTAGCGGGGAGCCTCTGTCTCTCTCTCTCTGGCCATATAGTGCCGGTGACAGCATGGGTGGGATCGTGTCTGTCTCTCCTTATAACAGTGGGGAGACTCTCTCTCTCTCTCTCTCTCTCTCTCCATGAACAGCTGGTTGCGTGAAGAAAAGGTGGAATGTCAGCGCCCCGTGAGCGGAATGACAGGGCACAAGAACCCTGAGGGTGGGTCCTGGGCTGGGGCTAGAGTGGCAGCTTCTAGATATTGGACAGCCCTCCCTGCCAGTAACATAGGGCCCAGAACCCTGATGGTGGGTCCTGGGGCTGGAGTGGCTGTTTCTTGATGCAGTTGAAAATTGGGTCTCTGTGTGAGGATTGACGGCCCCAGGTCCATGATGTTGGGTCCTGGGGCTGGAGTGGCAGCTTCTAGATATTGGCCACAGCCCTCCCTGCCTGTAATATGGCCCCAGAACCCTGACGGTGGGTCCTGGGGATGGAGTGGATGTTACTTGATGTGGTGGAAAGACATAGCCTCCGTGCCAGAAGTGATGGCCCCAGACTCATGATGGTGGGTCTTGGGGGTAGAGTGGCAGCTTCTAGGTATTGGCCACAGCCCTCCCTGCCAGTAACATAGGCCCCAGAACCGTGATGGTGGGTCCTGGGGCTGGAGTGGCTGTTTCTTGAT
>QEPC01001114.1:540266-564366 GCA_003113815.1 Sphenodon punctatus
CCCCCCCCCCCGCTGCAGAAGCTTGTCAAACCTCGCCGTCAGGCCTATCTTGAGCTTCTGCGCCAGCCCAACCACCTCAGCCCCCAGCTTCTTGCCCCTAGGGCCACAATCCTGCCCCTGCACCATGATCTCCTCCAGACTCCTGTGGATACTCTAGACCAGAGGGGTCACCTGGCTTATGGTGGCTGTGGAGGAGCTGATGGTCTCTGTCATTTCATGGAACGGTCTGAGAACTAGGACCGTCTGTGCCAGGATCTCCCATTTTGACCCATTGAAGCCTGGAGGTGCCCCGCTATCCATGTCCAATTCCACCTGATGCAAGGTGGCTTTCTGCTCCACAAGCCGCTCAAGCATCAGGAAGGTGGAATTCCACCTCATGGACACATCCTGCACCAGCAGGTGCCCTGGGGAGCCTTGCTCAGCCTGCTTGGCCTGGAGGATTTTGCTGCCCTTAACGCTGAGGTTAAAGAACCCCACCAGCTTCCTCCCCTGGTCGATCAGGGAGCTAAGGGTGCCTTCCCCAATCCCCTTATCCCCCAAGCCCAGAGCATCCCTGACCAGCAGGTGGAGGGTATGTGTGGCGCAAGGGATGCTTGTAAAGCCCCCATCACGGACAGCCCTCACTATATTCGCCTCATTATCAGTCACCACACACCCTGGGGTGAACGGTGCACCAGGCGTTACCCACTCCCCCACCAGGGCATTCAGGGCTGCCTCTATGTTCCTGGCAGTGTGGGGGCAGTCCATGACTTGTGCCTGAAGCAGGGCCCACTTATACCCTGCTTCAGGACCCCTCCTGCCACTGTTGAAACCCGACTCTGGGTCCTCCCTCCAGTGCGCCGTCACCGCCAGGTATGCGTGTCGGCCATTCCGGCTGGACCACAGGTCGGCTGTAAAATGGACAGTGGCACCCCCAGTCCCTGCCAGTGCCAGCTGCTCCTTCACTCTCTCCTTCAAAGCCCTGTACAGGCCTGGCACCACTGTACGGCTGAGGGTGGTGTGGCACGGCAGCTTAAACTGCGGGGCCAGGAACACCATCAGCCGCCTAAAGCCCGTGTCCCCGACCATGGAGAAAGGCTGCCCATTGAGTGCAATCATCTCGCTCAACAGGCGCGTGGCTTTCTCTTGAAAGCCACGCTGCCCTCCAGCTGCCAATGACCTTAGCAGCTGCCCCCACACCAGCTCCTCCATGATCGGCTGACGCTGCTGCTGCTCCTGCTGCTTCCCCCTAGCAGCGATACTGCTCCTGCTGCTAGAGGCAGCCGCTGGAGTGGGACGGTTGCCTGATGAAGGAGGACGAGTGGCCGCTTGGATCGGGAACCCGGTAGCGTCCACTGACCCAACCTGCCTGCTTAGCAAAGCAGCACTGTGGCATGTTTTAACAGCCTGGACATGGCTGTTGTTCCAAGGTTGGTGAGCACCTGCCCATGCTTCACCACCTTGTTGCACAAAGTGCACCACATCTCCTGGGGATCATCCGCCTGCACCACTTTAAAATGGTCCCAGACCCATGATTTTCTGCCCCCCGCTGCCTTCTGGCCCGCACCAGGTGACACTCTGCTGGGAGGGGCAGGAGTTAGACATGGTGGCACTTCCAGTGGTGACGCACCTTGTGGAGGGACAGCCACCACCTCATCAGCACCAGATACGGAGACCTCCTCCACGGAAATCTCTGCATCACTGTCCCCATCCCCAGAGTGACTCTGAGCAGCACTCTCCCCCTGCCCCCTATAGCTGCTGTTGCTGCTGCTGCTACGCTCCCTGCTGCCGGTGCCCGGGGATCGGGCCCTGCCTCTAGCAGCCGGGCTGCGATCAATCTCGACAATGGGGAGTCGGGGGACAATGCTGGCCCCTGGGATACTTCGTCCCCTGAATCGCCTACAGCCGCAGATGACACAGTCACCACAGCGTCTTCCACTGCCAGGAGGCGACGCCCAACCCCCTGGCCCTTAGTGCTGGGAGAGCGGGACCCAACATCAGGCCTTCGCAGCTTGGGGCGTGGGGATGTGCTTGGGCTGCTACTTCTGCCCACTGCTGGCACTCTGATGGCACGGCCCCTGCCACATGCCTCATTGGCTGCCTTACGGGCAGCAGAGTGGCTTCGCCCTCACCTACCTCCCTTCTCCATTTCTCCAACCCAAAGAGAGCACAAATATTTTATATAATTTTTTTTAAATTAAATTTTTAATCTAATATTATATATATCTATATTACACTAAATCTAACTACTATTAACTATCTAACTACTGCTATTATAAAACCAATGGAACTAAATATCTATAACTAAGCTAACTTAACTGTAATAATTAACTAGCTATAACTAACTCCTACCTAACTAACTATAAGTATTAACTACTTTAATATCTACTACTATATATATATACAATATTACACAGGGATGGGGGGGAACACAGACAGCTCAAAACAACACAGGGAGGGTTACAAAAACTGAAATAAAACCTAAATCAACCTAATCCTACTCTAATAAATAAAAAAACAGGGGAAGGGAATGAGGGATGGAATATGGAGGGAGAGGGAAAGGAATGGATTCAATGGAGGGTAGGGAGATAGAACACAGGGATGGGTAAAAAATAAAAATGAAACCTAAATCTATCTAATATAATCTAACTAAAATGATAATAGGGTGGTAAATCGGTTGGATGGGTGAAATAGGAGGAGGATTGGGAATGGATGAGGGAACGGGAAGCAAAGTGCTGGGAGTCAGAGGGAGCCTTCTGAAATGCTGCTGTCAGACAGTGACTGGCTCGGAAGGAGTGGAAGAACAATGTGTTTTGTTACTTGCTGCGCCTGCCTCACCGCAAGCCCCATTGGCTCCATGCAACCTAGCACGTGGCCAATTGCAGACTTGGAAGCCAGTGGTCTGAGGAGAAAAGGGATGGTGATTGGGCAGACTGACTGCTACTTCAAGCCTCTCCACCTCTGGTGCCAGAAAATCTGCCTCAGCTGACTCCCCCTCCCTGTCAAGTTTTTGCTTTTCAGTCACTTTTTTTCCCACCCAAACTCAACCAAACGCGGCCAAACACGAACAAACTGTTCAGTCTTTTTTAGGCTTGGTTCGACCGTTCGGTTTGGTTCGGAAGTTTGGTTTGGACGTCCAAACAGATCGAGTTCGGTCCGAACTTCTGAACCATGTTCGCACATCCCTAGTGCCTCCTTTTTCGACTGGGAAATATGCTTGATCCAGGTGTCATCCTCAGGTAATCTGCCAAGACTCCTCCAGCTGGCTCTGGTGCTCCAAGCTGGGGCATCTCCCATCAGCTCCCAGCTCTAGGGCACCTCAGCAAATGGTTTCAGGAGTGGAGAGGAGCACCTACCCTTTAGAGAGAGCCTTCTTAGCTGCACTGGAGGAGCTCTCCTAGTCCCTCTCCTCCCCAGAGATACCAGTCCAGGCAATCTCTGAGAGGCTGGTCCCCCTCCCCACACTGTGAACTACTGGAGACTAGATTCAATAGTAGATCACAATTTACTTCTTGGCTTCCCCTGGGTCAGCACTTTCCCCAGGGTGGGCACCAAGTGGGCTACATGGGGACAATGGTGGAACTGAAGAGACCACCTCGGCCACCTGGATGCACACTGAAACTTTTTTTTTGTCCTCTTCAGGTGGCAGATGTTCCAGGAAATGGTGGCACAGAGACAGAAAGCTAAGTCTCTGCCTTGAGCCTTCACAATTACTGTGTGGACTGTGAGGAAACAAGGAAATGGATTCTAGAGAAAACCAAAGTGATTGAGTCCACTCAGGACCTCAGCAAGAACCTGGCAGGCATGATTGCCATGCAGAGGAAGCTCTACGGCATTGAGCGAGACCTGACTGCCATCCAGGCCCAGGTTGCCGCACTGCAGCGGGAGGCTCAGCGGCTCTCTGTGGAGCACCCTGACCTGGGTGATGACATCTACAGCCGACTGGAGGCTATTGGCAATGTGTGGCAGGACCTGCAGGGCACGCTGCAGAACCAGGAGGCCTCACTTGGAGAAGCCAGTAAGCTGCAGAAGTTCCTGCAGGACCTGGATGACTTCCAGGCATGGCTGTTCAAGGCTCAGAAGGCAGTGGCTTCGGAAGAAGTGCCCAACTCTCTCATGGAGGCAGAGCAGCTCCTCCAGCAGCACTCTGCCGTCAAGGAGGAGATTGAGCAGCATAGGGATGATTACCACAACGTCAAGGAGACCGGAGACAGAGTGACACAGGGGCAGATGGATGTGGAGTATCAGCAGCTGGAGCAGCGTCTCCAGGGCATGGATACAGGCTGGAATGCTCTGTGTAAGCTGTGGGAAAGCAGGGGGAAATTCCTCACCCAGTGTCTTGGCTTCCAGGAGTTTCTCAAGGATGCAAAGCAAGCAGAACTTATCCTTGGCAATCAGGTATGGTGGTGCTAACGGCAGTACCTCTTGTTACTGTTAAATATATTGATGGCAGTGCCAAGGGCATGCAATGGGCAGACTCAGGACTACCATAGGAGCAGCACATGTAGCCACCAAGAGTGGCAAGTTGAAGGGGGTGTCAAAAACAGTAGATGCCCCTGCTGCTGGTAAGTGCTGCGGTGAGATTAGGGGTGGGAGAGGCAGGAGGAACCATAGCTGCCTGGGCGGCAAAAATCCTTGCTCCGTTCCTGGCACTGGGGGAGGCCAGTGTGTGTTAGCTGGGAGCTGCACAGGCACATATGGACACGGGGGAAGATTTGTAGTGTTGATGCACAGTTTCCATTAACTTTTAGTGGGATGCACACTCTTAAGCCCTTCGATCAAGTGTGGGAACCTTTTCTTTCCCAGAGGCCACTTTGAAAATTGGTATAAGCTCTGAAGGCTGCATAGAAGCTGGGGGGAGATGTGCTTAAGGGTTGTGCTCAGGATGAGGAAAGGAAGAGGAGGGTCCAGAGATCATGGATCTCTGCCATGGATGCACCCCCTATTTTTGTGCACATGTCCTCCTCTGATCCCTTCTCCTGAGCTCAAGTCTTTCAGTGCTTGAGGGTAGGAACTGGATCCAAAGGTCAGATCCAGGATCTGCAAAGGGCCAAATAAAAACTAGCTGTGGGCCACATTTGGTCACTGGAGCTGAGGTTCCCACCTCTGCCTTGAATGCTTCTGAGAATTCTTCTATAGCAAGTCCCTGCCCAGAGGAGTTTGCACTAAATAGACATGACAGGCAAAAGGTGGGAGGGACAAAGAGAGAGGCCAAGGTTACACAGTAGGGCAGAGGCAGCTCTGAAAGCAGATCTATTGGGTCCCAGGCCATTGCCCTGGTCGCAAGCTACACTGCCTTTCAGTTGGATAATGAGCTTCTTTGTATGGGGTCCTTGCATTAGGGGAGGTTGTATTTATTATGGTTCCCTAGTATTTAGCACCTTTTCCAGGTTTAAGAATACTGGCTTTCTTCTTTGCTGAGCCACAGGGAATCCCAGGTGCTTATTGCTAACAACTGTCATTTCCATCTGTGTCAAACCATATGATCACAAACACAGGCCAAAGCCAGCAGTACTCCCTTGGGAAGAGCTAGGCAGCCACTCACTCTTCCAGGGGAGGCATCACAGGAGAGTGGGGTTGTGTGGCAGTTCCAGGGCATTCCCAGCATCAAGGAGCTGCATCATTTTAGTGACCCGAAATGATGTCCTCCCATGTCTGTGCAATGTCACAGATTCATAGGTAGTAAAGGCAGGAGGAACTGTTGTGACCATCCAACTAGAGAACATCATGCAGTGCATCACTGCAAGCACCACTGCTCAGCACTGAGGAATTGCACTGTGATCCTGGGAATGCTCCCTGCCCCTCTGTGCCTCCCTGGGCTAAGGCCACGAGCTCCAGATACAGTAGCATAGTGTGGACAGGGAAATAGTCCATGGCCGCCTCTTACTGTTTTCTTTCCCCAGCTGCTGGGAGGGGAAGTGTCCAGTGGTGCTGCTCCTCACGTCTGTGCCATTCAGCACAGTTGCCATTATCGGCTCACGTCATGCCATTCAGAGCTGTGGAATAAATAGAGGGCCAGAGAGGTCCCTGAAAAGCTACACGTGGATCTAGAGCCAAAGATGCTTTGCATACCTACTACAGAGCTGCAGTTCTGGGGGAGGTCTGTTTGGGGCCCTGTGCACTCCCTGCCTCTGCTTTCAGTGGGAGTTGCAGGGGAACGCTGGACGCCTGAGCCCTGCTGGTAGGTGAATATGGTAGATCAGAGGTTTTCAGTCATTTTATGGGCTCAGGCACAGAGATACGTCTGCTTCAGCAGTCTTTTCATGGCATGTCTAGGCTTACCCATTGATTATACTCCACTTGGCCATGCTCTTTAACTGAACAGAACATGGAAAATCTTTTTTAGGGCACTTGACACCCTGGCATACTAGCGGGGAACTGTTGTGGTGGTTCGAGCTATTGCCACAGGTTACTGGCAAATTATATTTTCTGGGTACAGAAAGGGTGGTTGCCTGCTCATACTTAGGCCGTTTTTTAAATAAGAGGCACACACTAATACTCACACAGTGGAAATGGGTGGCTGTGTCCCATTTGAAAACAGCGGCAAATGGGTGGACGTGCATGCTTCCGCAAAACACACACCTCCACCCATCCCCACCCACTGCCCCCGCATGGAGCAACCAGCAAAAACACAGGTTGCTCCATGTGGGGGCATGGGTGGGGGATGAGTGTGCGCCAGTCTCCACCCACCCCGCACTGCCCCTGCAGCAATGCGACCACAGACTGCCACTGGAGGGGCAGTCCGTTTTAAAAAGGCCTTACTCTCAGGCAGTGCTGGTGAGTGCGTTACACTCAGGTCATCATTTTAAGCATATCTTCCAAACTTTCAACTCTCGGAACGTAATTTTTTCTTAAATGCAAGTTTTGAACAGATCTGAGTCCAGGTATGTACTGCGGCCCCTAGTCATTGAACTACTCAGTCACCAGAGCAATGGATTGATAATAGACAACCCCATACCTCTTACTCATGCAACTGGCGCTATATAAATGCTAATAATAACAACCCCCCCGCCCCGATTCAGCAGTGACTTGCTAAACTACTGTGTAAATAAAGCTTGCTCCATCAGAGCTGGTCCCAAGCCATGTTGAGCAAAGTGAGACAATGGCATAAAATGTTTCAAAAGAAGCACTTTGAAAGATACTGTAGTTGAAAGATTGTGTTCAAAATACTGCTAGGTCACCTCCTTCTCACTCTGCTGAATGTTTTAGGAATACACCCTGGCACACACTGAACCCCCAGATGCCTTGGAAACATCAGAAGTCAGCATCCGAAAATATGAAGACTTCCTCACCACCATGGAAGTTAATGAAGAGAAAATTACTGGGCTGGTTGAGACCGGGAAGAAGCTTTTGGGCGAAGGGAATATTTATTCTGATAAAATTAAGGAAAAGGATAAGCTGATTCAAGAGAGGTAATTTCAGTGGGACAACTCGAATCCATCAGTGGCTAGGTAATGTATTTCACTTGGATACCAAGGTGAGGGACACCTTTAGCAAACAGAGAGAGAGAAATGCAAATTCAGCCCTGCCACAAGCAGGAACCTAGCACCATCACCCAGATTCTTGCTTTGAGATGAGGTGTGAGACTGGGTAAAACTGCTAATGGCTGCTGCCAACAGCATGGTTATCTCTCATTTCCAGATACAGAATAAATGTCACAAAATCTCAGGAAGTACTGGTGCTGCTGAAGGACAATCATGAGCTGCAGAGTTTCCTACAGAACTGCCAAGAGGTAGGATGTTGGCCCAACTGGCTCTGTTGTTCTGAATCAATGTTGTTCTATTACCAAATGAACTTTTACTTACTTTGGGAGCTTTGTCATTTAAGAACATATGTAGTGCAATATTGGCCCTTTTCACACAGACACGCGAACACTGATAAAATGGGTTTTACTTTTAATTATACATGTTGCAGGGCACCCGTAGAGCATACCTGCAGCCCTGCAACATGTATAATAAAATATAACACCCATTTTATCAGTGTTAGCGTGTCTGTGTGAAAAGGGCCATTGGATCATTCATCGAGCCCAGCATCCTGTCTCCAACAGTGGCCAATCTCGGTTGCTTGGGACAAGTACCCAACAGATCCCAATGGGGCAATCCATTCCCTGTTGTTCCCTCCCACCTCCTGTGAGTAAGAAGTTACGTTCCCTAAACCTACTTGGCTAATAGCCATTAATGGACCACCCTCCAGGAACTTATCCAATCCTTTTTTTAAACCCAGCTATACCTTGGCCACATCCTCTGGCAACAAATTCCACAAGTTAATTGTGAGCTGGGTGTGGTTGCTTTGTTTTTCCCAAATATGAGAGAGACAGAGTAACTCAGATGATAACTTTATTGGACCAGGCTCTGTCAGTTGGTGTGTGCAACTTTTAGACCGTCCACCAAGAGCTCTTCTTCAGGCAGCAATGAGGTTAGAGCTTACCTTGAGCTAAATGCAAAATCAAAGTCAAATTTATTATGTGTAAGCATAGCCATCACATGAGATAAACAAAACAATGCAAGCAAATAAACAAGACATCAAACAGAGTAAGTAATAAATCCTAAAATAAATTTGAAATTAGGAAGAGACTTAAAATTACAAACAAAAATTAAGACATTTGAGCTCTCTCTCCCACTAGTTTCCTCACTTTAATGGCAGCTATGCATAATTTAGTGACATTTGATGTTGTACAAGCATCAGAGTTAAAGAGGAGTCGCACTAGCACCTCTCGTAGGCTATATGCTGACAGAGTATTTATAAAAGGACCCAAGAATATTACACGCAGTCTGTTGTACAAACAGCATTCAAACATTACATGGTATATAGATTCAATACTATTGAGGTTACAGTATTGGCACAGCCTTTGTTCATAAGGGAGTCTTGCATATCTGCCCTCTAGAACTGCTGATGGAAGCAAATTAAATCTGGCCAGGGTAAAAGCAAAGCTTTGTTCCCAAACCAGTAATACCTTTAAATAGGAAGCTCCCTTGGGGTTAACAGAGAAAGGCTTGTAGTCCCCAGCAACCTTTGGGGTATTAACTGCTTCTTACAATGCTTGTTGTTCCTGTTCCCTTATCCGAAGCTTAACTACACCATATGCCCTTGTGTAATCCAGAAAAAGAAAATAATTTCTGGAAAACCCAAGTGTTGCCAGCAGATGTTTTATGCCTCTCTCCCTATTTATCGAGGGAGAAAATACAACCTGGGAGAGGGAACTAGAGGGAGCTAAATTCAGTTGTAGCCAATACTTCAGAATGGCATATTTGGCCAGTGAAGCTATCAGGCGAGAACCTGTTTCAGCTCTTAACAAGGCAGAAGGTGTACTTTTGGGAGCATGCAAAAGGACTCTCAAAAAACTGTTCTGAGGTAGCTCAAGCTTCTCCAAAATTGCAGACCCCAGACTGTAACAGCATACAAAAACTGTGGGGGGACCTTAGCCCTAAAAGGTTTAAGGGCAGGTAGCACTAATTTACCACCTTTTGAAAAATAGAAACTAGCGATCTCCTTACCAGGTAGACCTAGCTTGGGCACCAAGAAGTGGATTTAGCAAAAATCACCCCCAGATATTTGTACAACTTGACCTGCTCAATAGGATGTAAGTTCATAAAACATAGATGTCCCTGAGGCAAGGGATCCGTACCTTAACCTTTTGTTTTTGTAAAATTAACCTCTAAAGATTCCTCAGTACAATAAATATAGAAATCCCTCATTAAGCATTTCAAACCTATTTGGGACTGTGAAATTAATATAGTATCATCTGCGTAGAGCAGCAATGACACTATAGTACTAGCTATAGTTACCAGGTGGTAAGTAGGATCCCTTACGGTTTCCACAGCTCCATTGATACACAAATTAAAAAGCAAATGAACTAGGAGGCACCCCTGGTGCACTCCTCTGGCTGTTGGAATCGAATCAGTCAGGAGCCCCTGGTGTGTGTAAGTAAGTAAGTAAGTAAACCTTTATTGTTGTCCATAGGCCGTAACAATACATTGCATAAATACAAAGGGTAATAAGGAACATAAAATAAATGCGACGAACAAAATTAAAAGTGAGAACCTTATCAAGGTTACACTTTACAAAAATAAAATGACAAGTAATACTTGCCCATGAAAATTCAGTCAAACATCAGGAGCTGTTCCAGACCTTTGCTTATAAAACATAATACAAGCACACAGAGCAGCCATGGCCCTAGAGCATGCTGAATCACCCCGATCCAGCAAGTTCTGCTCTGGGCTGTGGCCAGTCCAGCTCTCTTGGGTGATACTGCGCTTGGCCAGCAGGAGGCAGGAATCGAAAAACCGACTGCGCATGCGCGGGGTCACCCACTTGCGCAACTCAGTTTCCTTCCTGCCTCCATGCTGGCAGGAGCGGGTTCACTCTGCTCCAGAGAGCAGAGCTTCTAAAAGAAAAGAAAAAAGAAGAAGAAAATCAGCTAAGGGAAGTGAGGAACGGGGCACAGGACAGCCCCCAGGAGAGAGGCGCCGGGGCGGCCAAACTCGCGGCAGGCTTCTGCGCTCTGCCCAGGCCTACCTGTCCGCGCAGGCCCTCTCCCTTCCCAGCCACGGGTCCTGCAACGCGTCCCAGGACCCAAGGCACCAGCGGCATCTTGCCTTTCGGCTCAGAGGCTCCACAGAGAAACGGACCTTCCCCCGTGGAGCGGAACGCCGGCCGCCATCTTGGCCATGTGGCCGCAACCTCACGCCGCCACCGCCGGCCTAGCCGCTTTTGCAGGGCTCCCATAAGCAGCCCTGCCGCTGCACCCAACCACATCGGCATCCCCAGCCAAGGACCCCCCTCCCCCCCAGGACAACCAGGCCATGAACGCAATTACCGAGGCCCTTTCAAGCATCATGGTCCGCCTCGACAAACTAGAACGTAAACCCCCCGCGCGGGGAGGAAAACGTGCCCGGGGAACCGAGCGTTCACCCCCAGCCAAGCGCTCTCAGCCAAAGGGGCAGCTGTGGCTACAGTCAAGAGGCTCATGGCACTGGGGGACGAGTCAGAGGGAGAGACCTCCTCCTCCTCCTCATATTCCCAACCCCAGCCCAGCCCCAGGGACTCACAAGAGAGGGACAGCAACATCTCCCACTCAGAAGAGGAGGGAGAACTGGGGGACACGGAGGGGGAAGGTTCCCAGGCCCAAGACCACGCTCCCCTACCCGTAGCCGACCATGGGAGGGAATTCCCAGTACAGTACTGGGCCGAGCTGAGGAAGCAGGTCACGCGCACACTCTAGCTCAAGGAAAGGTCCACAAAGGGCCTTCCCTCAGAGTCGGAGGATGAACAAGACGCTTGGACCCATATCCCCACGGTTCACAAACCGGATCAGGGCCTGCCCCTCGACAAGGCGTTTGAGAAGCTAGCCATCAATGAGTGGAGGCAACCCGCCCGCTCATACAGACTCCCCAAGCAGCAGCAGCAGCTATACAAGTTCTCCCAATGCAGGGGAACCCTCCTACACCAACCAAAGGTCAATGCAGAGGCAGCCTCCTTAGCTCGGCAGACCCTCTTCCCGACTGAAGGGGACCTTTACCCCAAGGACCCCACAGATAAGGTCATTGAAGGCGCTCTCCGCAGGGGATTCAAGGCGGCAATAGCGGCGCTCAGGATGAACACAGCTACCACCTACGTTGCACGAGCCCTCATCTTGTGGTTCCAAGAAGTTCAGAGCACGGACATCTCCGACAAGAGAGCTACAGCCCTCACATCACGCAGGGAATAGCCTACATCGCTGATGCATCCACAGACGCACTGAAAGCCTCCACCAGAGCAGCAGCTTCCGGAGTAGCTGCCCGCAGACGCCTCTGACTTCGCTCCTGGGGTGGCGACCACACAGAGAAGAATCTTCTCGTCGACAGTCCCTACACCGGCCAAAAGCTATTCGGCGCGTACCTGGAGAAGGTTTTGGAGGACCACACCAGCAAGGAGAAGCGCACGACTCTCCAGCAGGTGGGCAACAAGAAGCCTCCCTTTCATCAAGCACGCTTCACAGGGGACTCGGCGGAGCTCAGAAGAGGGAATCCAAAAGGCTCCTTCCACAGACAGCAGCCCAAGAGTAAACCCCCCTGGCAAGGGAAAAAGAGGTACCAACCACCCCCTCACAACAGACAACAGGGGGGACCCAACCAGAGAAAACAAGATTGACCACCCCACACGCATCGGAGGCAGACTACTGGATTTCTCTCCAGTCTGGGAAGCTTCAGTCTCCGATGCGTGGGTAAAGGAGTGCATAGCTCAGGGATACTCAATAGAGCTTTCCTCCCCTCCCCCAAACAAGTTCCTTCCCTCTCCCGTGTCCACCAGACCTCAGAAACACCAGGCCATGCTCCAAGAGATCCACCGGTTGCACTCCATCGGGGCCATAGAGCCAGTGTCACCAGATCAGTTAGGTCAAGGGCTCTACTCCATACTGTTCCTCGTACCAAAGAAGTCGGGCGAATGGAGAGCGCTGCTGGACCTCAAGCGCCTAAACAAGCGCGTAAGAAGGAGGTTCCGCATGGAGACCCTCAAGACTATTTGCCAAGCGATCTTGAAGGGCGACTGGATGGCCTCCCTCGACCTAAGAGAAGCCTACCTCCACGCCCCATCGTCAACGATCACCGGAGGTGGCTCAGATTCGCTTACGACGGAGCACACTGGCAGTACACGGCCCTCCCGTTCGGCCTGGCCTCAGCTCCACGCACTTTCACCAAGGTCCTGGTGCCGCTGATAGCAAACCTCCATTTGGAAGGAGTCCACGTGCACACATACCTGGACGACCTTCTAATCCGCTCCTCCTCCAGAGAGAAGGCAGTGAGGGACGTACAGAGGACGATTGCATACCTGACAGAACATGGTTTTCTGATCAACAGCCAGAAGAGTCACCTGTCCCCATCTCAGCGAATAGAGCACCTAGGCGTCATCCTCGACACGGGAACAGACAGGGTCTTCATCACCCGCCAAAGGCAGGAGAAGATCACGAAGGGAGTTCTCTCTCTCACCACCAACAAAACTCTCCGGCTAAAAACCCTGGCAGCCCTCCTAGGCCTGCTTGTTTCCTGTATCCAGCATGTAACATGGGCTCGCTTCCATCTTCGCCTACTCCAACACCTCCTCAGACCATGGCAAGCCCACCTCATCACGGGCAGCAATCCCCTGATAAGGGTACCACGCAAATTGGCAGACAGCATGCGCTGGTGGCTCACAGAAAAGCCATTCCAACTGGGATCACCTCTCTCCGAGCCCGAGAGGATCACGGTCACAACGGACGCAAGCCTCACCAGATGGGGAGCCCACTCCCAAGCCCTGACGGCCCAGGGGACTTGGTCAGTGGGCGAAGCAGCCAGCAGTATCAACCTGCTCGAGCTCAGGACCATCAGACTCGCTCTGCTAAGTTTCCCACATGCTCAGAAATCCCACGTCCTAGTGTTCACGGATAACACGACAGCAAAGGCATACGTGAACAACCAAGGCGGATCGAGAAGCAGGAAGCTGCACGAGGAGGCCTCCACTCTCCTCGCCTGGGCGGAGCACCATCTAGTATCACTCAAGGCACTACACATCAGAGGAGAGGACAACAGGGAGGCAGACTGGCTCAGCAGACAACGCCTGGATCCGGGCAAGTGGTCCCTATCCCCGCAAGCGTTCAACTGGATATGCTCGCAACTCGGGACTCCCAAATGGGACCTCTTCGCATCACCAAACAATGCGAAGGTCCCACTGTTCTTTTCCAGGACAAGATTCCAGGGCTTGCAGGGTGTAGACGCACTCAACTCCCCCTGGCCCAGAACACTCCTTTATGCCTTTCCACCCTTTCCCCTGATAGGGCGGACTCTGGCGAAAACCAGGACGGAGAGAGCAGTTCTCATCTTAGTAGCCCCTTTCTGGCCAAGAAGGCCATGGTTCTCCGACATAGTGGAGCTTGCAGTCTCATCTCCCCTGTTCCTCCCACAATCTCCGAATCTCCTGTCACAGGGCCCCTTCCAATACAAGGGTTTGGCCCATCTGAAGCTAGCTGCGTGGACATTGAACGCGCAACGCTGAGGGAACAGGGCTTCTCGGAGGCACTAATGAGCACTCTACTAGCGTCCAGAAGGCCCTCCACGCGCCTGATCTATCAATCCACGTGGAGAGCCTTCAGGGGATGGTGTCAAAGGAAGTCACTCGATTCAGAAGGGGCTCGAATACCCCAAATTCTAGAGTTCTTGCAGGAGGGTCTAAACGGTGGCCTTAAGCCCAATACCCTCTCCAGGCAAGTCTCTGCCCTCAACTCCGTGTTCCTCCCCGCCAAGGGGCTCAAGATAGCAGGTCATCCCTTAATTCACAGGTTCATATGGGGGGCCAGGGCCATTTTCCCTCCAGTTGTACATAGGTTCCCATCCTGAAGCCTCCACGCCCCTCCCTTTGAACCCCTCGGGAGGGTCTCACTATTCTTCTTGTCCATTAAGGTCGCCTTCCTTGTCGCTATTACATCCGCACAACGGATGTCAGAACTGGGGGCCCTCTCCATAGAGAGTGGTTTCTGCCAGTTCAATAGAGACTCGGTGGTGCTCCAGTTGGACCAGGCCTTCCTACCAAAGGTCAACTCCTTGTTCCACAGAAGCCAGGAGATTATCCTCCCCTCCTTCTGCCCTCATCCAACCCATCCCAAAAAAAGGGACTGGCATTCTCTAGATGTCAGGCGAGCCCTGCGCCTTTACCTAAAATGCACGGCCACATTCAGATCTTCCTCGGCCCTATTCGTCAACGTACGTCTGGGGTCGAAGGGATCCAAGGCCTCAAACGCCATTATATCCAGATGGGTGGTGGCCTGCATCACAGAGGCCTATAAGGCAAAAGGGAAGGTTCCTCCCCAACTGATTTGGCCACATTCCACCAGGGGAGCCTCCACATCGGCTGCCTTCGTGGCCAGGGCCCCCTACGACGAGGTGTGCAGGGCCGCTACTTGGGCATCCCTGAACACCTTCACAAGGCACTACAAATTGAACTTATACCAGTCAGCGGACGCCTCCTTTGGCAGGCGCGTCCTTCAGGCTGTTCTCCCATAGTGCCGCTGTCTCCCCCCCTAAGACACGGTACCGCTTGGGTACATCCCGAGAGCTGGACTGGCCGCAGCCCAGAGCAGAAAAGGGAACTGGGGCTCTTACCTGTGAGTCCCTGTTCTGCTCAGGGCTAGGCCAGTCCAGCGGCCCTCCCGACAGTGGGAACGGTCTACATACAATGCAGCTAATTTCTGTGTGTGCATTAACTTTGTTTTCAAGTGCATTCCAGATGATTGGCTGCACTACAACTGAGTTACGCAAGTGGGTGACCTCACGCATGCGCAGTCGGTTTTTCGATTCCTGCCTCCTGCTGGCCAAGCGCAGTATCACTCAAGATAGCTGGACTGGCCTAGCCCTGAGCAGAACAGGGACTCACAGGTAAGAGCCCCAGTTCCCTTATCTTCAGTTCAAGCTCATCAGGCGCCCCAGCAGGTAAGTTATCAATAAAAACCCTAATGTATTTCCCCCTCAAATGGCTGTATGCTGGACAGTCCAGGATTATGTGCTTAGCCGTTTCAGGGACCACTAGGTCACAAGATAAACACAATCTGATCTCTAGGGATATTGTTATATCTGCCAGCGAGGACTGCAGAGGGAAACACATTCAGGCGCATTAAAGTGAATGCCCTCCTATGGACCCAGGATGGCCAATTAATTAGGTATTGTGATGGAAAGACAGGAGGGCCAGAGAAGGCATAGCCCAGCACAACCTTCTGGCTGGACCATGCTATGTTTTTTATCTGCAGTTCGTCCCCAATCCTTTGCTTGATTAACCTCATGGCCCCCTTTTGGCCCACAGCTATCAAGTGCTGTCTTGACAGGTCCAGTTTGGAGAGCTCCATTCCAACAGAGCAGGACCAAGAATCTTCCTTATTTACAGTATGCAAGCGTGCCAAGAGGGAACCCGGGGCGGGAGGGAAAATAGCCACCTTCAGCCATAGATTAAAGGTAGCCACTAAAGCTTGACACCTGATCGTTCTCATTGCTGTTTCGGCCCTCAAAGCCACCAGAGGGACATCCCTAGGAACCCCCAGAATTGTATGCAAAAAGGAGTTCTGGGTTCCTTCCAGTCTGTCCAAAACAGCAAGGCCCCATATAGCCACCGCATATAAGTATTGTGGTACCATCTTCACCTTAATAAGTCGGAGGGCTGGCTCCACCAATCTTCCACCCTGGGTAAAAAGAAGTTGATTATCGTACTTGATGTCTTTTGGGCCTGGAGCATAGCTGCCTCCACGTGTGATGCCCATCCCCCTGAGGCTGAAAAGACTACCCCCAAATACTTAAAAACCCGAACCTGCTCGATCATCCACTTGCCATCTATGTTGTTGCCGCTTATGGCCTATCACCAAGACTTTGATCTTGGAGTGGTTAATACTATAGTCAGATTTTCTTGAGCGCAATACAAAGCAAAACTCTGGATACTTCGGTGTAGACCGACTTGCGTTAAAGAGAGCAAGACCGTGTCGTCCGCATATAGTAAAAAGGTCAGTCTTCGATCGCCCAGCTTAGGAGCATGAGTATCTTGTGCAGCCATAAAGGGGGATAAATCATTTACGTAAAAATTGAATAGGGTCAGTGCTAGAATACAACCCTGCCTCACACCACGTTCCAGGGGGATATCATTTGTAAGAGCCTGGTCTAATGCGGGATGAACTTGGAGGGTATTATCATGGTGCAATTTAATTATTAAATAAAGCAAGCAGCCATCTATAGGAGAATTGCTAAGTTTTAGCCAGAGCCGTTCCCTATCTATGGAGTCGAATGCGGCTTTCAGGTCCACAAAGCAGCAATACATAGAGATGCTAGACCGGGATAAGGCATACTTGGTTCTTAAGTGCTTAAGAACCGAAACATGGTCCACCATAGAGTGGCCAGACCTGAAGCCCACTTGTTCTGGGAAAATGACTTCATTCTCTAGCCATTCCTGAAATTTGCCGAGAAGATATCTCGCGTATATCTTCCCAATCACCGACAGGATACTGATCGGCCTATAATTAAAGGGGTCACTTATAGCCCCTTTTTTGAAAATCAGGACCACCACGCTCTTGAGCCAATGTTTAGGGATTACCCGTCTTCTTTATCAGTGTAAACAATGGGGCCAAAAGGGCCACCCACCAGCTGGCTTCATGTTTTAACAGGTATGGGGGGGATAAGGTCAATTCTGGGTGCTGACCACTCTTCAGCTAGCTATTAGTTCCAGAAGGTCAGCTGTGGTGACTGGGGGCCATTCTGGGAACCTACTTATTGGACAAATATCAATAGACCTAAAGATGGTGTTTGGCTTAGAAAACAGCCTTTCAAAGTGTAGCTGCCAAGTTGATGCGAGAATTGAGCCGAATGGGTCATGCGAGCGTACAGATCTCACGTGGGTTATGAGGGACCAAAATAATCTTGAGTCATTTACCAGGGTTGCTTGGTGTAGCTGCTGCCATTTGGCTACTTGGAATTCAAATGTCTTTGTTTTTAACAATAGCCTATAAGCTCTCCTATTGCTAGCCACCCTCCTCCTGTTACCTTCTGACGGAGAGTACTTCATCCTACATACATCCAACGACAGAAGTTTCCTTGTCCTAACACAGTCGGCGTAGAACCAACCTAAGCTAGCTAGGGGCCACGGCCCACCCGGATTGTTGACCAACAAAAAAGGGAACCAGCAGGTTGGTCAAAGGTCGCAATTGCGTCCAAGGATGATGTATAAATCCGACTGCATAGGTCCCGCACGAGTTGAGAGCCGGTGAATGTTAAAAAGGCTTCACCCAATTTCATAGACCATTTTATTCGAACTTGGCAAAACTGCCCTTTAGCCTGAGGCTGCACCACAAAAATTGGGCCAAAAGTCACACCAGCTAAATCCGCGGTTCCAATCAATAAAGCCAAGGGGGAATGTTCAGTTTCTACACCCGTAAGAACTTTCAGTTCAATTGCATCAGCCAGTAAATTTGAAGAGATTAAAAAATAATCGATCATGCTGGATCCCTGAACAGAGTGGAAAGTAAACTGGCCCTCTAAATCACCTGGAAGTAAACCATTCAGAAGTATTAAATCAAGGGCCTCCTGGAGTTGGAACAATCTATAGGCCCTAGAGCCTTTTACCTTATTTCTTGATGCACGAATGTAATTGCTTCCTCCAACTTCAGTGACACCAAATTTGTAGCTGGGTTCCCTCCCTGTTCGGATGTTCATATCGCCACCCATTATTAACTTTGCATCGGGGTATTTTAAATAGGCTGCCTGTATTACCCTGATAGCAAACGGCCAGATCTCTTCTGAGTAATAAGGGGACACAAAAGGTGGAACATATATATTGGCCAACAGAAACTCTGATCCCTGGCACAGGGCACAATGCCATAAGGCAAAATGAGATCTAAAGGAGTCTACCATGGTAATCTTAGCTCATATGGCCAGACAAATTAACAATGCAAACCCCCTGCTCAGTCTGCCTCTAGAGTTTGAGGAGGCTGCTTTAAGATTATAAACATCGAATCCTTGGAGGGAAAGCAGCCCCTTCGCCCATGTCTCTTGTAAAAGAAAAATGCCGTAGATACCAAGCAGGCTTTTAAAGCCTGGTCTACAATTCGGTATCTCCATCCTGCAATATTCCAGCTAATGAAGCTTATATGGCCCATGCCCTTTCATTCCAGTTATCTCCTGTCCTGTCCACCGCACCTGGGTCACCATTGGTATTTATCACATAAATCGAGTCTCTTTCCTCAGGAAAAGAGGCTTGTGCTACAGGCCAGCTATAATCCACTGCCTGGCACAAAGCATTAGAGGCATTTACTGGGGGGGGGGGGGGCACAGCCTGAGCCTATGGAGATTATTGGAAAAAGCGGCCTGAGATACCTACTGTCCTCACGGAGGCACAGCCTGAGCTGTGCTAGAAGAAAAAGTTCTCAAGGGGGGACCAACGATGATGCCATCTGCTGGGAGCGGAGTTACACGCGGGCCATCTCCTGTGCGTGCAGGAAGGGGCAGAGTCTCGTGGTTAAGAGCCTGGCCCTCATTCTGTTGGAAGCGCCCTTCAGGGTGTAGAACTGTAGGCTTGTTTAAGATTATTGTCCCCCCAGGGCTCCCAGTAAGATCCTGCAACCCCCGCGCCTTCGCAGGGTTGTCCAGTGAAATAACGGTGCTGGCTGTGTTATCCAGGGGAAGACGGGCCGAGGTATCATGTCCCCTTGGGGAGGTCTGAGTAGGGCCTTGAATAGAGATGCACACCAGTAAAGAGGAATTTAAGGGGACTGATTGCTGGAGAGTTAAACACTCAGTAGAGAAACACACCCCTAGTCCATTACCACCCTGCCCTATGTTATACTTCTCTAACTGTGAGTGAAGCCCATTCATCCGCACAATAAGTTTTCCCTGCACTTCGGGCCCCATGGTAGTTTGAGGCTGTACAGTTAACCCCCCCAATGGGCCGGGGGGGGAGAAGGACCCTGATGCCCCACTGGGGATCAACCCCCATCTCTATCTCCTTTGTTAAATCTATAAGGTTTCCAGCGCCTCTGGGAGGCAACAGAATTGCTGGATTCCCCTTGGGCTGCACTAGGCCAGGGGGTATAAGCTGGGATTCTAGAGCGATAAGGAGGGTCTGGGGCACTGTGGTCAGGAGAAGAAGCTAGGAGGGAATCTCCAAATTTCCCCCGGTATACTTTTGACACAAATATATTCCTAGCCCTTAAGCTTTTAGCCTGGTGGAGTATACTACTCACCACGGGCTGGGAATTAAATAAAACATTTATTACCCAGCAGTCGCTGGCCGAACAGAGATGGTCAAGATTGATGATATCACGGCTTGTCACCCTTGCCCTTAATAACACTCTAAGATGTTCGGCAACGTCCAAATCCGTGTTCCAGAAGGGAAGCCACCCAGAGGGTAATGGGAGAATCGTGAAAATAACATTCAGTGGCAAAAATGCCAGATTTGCAGTATTAAACAGCCCCACTTCTTGAGAGGGGACATCCAACTGGATGCTAGGCTGGGATTTGAGCAGTGACAGAGGTCCCGAGTTACCAGGAATCTGAGAAAGTTGAGAATTACTGGCAATCACTGCCCGTTTTTCTTCCAGCTGGGTCAGCTGTAACAAAGAGGACAACGTCCTTATCTCAGAATTTAACGTGTTAAATTGGCTAAATAGATATTGCACAGTGTTAGCTGTTAATGCCACATGATCTGCCAGAAAGGACACAAGCTTTGAATTTTCCAGGCACTGGCCTGCCCTCGCTGAATTTGGAGAAACATAATAATCCTGTGGAGCTTTATCTAGAATGGGAGATAGATAGCGGGCCAGGCTTGGCACAACACTAGGGTAAGAGTTAGTCAGAGAGGTGTATCTGTTTGACACTGGGATATTATATAATATAGGCTCAGAGACCGGAGCAGTGTCTGTTACAGGGACCAAAAAACTCTCAATTTCCCACTGTTTCGGGCTATTTTAGTAAAGGGGGTGAAAGGATAGTGGCCTCTGCCCTGGTCCGCTTCAGTTTAGGCATAATAGCAGAGGGCGCTGCAACAAACACAGATCAGACAGTTGCCTTTCTCCCCGCCCAGCGGAAAGATCCCTCTTACAACCCTCATAGGCGTTCCCAAGTCAAACAGAAATACTTATAAACCTTCCCCGCACCTACCTCAAGACTTGGGTGCCCAAAGTAAAAATAGCCTCCTAGGGTCAGTAACCAAGACTGAGCGCAGCCAATTTGAGGCACTAACAACCCACCAGTACTTCAGATAAACCAATACACGTGCGGCAAGAAGCCCAGCCGCCACCAGACTGGTGCCTAAGACCACGTACACAAGGGCACGGCCTTGTGCGCGCACGCTGAGGGTGAGCTGTCCTCGCTGGGGGCAGCGGTTGCTTCCCAGTCAATCAGAGTCAGCAGCAGCCAGTGGCAATCAGGAAGGCAAAGGATCTTCAGTCAATATGTCCCTCTGGTGCTCCAAAAAACAAAGTCACAACGCAGGGCTCACACTGATAAGGCAAGTAGCCGCTGCAAGTCCAGCCAGCAGCACTATTCTCCGCAGACACTCGCCCCGGAGCCCCTGGTGATTCACACAAACTTGAAGGGAAGTTCCCTGGTGCAAAAGCACAATCAGGGAAAGCAGTCGGCAATCAATATTGGTCTGCAAAGTTTTATCCATAAACATTCTCTATTTATAGAGTCAAATGCGGACCTCAAGTCTACAAAACAAATATACAAAGAGGGGCCTGATCTCTCTCTCACATATTTGGTTACAAGTTGATTCAAGACAAAATTATGATCTACGGTGGATGCTCCCTTACAAAAAACAACTTGTTCAGGGCCTAAGATCTTTTCAGACATCATCCATGTTTGAAGCTTTAGAAGTAGATATTTCACGTATAAGTTTCCAATTGTTTAAAGCAAACTTATAGGCTGAAAGTTTACAAGTTCGGTATGTTTGTCCTTCTTAAAAATGGGTACAACTACGCTTTTAAACCATTGAGATGGAAAGTGCCCTGTCTTATTAATATATGTAAACAGTCACCAATACTTCGCTCCACCAGCCCATATTTGACATGAAGAAGTTCTGCCAGAATAAAATCAATACCAATGCGGCGGAGGTCTTGGGGTCTATGAGAGCCACCTGTTGTGAACTTGATCCATGCCTGTCCTGGTTGGTGAAAGCCTCCAGGGAGACGTTGGGGACGGTGCTGGCAAGGGTGGTGAACGTGTCCTTGCAGCAGGGGAGGTTGTTGCCCAGCCTCAAGGAGGCTGTGGTGCACCCCCTGCTGAAGAAACATCCTTGGATGTGGATGCACTTGCCAGTTACTGACCTGTCTCTAACCTTCCCTTTTTAGGGATGGTTACTGAGCGGGCAGTGACACTCCAGCTCCAGGGGCATCTAGATAGCATCGGTTTCCTGGACCGTTTTCAATCTGAGTTCCACCCCGACTATGGCACTGAGACGACGTTGGTGGCCTTGGTCGACGACCTCCGCTGGGAGATGGATGCAGGATCTTTAACATTTCTCATCCTGCTAGATCTCTCAGCCACTTTTGATACCATGGGCTGCTGTTGAGACGGCTGCGTGACCTGGGGGGGTCTGGACGGGACTGTTCTTGAATGGTTCCATTCATTCCTCTCGGGGAGAAGCCAGCGGGTGGTGCTGGGGGAGGAGACATCTTTCCCCCGCGCTTTATCATGTGGCATTCCACAGCGTTCCATTCTGTCTCCATTATTATTTAATGTATATATGCAGCCCTTGGGGGAGGTCGTGAGAGGGCTCGGGGTGTGGTGTCACCAGTATGCTGATGATACTCAGCTGTACCTCTCCTTTTCAGCTGACCCAGACCCTGCTGTCTCGGTGCTATCCCAGTGTTTGGAGGCCGTGGCGGAATGGATGTGGCAGAGCAGACTGAAGCTAAACCCCGATAAGACGGAGGTGAAGTTGGTGGGGACAGCGAGGGAGGTAGTGGCCCCCCTGATTGAGGGGTTTCGCCCTCCTATAGCTCAGCAGGTCCGGAGTCTGGGGGTGATACTGGATGCGGATCTCCGCCTGGAGCGGCAGGTGGAGGCGGTCGCGAAGGCGGCCTTCCGCCAGTTGCACCTGGTGCGGAGGCTGCATCCGTTCGTCTCCAGCCCGGACCTGGCCTCCCTCATCCATGCCTTCATCACCTCGAGGCTGGACTACTGCAATGCGCTCTACATGGGGCTTCCCTTGTGCCTGGTTCGGAGGCTGCAGCTAGTGCAGAATGCGGCGCCCCGTCTCCTTATGGGGACGGGTCGCCGGGAGCACATTACACCTGTGCTCCGGACTCTGCACTGGTTGCCAATAGCGTGCCGAGCTAGGTTCAAGGTTTTGGTGTTGATCTATAAGGCCCTTTACAGTCTGGGCCCCTTGTACCTCAGGGACCGCGTCGCCCTCCACACCCCAGAGTGGCTCCTTCTGTCTCCCGGGGGTGCCTTCCTGGAGGTCCCCCGCGTTAAGCGGGGGGCCACAATGAAGAGGGCATTCTCGGTGGCTGCGCCGCGCCGCACCTTTGTTACTCCTTTCCAGAGGAAGCCCGCCTGGCCCCAGCCTGTTGACATTTCAGCGAAGTTGTAAAACCTGGCTGTTCGCCCAGGACTTTGGGGAGGGGGGAGGGGGGTAGAGGGTTTTATCTCCCCTACCCTATGTATTGTTTTTAGTGAGTTCCCGGACCCTGTTTTAATATTTGGAATTGTATTGTATGTTTTAAATGGTTTTATATATATTTTATATGTATTTTATTGTTGGAAGCTGCCCCGAGCTGTTTTTAGGAGGGGCGGGGTAAAAATGTATTAAATAAATAAATAAATAAATTTATTTGCTTGTAACTGGGAAACCAAGGAGATCAGCTGAAGTTACCAGGGGCCATTATAGTAGATGATCCAAAGGGTGTAACTCAAGTTCTGGGGATAGTGATAAAGGCACCGAGATTAGCTCCTGAAAATGGTTTTCCCATTTATCTGTCAGGAAACGGGATTGGGGGAAGGGAAAACCCATGAACCTAACCCCTAAAACAAACCCAAACACACCAGGGACTCGTGTGGGGAGGCACACTTTCCAGGAGGGAAAATAGAAGACCCCTCAGGTTATAAGTTGGCCTTATATGTCCCAGCCGGGACGAGGCCATGTCATCATTGGGGTACTGGAGAGCAGCAGGCCGAAGGTGCGTTCCCCACACACTCCACAGGGGGACCAGGTCCCTGCCCACACACCCACACCCACCACTCTCACTGTGCTCGGGGAAAGTACCCTTAGTGGTCAAGATAGTGAGGAAGGGAAAGAGCACCCTGGAAGGAGGGGGGAACTGCCGAAGGGGGTTCACACTCTAGGGTGCACAAGGAGGGGAAAACCCGTATCACGATAGAACAAGGAAATGGATTGTACTCACCCACACGTAGACCCTAACACACGCACTCGCCAGTGACTCTCCTCTCACTCCGCCTAGCACTCGCTCCACTCGCGCACACAATATGTTTAGAAACTCGATCTGACAACACCCGGGGGCCAGCTTCACAGCACTGCTGATCGCTGGCGCAGGGTTTGTGTTGAACCCTGCCTTTTAACTGCTTAGCCCCGCCCCTGACGTTCCTGCAAGCGTGCAGAGCGCCACAACACTGCCCTGGCCCTG
>QEPC01001114.1:564433-597851 GCA_003113815.1 Sphenodon punctatus
CCCCCCCCCCCCCCCCCCCCAGGGCCTGTGAATGTCTCTCTGCCGGCCCCGCCCCTCCATCTGTCAGCGGCACAGGAACCGGACTGGGGCTGCTATAGTATCATAAAATTGTAGGGTTGGAAGAAGCCTCAAGAATCATCTAGTCCAACCCCGTGCTCCAAGGCAAGATATCCTCTGCCTACAGCAGGGGTCGGGAATCTCCAGCCTGCGATCCTTTTAAAGCCTGCAGCTGGCCACCAAACAGCCCCCAGAAGTTCCCCCGCGTCCCCATTCGCTGCAGCCCAACTGTCATGCTCCACAGCCCACCAGTGGCCTGTTAGCCACCAAACAGCCGTGCATTACTGCCAGGCTGGAAGCCACACCTTCTACATAGGTGGCCACACCCCCTATATAGGTGACATGACCCCCTATATAGGGTGATATTGACTACACGAGGGTCACATTCTCCCTCCCCTTCCACTTGCAGGATACTCCAGCCTGCAGAGCTGTGGTGGAGGGAGAGGTTCCCCACTCTTGGCCCTACAGTGTTGTTGGCAGATGCCTGTCAAGTTGGGTTTTGAAAAAATCCAAGGAAGGAGATTCCACAACCTCCTTGGGCAACTTATTCCATTTCCCAACAGTTCATACAGTTGAAAGGTTTTTCTTAATATCTAACCAAAATAATCCTTGATGCAATTTAGCCCATTTCCTCTTATTCTGAATTCTGTAACAGTGGAAAACAAATGTTCACCGTCATTTTTGTGGCATCCTTTTAGATATTTGAAAACTGTTGTCATGTCCCCACCTTATCCTTCATTTCTCTAGGCTAAACATACCCAATGCCGCTCTCTAAAACATGTATCTTGTTCACAGTGTAACTTGAAGGAGACTGCCATCAATTATTCCAGACTGGTTGCCCAGCATCACTGTCCCAGTGTGATTAAGGATATAAGGAGCTGCCTAACTGAGTCAGAACAATGGTCCATCTTAGCCCAGTATTGTCACAATCTGACATGGCAGCAAGGTTTCAAATCCAGCTCTCCAGGGTCTCCGGCAGAGGCCCCACCCAGGCATGCTACCTGAGACCCTTCAGGATCCTGAGCAGAGGCCTCACCCAGGCGTGCTATCAGAGATTCTGAATTGGAGATGCCAGGGATTGAACTTGGAACTTTATACATGCAAAAAATGCACTCTGCTACCTGAGCCACGGCCCACCCCATAGGACACTGTCCTGAGCCAGTGCTTCCCACACTTTGGGAATATTAACTTTCAACATATCATTTCAAACACCCTGCCAAATTGAGTTTGGCAGTCTGTGCCTCAGAGCTATTTATTCAAACTTTCTGCAAACTTAATCAGGCATGTCTACATCAGCTACACTCAGGTCAAAGGTTCAATATTTTTTCTATTTGCTGCTACATCCGCTAGACAGCTGAAATTCTGCCATATTATTCACTCTCACACAATAAATTACAGCACTGGGCCCACATGTCTTTGTGATGTGACGTTGCATGTGAGCGTGAACCAGCCGCTTTCACTGTGTTGGAAGAGAGTTTCACCTGTTTTCTAAACCTTTGCCCTGGCGGATACTAGCACAGTTTCTCCTAGAACAAGCAGTACAAACTGAATAAAGAGATGAAGACACAGCCATTCAGATGATATCTTTTATAGGATCAATTTTTGTTGGTGAGAGCTGCTAGCTTTCAGGCCACGCAGGGCCTTTCCTCAGTCTGGTATCAAAGCTTGCATACTCTCACCAACAGAAATTGGTCCAATAAAAGAGGTCGTCTGAACTACTTGGTATCCATTTATTACTTTGGGGATAAACATGGCAACCATACTCTCTAAACTAGCTAAATGAAATTATTTTCCTTGGAGGGTACTGCATTGTACACTCAATTGTGTCCACATCCCTTAGGCTGTAACAACTAGGCAGTGGGATTTGGGCACCTAACTCACTTGGGAAAATCCCAGCCCAAGCTCTTCTGTGCTTGCTGTGTGTTAGGAGGCCTCTGTTCTGAGCATTCTATTTCTGCAGAGCATAACTCATTCTCTGTGTTTGCAGCTTACCCTTTGGATTAATGAGAAGATGCTGACAGCTCAAGATGTATCCTACGATGAAGCACGAAATTTGCACAGCAAATGGTTGAAGCATCAGGCCTTTATGGCAGAACTTGCTTCTAATGAAGCGTGGCTAGAGAAGGTAGACAAGGTAAATTACCTTCTCCAGGGTTTGGATTAGCACCCAAATTCTCTTACCTTGTTGTTTTATTTTCTAGTCAAGTTCTTGTGACCTCAAATATTAAGTGCATCACTGAGGGCCATACTACCATGAGCAAATGGTTAATGTGTAAAAATCCCAGGAACAAAGCACCCATGCAAGGTAGCACAATAGCAGAGGGCAGAAACAGAACAGCAGAATTCCTGTTTCAGAATTGTACATGAGCCCAGGAGCTTGAATCTTCAGGGCTGGCAGCTAGGAAAAGATTCCTTTACTTACAAACTGAGCCAATCTGATAAAGGGAAGGAAGACACAGCAAGTGTGAGACTCCAACATGCGGACTTAATTAAGTAGAAACACCCTCTAAGGGACAATTCAAGGGACACCCCCCCCCCCCCAAATAGGCCACTGAATGGAGATGACCCTAGGATGAAATGTTGTGTGGATATGAGGAGGGAGAGAGGAAGGAAGGGCTTTTGTGGAGTTGCCTCTGGATTGGCTGGGTCAGGGCAATGGCAGTAGTGGGATGGATGCGAGAGACGAGAGTGAACTCTGGGTTTCCCTTATGACTCATCCTCTGCTGCCCTCCCAGGTAGCCTTGTCCTAAGTCATAGAATCCTAGAAACTTAGAGTTGGAAGGCACATTTGAGGTCATCTAGTCCAACCCCCCTGCTCAGTGCAGGAAATCCACACCTATAGCATCCCTGACAGATGGCCTTCCAGCCTCTGTTTGAAAACCTCCAGCGAAGGAGAGCCCACCACCTCCCTAGGCAGTCTGTTCCACTGTTCAACAGTTCTTACCATTAGAAAGTTCTTCCTAATGTTTAGCCAAAATCTGCTTTCTTGTAATTTGAACCCATTGGTTCTAGTCCTGCCCTCAGGAACAACAGAGAACAAGTCTGCTCCATCTTCTGTGTGATAGCCATTCAGATATTTGAAGAAGACTATCATGTCTCCCCATAGTCTTCTCTTCTCCAGGCTAAACATACCCAGCTCCATCAACCGTTCCTCATAGGACTTGGTTTCCAGAGCCCTGGCCATCTTTGTCGCTCTCCTCTGAACCCATTCCAATTTGTCAATGTTCTTCTTAAAATGCAGTACCCAGAACTGGACACAGTACTCAAGATGTGGTCTGCCACCACTAGAGGTGTGCACCAGGGGCCCTTTTTGTTTTTGCTTTTCATTTTCGATATTGAAATTGGTTGTTTTTGTTTTTGTAAATATCAAATTGTCATTTTCATTTTCACTTTCGTTTTTGTTTTCCATTGGTTTCAATGTAAAACACATTTCCAGCTGTAACATTTTTGTTTTTCACTATATTTGGCTGGAACATGAAGTGCCTGTACCTCCAATGGACAGCATTAAGTGTACCAAATTCCAAAAAGATTGGATAAAGGAATCCAATTTTAGAAGCAGTTGAATTATTTTATTTTGCAAAAATCTTCATATACATTCTTAGGTGTAACTTCCTTTCCTCACATTTAATGTAGATGAAACGTGGTAAGTTTATACCCCTTCCCATATTTACTATCTCTGCCAACCTTCAGAAGGATTGGATAAAGGCTTCTGGTGGTAGAAGAAATTAACTTATAAATGTATGTCTTACTGTAACATCTTTGCAGTCCAACCAGTTTACATGAAATTTGGCACGACTGTATATCAAACTTTGCCAATCATATCTGCCAAATATCAAAAAGATGTGATAAAGGGTCCCAATTTTATATGCCTGCACAGCACATGCAGAGAAGGAGCCTATGCCAGGGATTCTCTTATGTGTCGCAGTGGTATAAGATCAGTTTGTGATGCCAATTGACCAGCAGAAATGTCAACCAAATATCCTCATTCTGTGCTGTGACCATCACAATATCTCTCCCCCACTTGTTACTGGGAAGTCAGAAGCATCTGTTTAGGAAAGAGCCTATAGAGATTCTCTTATGTCCTCTGTCAGAGTGCTGCAGGATGTGATCGTGATGATAATTGGCCAGCCTCGATGTGTAAATTATGTCTCCTAATTGCTGGGATGCTATCCCCAAAGTCCCAGTTATGTTCCTTATGCCCGCCTTGAAGCCACTGCCAATTGGTCCTGTAAAGCTAGAAGCATACAGTAATTGGCCAGTGAATGTATCTGTCAGTCTTTTGGGTTGCTCCACATCCACCCTCGTACAGTCTCTCTCCCCCTGCCATGCAGGGTGCCTGCCTCTGACTGACGCTGAATGTGCTTCTATTTATCTGAATAATGGTCTTCATAGGGACAACATCAATTGCTTATAAAATTGAATCCCTTTATCAAATTTTCCTGTAGTTTGGCAGAGATGACAGGGAAGGTATGTGATACATTCCTTACAAATATCTTGTAAACAGGATGGACTAGACAAATGTTACAGCTGGAAATGTATTTTCAAGTTAATGTCTTATATCATCAGGACCCTTTATTCAATCTTTCTGAAAATTGGCAGGAGTATTAAGCTTGTGGAGGGACATAATATTCACAGGTGTCATGAAAACTGGATGCAAGATAAAGAAGTTGTAGCCATGAATGTATGAAGCTTTTCTTAAAATCACAACATTCAATTGCTTCTAAAATCAGTTTGCTTTATCTAATCATTTTGGAATTTGGTACACATAGTGCCCCCCATTGGGGGTACACAACCTCCAGGTTGCATCAGAATTGAATAAGAAACAAAAAGGTTATAGCCAGAAATACGTTTTTCAGTTTTTTTCCTTTATTTCAAAAACAAAATGTTGTTTTGCTTCTGTTTTCATTATTATTATTTGTTGTTTTTGTTATTGCAATAACGATAATGAAAACAACAATTTTTGTTATCATTATTGTAATAACGAAAATGGCATGCACACCCCTACACAGAATAGAGTGAAACTATTACTTCTTGTGACCTGGACACTATCCTTCTGTTAATGCAGCCCAAAATTGCACTAGCCTTTTTAGCAGCTGCATCACACTGCTGACTCAAGTTCAGCTTGTGATCGGCTACAACCCCAAGATCCTTTTCACATGTACTGCTGCCAAGACAGGTATCACCCATCATCCTATACTTGTGTATTTGATTTATGTGTCATACCTTGCTGGCTGAAAAGTGCTGGTTGGAGAGAGTGTTGCCCTTGCCCCCATCCTAGCACAGCCCCTGCTGGAATGGAACAGCCATTTCCACTCACTTTCTCTTCTCTCCACAGGAGGGGAAGCAACTGGCTCAGCAGAGACCCCAGTTTGCAGGCATTGTGTCCCAGAGACTAGCAGAGCTGCACCAGCTTTGGGAAAAGCTGCAGTCGATTACAGAGGTGAAAGCTCAGCATCTCTTCAATGCCAACCGGTCAGAACTGTATGCACAGAGTTATGCTGACCTGGATGCCTGGATCAGTGAGATGGAAGAGCAGCTCAGATCTGATGTCCAAGGGAAGGATCTCACCACTGTCAACATCCTACTGAAGAAGCTGAAAGTGGGTAACAATTCCACCCTCTTCCCCAGGACAGCCTGGCATTCCTGCCCCAGTGTCACCGCTGTCCAGAGCAGGGGATCAGAATCAGCCTGACAGTCTCTCTGGTGGTGCTAGGGTTGTCGAAGGCAGGGAACACTTTGCACTGCTCCCTAAGAACCCCTCTTGCCTCACTCTCTGGCTGTGAGTAGAGTGGTGCTTGCAAGGGGTTGCTCAGCATGCAGTTGTTGTTGTTGTTGTTGTTGTTTTATTGTTAATTACTATTAATGATCTATATAGCACCAACAATGTGCCTGGTACTAAACAATCATTAAAAAGTGATAAGTCCCTGTCTGGTGGGGCTTATAATCTAGGATGGAGAAGGGAGGGGAGATGAGGGAAAGAGCAACATAGGGGGATACAGCAATACATTCAAAAAGCTAAGAAATTGTAGGTGCATGTGCTTAGCTTGGCTACAGGGGATCCTGGATGACAGGACAGTAGAAGGAGCATTAGAGAGTACCCTGAGGGAGGGGAAAACAGGGACAGTGTGATGGGGCCACATGATACATAACAGGGAAAATCCTTTATGCTGATCAGACCCTACGGAGCTACCTTCCTCTCTCTGAGTTTGGAGACTGGCTGAGAGGTCTCCCCTTCCTTTGTTCCTGACCCTCTCTCCGGTTCCCAGACCTGTCCTCTCCCTTCTCTAGCCTTTCCCTTCAGCTCCACCCCCAACCCCGACCCATTCCCCCATGACACTTGGCTGGGCTGCCTGTGGGTTCTGGGTTTAAATCCTGTAGTGCTACCATTGTGAGAGTTGAAGGGCCAGGGGTGGGGGCTCAGTGGCTGTAGAGAGCTGAAGCTGCTGTACATGGCATAGCTGCTAGTGGAAGGCAGAGTGCCATGGACTGTCCTGGGGTAGTTATGTGGGCATGCCATGGGGCCAGGAGTCTGGACAGCTGTGTAAGTGGCAACCCTTTGATTTCAGAGGCTGGATGAGCAGGTGAGTGCACGGAAGAGGGAGATGGATGAGTTGCTGACTCAGGCCCCTTCAGCCAGAGGAGATGTGAGTGAGGTGGACGGCAAGCACCAGGTCATTGAAAGGAGGTTCCTGGATCTGCTGGAGCCATTGGGTAAGAGGAGAAAGGAGCTGGAATCAACCAAAGCCATATATCAGCTGGACCGGGATCTAGTCGATGAAATGGTGAGCTTCCCAACTGCCTGTGCTTGCTATTTGCAAACACTGACACACCTCTCCTTGCTGCAGAGCTCTTCTCCAGAGCATCTTTGCAGATTCTTGTTGCTGTCCCCCTGTACTCTTGTGGTGCTCAGAAGATGGGTCTTTTCCTAGGCAGAGAGCTCTGTAGAGTATCTTGTATCTTTCCTCTACATGACACGAACTGTCACATGCTGTCCATGTGACACAGACTCAGGGTCACAGTCCCCCATGGCAAAGTCATGAATCAGCCCACCCAGATCTGTGAGACTACCAGAGTTGGGTTTTTTGTTTCTGAGCCTTTAGGAACACTGCAGTCAGGATTTTGTGGTTTCCTGTGCAACACCAAGAGCTGGGAACTTACTCTTCCTTTAAAAAAAAACAAAAAAATCCTGCTGAGATTCTTGTGATTTTTCTTATAAGTCTCATGACCATAGGTTTTGGAAACCCCCTAAAACCAAAAAAACTCAGAGTAAACCATGTCTCTCTTTCTCACTGACCCACCAATGATACCAAACTCCCATCAAACTCAGCATTTCCCCTTGCATATACTGCTGCCAGCAATGTGGGAGCAGAGAAACTAGCATAATGAAGCCTTTATTTTCTTGAGGGTGGGTTTCCAAGACAGGGGGATGGAGAGAAATTACCCTCGGAAAACAAGGGGAAGAATTTGTACAGGTTTCCTGGTATTGGTCCAACTCTGCTCCCATTGAAATCAGAGATGTCAGACACCCCTTGGGACTCAGAGGGAGTAGTTGTTGAAATCTTGCCCCTCCAACCCAAAAAAAGTTACTGTTTGTTAAAAAAAAAAAAAAAGTGCCACATGGTAAATTATTATTATTATTATTATTATTATTAACAAACATTTATATAGCACCTTACCTGGCACTTTACAAAGTAATAAAATAGACACGGTCCCTGCCCCTAGGGCTTACAATCTGAGAGACAGGAGCTGGGGGAGAGACTTAGGAAGGGGAACAGAGGGAGAGACAAGGGGTCTAACATTCATGAGGATGCGAGGTCTCAAGTGCACGTACTTGGCTTGGTTACGATGAGAATGACAGCAGGCAGGTCCATGTTGCAAGGATAAGGGTAAACCGATCGTAGGTATAGGAATAGTGGCTCAGCAGGATAAAGAGTCAGACAGAGCAGAGCGAAAGAGGGCTTGTTGGCAAAAAAAAACAAAAAAAAAAACCACAAAAAGTTATTAGCATGGAGGTACGGCTTCCCAACCCTTTAAAGACACAGGGCACAGGCCAGTTAAAACCAGTCAGCCACACCACCTTGTCTCTTCTCCTGAAGGTGGCAAGACTGAGTGAGGGTCTCTCTCTTCCAGGGTGTGTGTGGAGGGCTCGGGCAGTTCAGTGTTAGGAGGATGCATGATGAAGAGCTGGAAGGCATTAGGATGAAGTGTAAGTGGCAGTGATGGGTTGATTAGGAAGGGGAATGCAAGGTGGGTCTCCTGTGGAGATCAGTGCAGGATGGAGGTGGTGTGTAGTTTGAAATTATGGACATGGTCTCATAAGGGAGGGCTGCCAAGAGCATTCAGAGGCAATGTCTGGGGCAGTGCTGATCAATATGAAGAGATGGGGAAGTATGGGGGTTAGTGAAAGGTTATTGATGGGGGCAGGTGTAAGGAACAGTTTAGGGTATGTGGATAAGGAATGAGAGCAATAAAAAAGGGAGAAGAGACAGTCCGGGGTGTAGTCATGGAGGGAGGGGGCTTTGCAAGTGGCATGAGCACTGCTAGGAAATTGTGTGTGTGTGTGCGCGCGCGTGCACGCACATGGGAAAGCAGAACCAGCATACAACCCACTCTGAAAATTTTCTCATTGCACTCAGACTGCTTGCAAAGGGCCCTGGCAAGAAGAAAGTTTTTAGAGTGGTTGGAAGTGGAGTGCTGGCCCCACCCACTCTTAAAACTTCCTTCCTGGTAGGGTTGCTGCCATTCCAGGGTGGGTGCCTTCAAGGGTGAGCTTTGCCCCCCACCCTGGAGACCGTGTCTCCTTGCCCTTGGGAGCAGGGGGCATAATTGGGACATGAGCCTGGGCCCACCACAGCCTTGCTACACCCCTGGAGACAGTGAGAACTGCATGGAGTGCCATAAGGGTGGCATATGTGTGTTGACCAATAGATATGAGGGTGGGTCCTGTATTGGTTTTTCTCCCAAAGAGGGCACAGTTAAGGTGGGATGACTGCAGTAACATGTACCTTATTTCTTTTTCCCCTGGGTTTGGAGGTCTTACACTTTTCTGCGTTCAATATTCTGGCAGAGCACGAGTGAGTCCCAGGCTGTCTGAACTCTCTGCTAACAAAGTTTTTGCCATTTATCTGGATTTTTTGAAGAGCTACATTGAGTGGGGTTGCCTGTGGTATGATTGAATTAGTGTTGGTTGTGTGGTGGGAGGTGGTTGTAGGTCAGCTACCATTTCTGAATGCAAGATTTCTTCATGCTTCATTTGAACCATGCTGTCTCCCTTGGAGTAATCTATGTCTGGCAGACCATCCTCAGGCTATGCAAGTGATTATATACTCTGGGCTGTATTTGAGGCACCATTGACCAAATGCCCCCAAACTAGCCCAGGCTACAATGAAGCCCATGGGTTTTCGAGATGATCTTTGATCTGAGAATGCTAATCAGAGTGAGCCTCTTCAATAGGAGGGTACTAGTGGTGCTCATTACTGCTGGATACCTCAGCTGGAGCACTGCTGTAAGGAAGCTTGCGGCACTGAAGTTCCTGCCAGGGGCACTGTGATTAGTATGTTTGCTTCCCACCTCCCCTCCCCACACACAACCTCTGACTGTGGTTGGGGAAGGGGGGAGAATATTGTCAGTGCTGGAACCCCCAGTAGTGAAAACTGGAAGCACTTGATTATCTTGCTGTATTGTGCCATGCCCATGCAATGTAGTAGGGGTGTGCATTACTTATCTCTTTTGTTTTCATTTTATGGGTTAAAAACCCATCCATTTTGGGGGGGTTTCATAAAAACCCTACTCATTTTTGTTTGTTTTTTGTTAAAAAAACAATAGCAAATAAAAAAAATTCAAAAAAATCACTGTGCATTTAATGGCGGCCAGGGCCATACTACCCCTTTTCCAAAATGGCACCAGCAGCATTGCTGCTATTTTGGAAAAGGGCAGCCAGTCTGTGCATGTGCAGACTGGCTGCCCTTTTCCAAAAGGATGGTGATGCTGCAGGCACCATTTTGGAAAAGGGTATACATGTACAGAATGATCTGTGGCCATTTTGCACATTCACAGCATTATTTTTTTTTAAACTTTAAAAAAAATTAAAACGTCCACCACGGGGGAGACTGCGCATGCGCGAGAGCTGAGCAGACGCGGCTCCCCAGCACTCTGCTCACCCGGGCCATAAACCTCACTAAAAACCAGGGGGGAAAGGGACTTGAAGGTAAACGTGCTTGGGGGAACATGGGGAGGAATAAAGGAGCCCCAGAAAACTGGCAAAATAGGGCTGGAATGGAGAAATTTTGCCAGCCCAAGGCAGCGGTGAATCCCCTCCCCCCCACTCCCCCCTTCCAGGCAAAGAGCGAGGGGAAAACAGCTACCACAGCAAGCCAAACAGAAGAGACGCCAAACCTTGAAAGAGAGGACAAAACCCTACAAGCTCTTTCAGAAATAAAGGCAGGCATGCCAGCAGCAGATCAATCCAGAGAACATATGCTATCAGAAATCATTAAACTGCAACAAGCAGGGGAGCAAGGGAGGAAAAAAACAGAAGCCCTTAACAAGAGAGTGGGGGCTACTGAAACTAGGATCTCAGAATTAGAAGACAGATCCCTGGCAATTCAGGACAACCAGACTAAGGTCTGGGAAGCAATTAAAACCCTTGAGAACAAGAGCAAGGACCTGGAAAACAGGTCAAGGAGATCGAACCTGCGCTTCATGGGAATCACTGAAGGACTCGAAGAGGGAGACACGAAGCAGCTGATATGGAAGATCTTAGCTGAAAACTTCCCCCAGGAACCAGACATCCACAACCCAAACTTGGAAATAGCTCACAGAGCAACCAGACCTAAACCAAAAGAGGGAGAATATCCCAGAGCAATCATTGTGAAACTCCTCAAGTATCAAGACAAGGAAAAAATCCTGAGATTGGCAAGGAAAAAGCAATTCTTAGAATATCAACAATGCAGGATCAAAGTGTTTCCTGACTACGCAAATGAAACCATGACAAAAAGGAGGAGATGGGCGAAGTACTTTGCTGAGCTTAATGAAGAAGAAGTAAACCCCCAACTCTGGTTTCCTGCCAGAATGATTGTGTTGTGGAGGGGCAAGCAAGAGGAAGATCTTCGCCAAACCCCCAGAGCCAGAGGAATTTCTAACAAAACATGTAAGACTGCAAAATTATTCAAACTAACTGACTTTATAAGGTCCTATCTTTATTTAGTACAAAGGTGCTGACCTAACAAAGTTCTGTCTTTATTATTTATAAGTGGATGTGAGGGAAACCAGAGAATGTGGGAAGAAAAACCTGTTTATAGTATGGGGGTTAACAGTAAAGTGAAGGTTGATATGACAGGTTAACCCACAATAAGGTAATGGCCTGGGTGGGGGAGGGAGAGAAATGGGAGGAACAATGGAAGCAGAAGGTGGACCGGAGCAACTTTTCAAACCGCGCTCCAAACATTCAGGCTAGGTGGAAATGTGCGCACTCACCGCATTCACACCAACCCGGAAGTACGGGGTTCTTTAAATCGCACGATGCCGCCGAGGCAGCTGTGCGATTTAAAGACACGTCTGAATCCACCCTTAGTCTCAAATAAACCTGCATTCAGACTGCCGGCAAGGTTAACAAGTTATAGTTGGAGTTATGTTAAGTTAATAGTTAGAGGATTCAGTATCAAAGGGATATTTAGTAGAACAGACAAGACACCCAAAAAACTCTTATACAAGCATGTCTGAACAGATAAAGTGTTTCTCTTTAAATGTAAGGGAATTAAATGAGCCCATTAAGTGCAGAAGAGTTAAAAAAAAAAGCAAGTAAAAGAATTAAAATGGGATTTAGGGAAATTTCATTAAATGGTTGAGAGCAATATATCAAAAGCCAAGAGTACAGCTACTAATCAACGGGGAACTGACTAAGCCATTCACACTGGAAAGAGGAGTAAGACGGATGTCCTTTGTCCCCACTTCTATTTGACATTACATTAGCGGTATTAGCAGTAGCAATTAGACAAGCACAAGACATACAAGGAATAAATATAAACAAAGTACAACATAAATTAGATGGGGTGGGACATCAGGGCAATTACCAGGTACCGGATTTACCGGTTACCGGATTTTTTAAAAATGGATATCCAGATTCGTGTACAGGTTTACCAGTACCGGATTTTTTTCCATTGATTTCAATGGGGAACTGTCCCCATTGAAATCAATGGAAAAAAACACAAAAAACCTCCCCCCTCCCCCTCCCAGGCTGCGTGGGTGGAAGGGGGGACACCACGCACCCAGCCTGGCTTTAAAAAAAAAATCCCCCCCCCCCGAAGTCCCTGCTAGTGTGGGCTCCGGGCCGCCACTGGTGACCCAGAGCCCGCACCAGCAGGTACTAGGGTGATCCCTGGGGTGGGTGGTGTTTTAACACACCCGTCACCCCAGGGATCACCCTACCTCCCCACCCAGGGATTGCCTACCTTGCGCTCCGGGCGGCGGCGGTCCGACTCCGGCGGCTTCAGCGCTGGCTGTGGCTGCTGGCTTCAGCGCTACTAGGCCTTCCAGTGAACTTCCGGGTTTCACCAGAAGGCCTAGTAGCGCTGAAGCCGGCAGCCACAGCCAGCGCTGAAGTTGCTGAAGTCGGACCGCTGCCGCCGCCCGGAGCGCAAGGTAGGCGATCCCTGGGTGGGGAGGGAAAGTGGGGGGGGGGGTTGTGTTTTTTTTTTACATTGCGGCCATTCATTTGAATGGCCGCAATGTAAAAAAAAACGGTAGGGGAATCCAGTAAATTACACCGATTACCAGGTTTAATCTGATACTGTCGGTACACCAAATACCGGCAGTATCGGATACCGGATGATCCGGTAGTCCCACCCCTAGAAATTAGCATTATATGCAGACAACATGATTCTATTCATCACGGAACCAGAAAACTCGGTCCCCCCACTAATCAGACTAATAGAAGAGTTTGGAGAGATATCTGGATACAAAATAAATTACAGGAAATCTAACACACTAATTTTAGACACAGAGGGACAAAGAAGAACACAAATAAAACAAATAATACCCTGCCCGGAAAAGGAAGTCAGTATCAAATACCTGGGAGTACAAATAACGTGGAGAATAATAGATCTATATAAGGAAAACTTCCCACCCCTCCTCACACAGATCAAAGAGGAAATGCAAACATGGGCCAAATTAGCACTAACTTGGATGGGGAAAATTAATATCTTCAAAATGATTATACTTCCAAAAATACTATATAAATTTATGGCATTGCCAATAACAATACCTAAAACATTCTTCAAACAGTGCAACAAAATAGTGATGGAACACATATGGGGAAACGAAAAACCAAGAATTAGGAAAAAATCATTCCATGGGCACAAGGAAATGGGAGGTCTCAACCTCCCAGACCTGGAACTCTATTACGCAGCAGCAGTCTTAAATGCATTACCTAATTGGTATAATGAGGAAAAAGCCCCACAATGGACCAAAATAGAAATAGGCAGCCTAAACATAAAAAACTTCAGAGAGTACTTGACAGGCAAAGAAAAAATAAACAGAGCTATATGGAATAAACATCCATTTGCAGGGACAGCAATAAAAAAATGGGAACTATTAGTAAAAAAGATGAAAATAAAAATAGAATACTCACCATATACAGACATATGCAGCTCACAGTGGGAAGACATGGTAAGGGTATCGAACCTACAGCAGAAATTAAAAGAAAAGAAAGTCAGGAGAGTGGGACAACTATTTCAGGAAGGCAAGTTTATAACGCTACAAAAATGTAAGGAAATACTACAAGGAGAAGTAGATACACTCCAATATCTAGGGGTGGGACATCAGGCCAAATACCGGGTACCGGTTTTACCAGTTCCCGGATTTACAAAAACTGGTTTACCGGTACCGGATCTTTTCCATTAATTTCAATGGGGAACTGTCCCCATTGAAATCAATGGAAAAAAACAAAAACCTCCCCCCTCCCCGAGTCCAGGCTGCGCGGGTGGAAGGGGGGAAACCCCCCACCCACCCTGCCCAGCCTGGATTTAAACATCAAAAATAATTTCCCCTAAGTCCCCTAGTGGGGGCTCCAGGCGGCCACTGGCAACCCAGAGCCCACATGAGCACTGCAGCAGCCAGCAGGTAAGTGTACCGGTACTTTACTGATCCCTGGGGTGGGGGGTGGTTTAACACCCCCACCCCACCCCAGGGATCACCCTACCTCCCCACCCAGGGATTAATGCCATTGCCTCCTACCTTGAGCTCTGGGCGGTGGCGGCGCTCCGGCGGCTTCAGCGCAGCGCCATTCATTTGAATGGCCGCAATGTAAAAAATCCGGTACGGGGGGAATCCGGCAATTTACCCAGATTACCGGGTTTAATCCGATACTGCCGGTACACCCAATACCGGCAGTATCGGATACCGGTAGATCCAGTAGTCCTACCCCTAATATCTACAGCTGAAAAGCAGGTTCACAGGAAAGGGAGAAAAGGAACATTACAATAGACAACCTCAAAACATGGAAAAACACTATTTGAATATGCAGCAAACAGAGGTATGCTATCTAGAATATATGGACAACTCAAAGTCATTTGGTTTCTCAAGGAAGACAAATATATGGATAAGTGGATGAAAGACTTAAACATGCAGATAGAAAAGAAAAAAAAGGCAGAAATGTGGGAACACATGCACAGATGCTCTAGGTCAATGCAATTCAGGGAGATACAAATAAAACTAACAATGAGATATTACTTAACACCAACGAGGGTAGAAAAGATGAAACAAGGAGCAGATGGGTTATGTTGGAGGGGATGTGGGGAGAGGGGTACGTATATACACTGTTGGTGGGAGTGTAGTGTTATCAAACCATTTTGGGAACAGATATGGAAATGTACATTGGTACCCTTCACCCCAGAAATAGAATTGCTGGGACAATACTCAGAATCAAAAATGATACAGAAACGGCAGATTCATGTAAAAAAACTCTGCTTAGTAGCAATAAGTCTGATTGCACGAAAGTGGAAAGATGAAACAGGACCCACCTTCGCAGAATGGATGAACCACCTATGGTATATGTTCTCGATGGAAAAGATCTCATATTGACTGGGGGACAAAAGAAAAGACTTTGAGGCTATGTGGTACCCATGCATGGACATAATGCAGAGAAACAGTGGGAAAAGATGAAAATGCATACCTATTTGACTTTTATATATAAAAATGAAGATAGGAAGTAGAGTTGGCCAGGGGGGGGAAGGATAATAGATGAGTAAGAAGCCATTGTTGTATATTGTAAAATTAAGTTAAAAGTTTAATTTAAATGTTTATTTTAAAAAAACAAGTAAAAGAAGCAAACCGCGGTATCTGCTTCTTACAAGAAACCCACTTAATGGAAAAGGATGTATTTAGGTTCAAAGATAAGTATTGGGGAGACATATTTGCAGCATGTGCAGGGGAAAAAAGGCAGGGTTATTAATAGGAATCAAAGTAAATAAAGCCTTCAAAACCAAAAAGGTGTACAAAGACAGAGAGGGCAGGTTGTTGATTGTGGTAGGGGAACATGAAGGAAAAACTGTTACACTAGTAAACATATATGCCCCAAACGATGGCACATATGAATTCTTCCACAAACACCTCCCACTCATAGAAGACATGGCAGAGGGATTGCTAATAGTACAGGGAGACTTTAAGGCTTTGGGGGGGGGAATGATCATTCACGAAACAGAACACCCCAAAAATGGCAAGAAAACCTACATACCCTACTAAAAGTAAATGCCCTAGAAGATGTATGGCAGCATCTGAACCAGGGAATTAAGGATTACACCTATTACTCAGCAGTCCATAATGTGTACACTAGAATAGACCACATATTTATGAACAAAACTGAGCTAAAGAGGTGTAGGACGTGTTACATAAAACCCATCATCTTGTCTGACCACAATGTAATAACAACAGAGCTTCTCTGGAACGATAGGGACACTGCTGAGCGAAAACAACATTGGCAGCTAATAGGGGATTGTTAAAAAATCAGCTCTTTTGGGAGCAAATACAAGAGGAAATTAAAAATTATTTTGAATTAAACACAGACACCGTTAACACAAAAGCACTGCTATGGGAAGCAGCGAAAGCTTTGCTTAGAGGAAAAATGATAGCAACAAAATCTGCAATTTGTAAAAGAGCTAGAGATTACACTAAGGATTTATATATGAAACTGAAAGCTCTAGTGGAAAAAAATAAAGAAACCCCATAAAAAAATTTGGCACAGGAGATTTTACAAACTAAAGAACAAATCAACATGAAAGAAGTAGAAAAAACCACAGCACAGCTCAAAAGAATAAGAGGATTTTATTTCACTTATAGCAACAAGGCAGGGAAAACATTGGCCAACTTAGTGAAAAAACAACATAACAAATCATACATAGCGGTTCTTAAAGCAGCCGATGGCTCTAAGATTGAAGGAGATAAGCATATCCAACAGGCCTTCTTGCGATATTATAAAACATTGTACTCCACAGTATCGCCATCTCCTGAAAAAATAAACAAATTTTTAGACAGCTATAAACTGCCACAATTAATTGTCGACCAGCGTAGGTTTCTAAATAGACCTATATCCGCAGAAGAAATAGCCAACACCATAAAAAACTTAGCCAATAATAAAGCTGCAGGCCCCAATGGACTCCCAGTAGAGTTCTATTTTAAAAATTGTGCTTTACTGACCCCACAACTAGCAGCAACTTACAACGAAATACTGACACGGGATAATGCCCGACTCCTTCTAGGAAGCTCACATTACCCTGATACCGAAATTAGGTAAATCTCCTGACAAATGTGAACACTATTGTCCAATCTCCCTACTCAATGTAGACTTTAAAATATTCTCAAAAACCCTTGCAGATAGATTGGTGACTATCATTGGGGAACTGATAAGCCCAGACCAAGTAGGCTTTATTCCAACTAGATTGGGCACGGATAACGTGCGAAGGGTGATTAACATAATATACCATTTAAATAATACTGGAGGGCAGACTGCAGTGATAATGCTTGATGCAGAGAAGGCTTTTGAGCATACTGAAATACAATGTTTAATACCAATTCTAAAGAAAATTCAATTTGGAGAACCTTTCCTTAGATGGATACAGGCTATCTATCAAAAACCAGAATCATAATTAATAATAATCTTTCGGAGGCCTTCCCCCTTTCAAGAGGCACCAGACAAGGCTGCCCATTGTCTCCCCTCCTCTTCAATTTGGTACTGGAAGTGCTAGCGACAGCCATACGTCAGGAAGAGAAAATTGAAGGGATACGCATTGGCAAAAAGGAACACAAGATAGCGATGTTCGCGGATGACACTGCACTGTTTATCGGAAACCCAGTAAAATCAGGCCTACCCCTATTAAAATTGATAAAAGAATTTGGAGAACTCTCAGGATACAAAATAAATAATGATAAATCCCAGGCATTTCTTTATGGACAAAATGAGAACCAATTGCAACAAATTAGAGAAACCCTCCCCTTTCTGGAGGAAAAACAGGTAATAAAATACCTGGGGGTAAGAATACCCAAACAATTTAAAAAATTATATAAAGAAAATTTTCAAGGGTTGACATATGAACTCCAGAAAGAAACGGCAGAATGGGGAAACTTGCCCTGTTTGTGGTTGGGCAGAGTAATTCTATACAAAATGATAATACTCCCTAAAATCCTATATAAATTAATGGCATTGCCGATTCACTTACCTGAGTCCTCCTTCAAACAAAGTGAAAAGATGATGGCCGACATAATCTGGAACAAAAGCAAACCCAGGGTTAACAAACAAACATTAATGCGTATTAAACAAAAAGGAGGCATAAATCTACCCGATTTACGCCTATATCATGGGGTGGCAGCGGCCGGGGCATTAAATGTTTGGTATCATATGCCTAAAATTGTGCTATGGGCTGACATTGAACAAACATCCCTAACATCTGAACAATTCAAAAATATACTGACAGATGTAAGCACCCCTGAAATGAGAAAATGGGGCAATCACCCCTTGCACAAACTGCATGGAAAACATGGTTAAAAATAATTTTAAAATTGAAAATAAACAAAGAGGCATCCCCTTACTCACCAATTGATCTAAAAACTTTGTCCAGCAACCACCAGGCGAAACAACTACGAGAAAATCTTAAAATGAAAGGTCTCACAAGAGCAGGACAACTATTTGAAGGGGAACAATTCTCAACAAAAGTGGAACTAGAAAGAAAATTGGAAAGGCAGATAGACACTTTCAGCTACCTACAGCTCAAAAATGCATTTACACAATCAGGGAAAAGCACACACTACGCTAGACAACCAGCGCTAGTGTTAAGTATAATATTTGAAAGAGCCCTGAGTAAAGGACACCTAGCTAGAATTTACAAGACCCTGAAAGGCATATGGTACCCCAAGGAATTAAAGTATATTAAAAAATGGAGAGATAACCTAAACATAGAAATTACGGAAAGGGATGAAAAGATTAATTGAATATATGCACAACTGTGCATTCTCCCAAGAAATAAAAGTGTGTCAAATTAAACTGGTGACAAGATTCTATATGACTCCATCACAATTTAAAAACATTGGTGAAGGGAACTCAGGAGCATGTTGGCGACAATGCGGGGAGGAAGGGGATTATGCGCACTGCTGGGGGGGATGCAACAGAATACAGCCACTATGGAGAACAGTATGGGCAAAAATGGAAGAAATGATCCATATAACGATCCCATTTCGTCTGGAGATTGCGCTCCTGGGTCTTTTCCCGGAGGTGCAGATCCTAAAAACTCATGCAGACTCGTGCACAGCTTTTTTACAAGCAGCAAAAAAAAGTAATAGCCTCCCACTGGAAAGACCCAAAAGAACTGAAGGAGGGTGAACTCTTAAACAGAATGTGGTACCATATGACTATGGAAAAAATTACAGCGAACTTATTAGATAAAAAAGATTATTTCACGGCAAAATGGTATATGCACATTGCGAAGAACAGACTTACCTCCAGATGAGAAACCTTCTTGTTTGACTACTACATTTAAACATCTTTCATTACCTGTATCTGAATCCACCTGTTTGAATTGTGGGTTAGGGAGGGGGGAACGGGATGAAGATAAAGTTTTATGTAATATTAGTTCTTGATGTGATTAAAATAAGCAATAAAACTTTTTTTAAAAAAAAAATATATATATATATATCCACTATGGCCATTCTGTGCATGAAGATGGTGGCAACACTGCTACCTCCATTTTGGAAAGGGCGCACATGCACAGAATGGCCCTGGCAGCCATTTGCGCATGCGTAGTGATTTTTTTATTTTTTAAAAGTATTTTACATGAAAAAATAAATGAAAACAAATGAAAGCAAATATGTCATTTGCTTATTCATTAGTTTTTGGAACATTAGTTACTAAAATAAATGGGGTCTGTTCGTTTTAGTAACTAATAAAAACAAAACAATTTGCACAGTCCTACAATGGAGTGTCTGTCGGTAAGCAAAGAAGATGAAATAAGGAAGGCATCTGAAAGGTTCAGAGGACTTCCTTATTCCCTATGTCAGCTGTTACAGTTTCCCTTCCTACCCTACAATGTGGTCCTTGAAATCACAGAAGTTAGGGTTGGAACCTGAAGGGTCATCTAGTCCTTGCTCCAAGGCAGGATAACCTCTGACTACGGCATCACGATTGATGCAACAGATGCTTCCCCAGCTAAGTTTTGAAAACACCCAAGGAGGGAGATTCTACAGCCTCCCAAGGCAATGTATTCCATTGCCCAACAGTTCTTACAGTTAGGAAGTTTCCCCTAATATCTAATTGAAATCCACACTACTATAATTGAAGCCCATTCCCTCTTGTTCTATCTTCTGTAACAGTGAAGAACAAATGTTCACTTTCTTTTTTTAGGCATTTTTTAAAGGTATTTGAAAACTATCCTGTCAGTCTTGTCTAGGCTGAACGTACTCAATTTATTCAGCCTTTCCTCATATGGCCTGTCTTGTTCATGTTGCCTGGCCTGCTCGACTAAAGACTTGTCCTGTTCTTGGGCTTTGCTTTTTAGCTTTGGGTGCAAGAACGACTTCCCGTTGCCAAATCCACTGACCATGGTACCGACCTCCAGACAGTACAGCTGCTTATGAAGAAAAATCAGGTGAGTCCAACCCTGCATGCTTTGCCTCCTGTTGAAATTGAAGCGGTTCACAGGCATCCATATGCTGACTGGGCCTTTGTTGAATATGTGGACTATCCTCTCCCCAAACCCAGAGTTGTCTGCAGTGCCACTGTTGAAGGGTGGGGCAGTAAACTGTTCTGAATGCTTTGCTTGTTACTAGGACTGAAACTTGATCTTGCCTTTCTCAGCGAGAATCAGGGTTCTTGGCTTGTTCTTGCAAATGAGAACGAGCCAAGAAACTGCCTAGATTGTCACTGAAGCAGTGAGAAATTCAAGACAGATCTCCCTCCCCCTGCACTTAAAAACAAACCCAAAAGGGCCTTTTACAGCCCTTACTTCCCCCCCGTTCCCTGTCATGTTCTCACCTGGCTGCTCTAGCACTAGGGGAGAGAGTGTATTCCTGCTCTTCCCCCCCAGACTGTGCTAAGGGGCTTGGGCACTTCCCAAAGTGCTGCCCTGGCAGGCGGAGCATCAGTGAAGCCCCTTGGGGGTTGATCAACTGTAGCCAGTCTGAAACTGGCTAGGCAGCTGCTTGAGGGCTTTGCAAGGGGCTGCCTTGGCCAGGAGAGCTGGAACTCCAGGCCAGGGCAGCCCCTTGCAAAGTTGGGTCAGTGCACTCTCCACCCTACCCCCCTTGCCAAACAGATGTTTGAGGAGGAGCCGGGCTTGAAATCTCACAAGAACTTGAACCTGTTGTCATGATCCCAGCAAGATCTTGAGCCTCATTCTTATTCTTTTGAGATTTCTCACAAGGATTGTTTTTATTCTCATTTCAGCCCTAGTTGTTACCTCAGCAATGCTCTGTGTTGGACCATGTTCCAGTTAATAGTTAATTTGATATAGTCAGGACTTTGTTTGGTCTTACTCCTGAAGCATTCACACAAACAGAACATTTAAACCAGCATTATTCAAGAATATGAAGAGAAGCATATTCTCCTGAAAAACCAGGAGCGTGTACTCTACTTTGGTTTATATTTCAAAGTAACTGTTCATGTGAACACTTATCAGTGTGAGGGTGATGTAGTGATCACTGGGCTATGCTCATCTCAGCTAGGGGGGAGACTGATGCAGTATTTTGTTTATGCTGTTCATCCAAATGCTACTGAAATGGAATAGTACTTCAATTTGGAGTTACAGCAAATGTTGTAACGAGGTGAAGCCTTGCCCACCATAAATCTTTTAGGATTGGGGCCCAGGCAGCAGTCTCAATCTGGAATTAACTCAACAAGTCCTTTATTTACAGGTATTCCCCACCATGTTCCTCTATGTACATATGCTGTCCCACTCTCAGTGGCTTGGGTTCTCCGGGTCAGTCAGGCCACTAGCCCCCTGCAAAACCCCACACACCCCTGTCTGCTTGCTGTCTGCAAAACCCCACACACCCCTGTCTGCTTGCTTTCCTGCTCTCATCAAGCTTCTTAACATTAATCCTGCTTCACCAGTTTTTCTTCAGTTCCCATTGAAAGTCTAGATAACTCCTGTTTTTCTATGAAGGTTCCCAGCCCCTTACTTGATTCTCAAACAGGCTCTCATAAATCCATCTCTTTCAGCAGCCTTCAAGCCCCTTTCCTGGGCTTAGAACAGAGTTCTCCCTTCTGGCTCCCACTCTGTGAGCAGCCTTCCTCACTAGGGCTGTAGCGGAATATCACAGCGGTAGCTATTTCCGGCGGAAACAGTGTTTCCGCAATTAGTGGAACGGCATGGCAGAGGCTTTCATTCCGCGGTTTCATTCCGCGGTTCCGCTTATTTAATTCCGCAACTTAGTGGAATCGTGGAAACATGACATTTTCACTATTTCCGCAATTCCGCCAGCGCCAAAAAATAGCGGAATAGCGGTTTTCCGCGATTTCCGCAATTTTTCCGCAATTTGCAGAATTCCGGCAGAATTAGCGGAATATCCGCAGAAAAGTCACGGTGTGGCGCGGGCAGTTCCGAAATGGCGGAACGGAATCGCGGCGCGGTAAAAGCTGCTGCCGCATCAGCCCTATTCCTCACACTGAGCTACTCTCTCCAGTTCTCCCAGAACTGCTTCTCCCCAGGCTGACTTGAGCCACACCCTTCTGCCCAGTCCTCCCACCATTGGTGCACCTGAAGCCCCACTTGTGCCTTTACTGCGCTGGTGCTAATTAAAACAGAGTAACTACTTTGATTTACCTCTCTTCATTGAAACGTGGCCTTGGAGAGCAATTGAGACCCTTCACAATGGAAGACAAGGCACCTGACGCTGCCTAAGAGACTTGGATGGCCCTGTAGCAGGGTGGTGCTTGCCCAGAGTAAGGCAGTTAGGATTGCGGCATATGTCTCTATCTACAGTACAGCACAGTCCCAGGTTCCTAGCCTTGGTTCTTTCCCACTTAACCTCTAGGTAGGTCTTAACTCTCCAGGTGCAGCCCCTTAGGCTCACCAGTTTGTTCAGCCGCTCTCAGCAGTGTTTCAGCCATTGGGACAGCACCAGCAATCCCTTCTAGCTGTACTCCCTCCAAACCAAAGAGTCCTCATAGAGCTCCTGCTTCCTTGTTTCCCCCTCTAGCACTCAGCCACCCTCAGGCTTGAGCTCACACAGCTGCCCTCCTAATTAAGCGCTGTCCCACCTTTCTGAAGTGCCTGCAGCTCTGCCAGAACTTCTCACATGCAAAGGACTCTAGCCTGTTACTGGCCCATTGCCAATAATATCAATGGGGATTTACCATTTTCCTTGTGGGACCACAGAGGCAACTCATTGGTCAAAATTCTTTGCACTTGAACATCTCCCTTTCTGAAGGAGGTCTGGCTGCTGAATCCCAGCTTCAACTTCACGAATGCATCTGTCTCTGTTTCCCCTCTCCTTTGACCTATCTCTAATTAATGATTATTCAGTGCCAGATAGATTGCTAGCACTATATAAATAATAATAATGGCTAGGCAAAGCAAGGCAACTCACTTAGATAAATAGCACTATGCAATGCAGTCACTCCTGAAACCAACATCCAAATGTGACCTCGGAAGTTTCAGTTAATTGTGCCACTGTTTCATGTTAGACTCTACAGAAGGAAATTGCCGGCCATGCCCCACGCATCGAGGAAGTCCTCCGCAGAGGAGAGGGCATGGTGGCTGAAGCAGACAGGGTCTGCAGTGATGTCAAGGAGCGCCTTGGACTGCTGAGAGACTCCTGGAGCTCTTTGCAAGAGGAAACTTCCAAGAGGCTGCAGCGCCTGCAAGAAGCAAATGAGGCTCAGCAGTATTACTTGGATGCCGGAGAAGCAGAGTCCTGGATAAGTGAGCAAGAGCTCTACATGATAGCGGATGAGAAACCAAAGGTAGGAACGGCTAAACCAGGGATGGGGCGCCTCAAGCCCAGGAGCCAAATGTGGCCCATTGCTAGTTTTTATTTGGCCCACTTCCAGTTCCCACCTCCAAGCACTGAAAGTCTTAGATAAGAGTAAAAGAGCAGAGATGAAGGCATGCACACAAAGATGGAGGACAAATCCATGATCTGGATCCTCCCCTTCCTGAGGGCTCCCCTTATGCACCCCTGCCCCCAACTTTGTGTCCCTCAGAGTTTGTTCTAATTTTCAAAGTGACCCCAGTAATTAAAAGGTTCCCCACCCCTGGGCTAAAGCATAAGAGTAAAGCACCAGAACAGGATTCAGTGCTTCAGCCAGCCTTTCATTCTCTAGGGGCTGTGTTCATATCTGGAGTAAGTGGTCACAGGCCCAGGAAAGTCTGTGGTCTTCTGCCTACATATACCATTGGAAAGGTTGGCCCATAATGTCTTGGGGCATGTCTGTGTGAATGCTTTGCCCTACTGTAACTTCCCACTGAAATGTTATGGGGCATAGTGGGCACATGCTCCATCTCTCCCTTCATCCCAGACATGGGAACTGAGTGAGAAGGTGGTCTGGTCCCCAACCCCTCTCTCAGCCTATTCCTCCTGGCTTTCCCTGTTTCCAGCACTGCCTAGTGGCTGTGGGTGCCTCGCTCTGAGCAATCCCACACAGTCACTGCCTGCCTGGCCAGTTCTGGGAACTTGGGCTTCTTCAGCTGTGAAGAGGCAGCTGCAATGCTTGGATTCAGGCTGGTGTAGCCAGTGGGTCCTGTGCCACGAGAGAAGCAGGAGATGGGGAGTGCAGAGAACAAGCAAAGCAGGTGGTTTTCCTTGCAGCAAGTAGCAGTCTTCTACAGGACAGATCTTTTATTTGAAGTGCTGCCACTGATCAGGGACAAGCTACTCCATAGCAGAGTTTTGCATGGAGACTCTCTCAGTGCTTTGCAAGATCTTAAAAGGGCAAGGTAAAGAGGGAGGACATAATGCATAAGGGGAACCAGCAGTGGATCCTAAAAGCACCCCAGCAAAGGCCCAATACAATTTCATACGTTTTTATCTTAATCTTAATTCTGTCTCCTACAATTAATAACTGCCTGCCGTGATGTTTAACATGTTACACAGGTCATATAGACTCTAAACTCCTTTAGATTTCATCAAATCATTTCAGAAATATATCAGTGTTGAGATTACATACATTCATACCATATCATACTTCATCGCTAATAGTCCCCACAACAGGCATATCAGAGCATTTTTGTAAATGCCCTGCCTGTCTGGGAGTCACTAAGGGTGTGGAAATTCTGCCTGGGAATCATTAGTGTAGGGGCAAGAATCATCCACTGCTTGGCAATAGGTCACCTCAGGGCCAGCTTTAGGCAGAGGCAGTAGGGTTAACTACCCAAGCCCGTTCACTTTGGGGGACCCTGCAGGAAGCACTGCCCCTGGAGCCCCATTGCTGCCGATCCAGAGGGGCCCTGAGAATTCCAACAACACTACTGTTGTTTGGTCCCGACACTGCTCCTGAGTTTTGTGGTGGCAATGGGCCTCCAGGGGCCCCTGGAAAACCGTGTCAGGTAACAGCAGGAACTCCTGGGCCCTTTAAGGTTTACCCAGGGGGTAAGGTAGCTAGATTGTGCTGGAGCAGGGGGGTGGGGCCCAGCAGTTGGGAAGGAGTGCTGTGGGTGGATGGAGTCAGACCTTCCCACTTGCAGAGCTCTTGGGCAGACTTGCAGGTCCTGCTTCCCTGCCCCAGGTCAGCTTAGCCACTCACTCCCCAGTATGTCCTGGAGACCCCGGGAGCTCCTGATGTCACCTATCATGGCTCCATATGATAGGAATAATCAAAGAAACCAGATTTGATTGGAATGATGCAGGTGGATTGCTAAACCTGCAGTGGAGTAGTTCCTCACTTGCCCACCGCACATGCACACACACAAACAGCCCCTCATGTGTGTGTGTGTGTGTGTGTGTGTCTCTCTCTCTCTCTCATACACAAACAGCCCTCATTAACCCATGATCACATCCACACACCCAGCCCCACTTACATGCATGCTCTCTCTCACACACACACCCAGCCCCTCCCCTCACCCATCACATGCACACAAGCAGCCCCCTCACCTATTTATCTTTCTCTTGTGTGTGCACACAACGCACCCCGTCAAAAGGACTGTCCTATTGGGTCAGACTGAGGGACCATAAAAATAATTTCTCTTATTCCTGAGCAATCACCAGACTTCCAATTGTTAAAAGGGAATAATAACTATGGGGGCAAGGCCATAGGGGCCCTGAATTTTAATTTTGCCCTGGGCCCCACAAATTCTAACCCCAGCCCTGGGTCACCTAGAAACAGTGCCAGTAAAGGCTATGGTTCACACCCTGTGGTCAAAGGAGGCCCCACTGAGGGGCCAGTCCTGGTAGCCTATGGACCAGTGCTCCTGAGGCTCCAGGACAGGCTGTTTCTGTGGGACCCTCTCTCTGCCTGCAACTCCCAACCCCCAGAGAGGCTGCTTCCTGCGGTGCCTTGACCTTCCTTCCCAGGACTGGCCTTACCACAGAGTGACATAGGGCAGCTGTCCCAGGTCCCACTCTTTCTGGGGGCCCCACAGTGGTCCTTATTTGTGCGGGCCTTACTCCCTCCCAGTGGGGTCCCAAACTTGACCACCTTTAAGGCACAAGGGAGGCTGCCCCCAAGGGGGAGGGGCCACCAGGGGCCCCACATTTTATCTTTGCCCTTGGCTTCACAAATTCTAAGGCCAGCTCTGTCCCTTCCCCTTATCTTAAGCACCTACTAGGGTGGGGATCAGGGACCTGCAAGAGCAAGTTAAACTGGTGGGGCTATGGAGTGCAGGGCTATGGTGGCCCCACATTTTCCCCCTGAGCCAGCCCTGCCTAGAAGCAGCCAGGACACTTGGGAGCTAGGGGCAGTGGTACAAATTCTGCCCTACTGTTCGAGAGTACATGTCTTATGCTCCGGAGATGGGGCAGGTTGCCACCTACCTGTCCGCCCCAATCTCCGGCAGAGCCAAACAGCTGTTTGCACGAGCTCACTTCAGCGCCTTCCCCTCCCGAGTTTTTGAAGGCAGGATCCACGGCATTCCATATGCAGATAGATTATGCCCTTTTGACAATATTATCACGGAGACAATGGGGCATATTATCTTACATTGCCATCTGTATGGTGGCCCACGACAGGAACTCCTAGTCCCCATCTTGGGTAAGTTCCCAGGTAGGGATGACCAAGTATTACTAGCAGTTCTTTTGGATAGTACAGATTTGGATATCACTCGAAATGTAGCCTTGTTTTTGTTAAGAGCCGTGCAATTGAGAACTCAGTTTTTGAGTAGTACTCCTCTGATCATGTAAATATAAGCAAGCTCTAATTGCTTATTTTAGGGCTGTTTGCTGTGCGATGGCTGGATGTTGTATTCAATATGATGTATTAAGTAGTGACTCTTTGTATGTTTTTTTTTGTTATTGTTTTTTTTATATTCTGCAATGATCTAAAGATCACGCAATAAATGCATTTGATTTGATTTGCCCTACTGCTGTGTCAGGTGTGCAGGCACAGCACCTGTCAGGACCCAGGCCTCAAACTAGTAACCCTGGGACTCCTGGGCAGTGGCTAACTCCCTAGCATCATTGCTCTTCCTTAGCTTGGCCCCTGGCTGGGCTGTGCAGGCCTTGACTGTATAAGGGTGAATGCAAAATTCCTCCAGTTCTGATTTTCAGTCTGAATGGGTCAGTTTGCCCGTTCTGATCGAAAACCAGAAGCAGCAGTAGTTCATCCGATTCCCATTCAAATTGGACAAAATATTATTATTTTTAATTGCACATGCCAAATGGACCCAAACGGTGGCAATAACGTCGCCATGTTTTTGGGTAAGGGTGGCAGCCATTTGTGTATGTACAATGTGGGTTTTTTTAATTATTATTTTTGGTCTGGATGTCGATCAGAAAAAATGTTTCAATTGCAATTCTGTTATAGCTATATTCCATGAAATATTCCATGAAAATGGAACAGCTATTTCGAACTGGTCAGGCCACTGCACTGGTCAGGTCACACCCCTCCCCAAGTTATATGTAAGGTGAGCCTTGAAGCCACATTAAACTGTGCAGATCATCTGTTTCCTTTTCCTGTTTCATCAAGCCTGTTTGCCTCTGGATCTGCTCTCCTTATCACACAGACCCTGCTCTGTTTGCCCTTGGACTGTCTCTGTCCTGTTCTGTTACCTGTTTTGGACTTTGTCTGAATCTGCCCAGAAAAAGTCCTGCCCCAAAACTGGTCTTTCTACCTGTTTATCCTGTTTGCCCTCTCTGATACATTTACTGGGCCCCAATCCTGTACAAGCTCCCTGGACCTGCTTCCCTGTGTTCCTGACAGCACCATCACACTGGGGGTTGAAAGCAGAGTTCCAAGCCCAGCCCCTGGCTGTGCTGTGTAGACCTTGACTGTATAGGGGTGAATATCTGTCAGGACACCAGCCAAAGTCTCCTTAGGGGTTCTTGGAGTCCCCTTTGGATTGCGCCCTTGGGGAGAGTGGAAAGGGACATGTTCCTCCTATCTTGAGTTTAGGGTGCAGGAGACAATATCTTGGAAGCAGAACAAGAGGGCAGAACTGTTGCCATTTTGGGGGAGGAAGTCAGTGGGTGGGGCTTTGGGACTTCACATAGGAGTAATTATTACTGGGAATGTGGGGTGCAGGCTCTTCACCATTCCTCCCCCTCCACCACAATTCCAGGGATATAGGGATGGGTTTTTTGTGGGTCAGAATCCCTCATAAAGTTTAGCCCAAAGTTATCCCCTTCTCCACCCAACCCCCTTACTTTGACCTGATGTTACTCCCTGGCTGCACCACCAGGTCTGCTGCACTGTCTGTCTGCCCTGGATTTGCTATGATTGCAGCAATACTGAGGCGTTTGTGTGGTTGTGGTTCCAGGATGAAGAGAATGGGATTGTAATGCTGAAGAGACACTTCCGCCAGCAGCGATCTGTAGACGACTATGGGAAGAGCATCAAGCAGCTGGCTGGCCGGGCTCAGAAGCTGCTTTCAGCTGGCCACCCAGAAGGGTGTGTATGATCTGGGCAGCCCTACATTTCAGACAGCACGGGAGACCCATGTTACTTATAGCCATAGCAGTATTTATTTATTTGTTTATGGCAGTAGCTCTCGCCATAGCCATTATTAAAAGTTCAATAGCATAAATAAAATTGTACAACCAACATACACATAAAAAATATATAATCTGCTGCACCAAAATTATACAAACATTCATAACAATTAGTTATCTGCTGCACCAACTAAGAACAAATAACAATAAAAATCCATCATACATACAAAGCAATAACAGACAAAATTATAGCTCAGCCTAATAGCCAGCCCGATTAAGATTTCCCATCAGCCTGCATAATTTATGGCAAATATGGGGTGACACTTCCTTATGTCAGCTGCTTTTTTCGCATAGACTGCCAAATTAATGATCGTATGTGATTTCTGCTACTGACAAAGCCAAATCATTTTTTCCCGCTTGGTAAAAAAAGGCACCTCCCTTAGAATGGGCAGAAGGTGGTTCTCCCTAATATCAGTAAAATAGCGGCATTCCAATGTGAAATGGATAACATCCTCCACCACCTCCGTTCCATATGTGCATTTCCTCTGTTCTTTAGGGATACCATAAATACGACCTAGCGTAACTGCTGATTTCATCAGTGACATCCGCAAGCGTCTCAGATGAACCCGGCAACAGCTATTCGATACAACTGTAAGATATTTGGCCATGTCACAAGATGGTATCCAATATATATAATAGGGAGAAATTTTACTACATCGTACAGCTGCGACGTCATCCTGCCGAGCTATATCAGCTAATCTCTGCAAGAGATCTATCTTTTCACTTTCTGAGGAAAATGCTCATCTCTGTTTATAACATAGTTAAAGCCAGCTCTATTCAGAATCTTTATAAGAAATTATAACCACGGGGACTGACAAGCGGTGGGTTTTACCATATCCTCAAAATAGCACATTTTCAATAATCTCCCGGGTGGCAGTGTTAATAGCATAAACCAGATTTTGACAACTCTGTGCATAACCAAAAATTTAACAGGTTCCATTCCAGTTTCCACCCACAGCAAAGCCACAGGGGTAGAGGGTGACAGGCCTAAGGTAGCCCTTAAGAATTTGTTCTGGACCACCTCTATCGCCTCACTAACAGAATAACTCCATACTTCAGCTCCATATAATATCTGTGGCAGAACTTTCCCTCTAAATGCTTTACAAGCAGCTTGTAGTGAAATGGACCCCTGTAGAGCATGGAACTGCCTGACCGCCAGTGATGACTGAAGTGCTCTTTGTTTTGCTGCCTCTGAATGTACTCTCCAGCCCTAATTACATGAAAATCTTAGTCCATATAGCCATAGCAGTACCCCTGCACTAGTGCTGAGGGTGCTTGGCCTTCCTAGTTATGCAACCCCTGGTTCCAGTAGCTTGATATTTTTCCACGCTATTTGGGATGAAATTTCCCATGCCTCAGCTGCGCCTCAGCTTCATTTTCTTTTTCTTTTAATTTTAGTAAACATGGTTCAGCCATTTCTGAAAATAGGAATTCGGGAAAGTGGAAAGTAGAAGGGTTTGCCTGCTTCACTGAGAAGCTCTAGCACATTAATTAATATTGTACTTGGGGGCAGAGACTAGAAGTTTGGTGGAGGAGGGGAGGTTACCTTTTTGCCAGGGAGGCATCTCTTGCTATTCATGTAAAATGCTACCCAACATCAGAGAATTGGAAGCCTCTGAGAGGAGTTTGTACATGCCCAGTAGACTAATCATCCTATTTAAGCAGGCGGTTGGATTAGATGACCCTTGAGGTCCCTTCCTACTTTGATTCTTTTATAATTCTGTTACTTGCTAGATTGGCTGCAGCATTATCTGAAGTTTCTGTCTACACTGAACATGCTCAGGGCATGCTAAGGAAGTTACAGAATTAGGAGAGCAACACATAATTCTACTCACCTACTGTATAAACTGTCCCATTCTCCTCCTAAAATCAACCACATCCACATAACTTTAAGGGTGTTAATAAGTGAAATGATATCCTGCTGGATTCGGGGTTCAGTCCATGTTTCCGCCACTTACTGTGTAGAGCCCCTTGTGTGTAATGATTGTGCGTCCATGTAGTTCCCACTTGCAGGTTTAGCATGTCCATCCTAATAAATAGAGAGGCATTCTTCCCTGCCATGCTCCCGCCACCTCTCGGTTATCAATATCCCACCCCGCCTCCCACTTTCCACTCACAGCCATGGTAAACCATGGGAAGAAGAAACAACCCCAGCTGTTTGTTTCTTCTGGGCTATGACTCAAGGAGGCATTCCAGCACCTAGTATCCCCCACCCACCCCTGCAGGTTCATACCAGCAATGTGAGCACTGGATGACTGAAACAAGCCTTTTGTTATGCACATAATACAGAGGGAAGAATTTGTTGAGTGGCTTGATTTAAAAATTGAAATTGAAAGTAAAATAAATCAAGTAATGAGGATTTGTATGTTATCACCCAGTTTCTTGCAAGACTGACTCACAGCGATGTAGTAGCAGGCAGCTCCACAGTTTCATTGGCGTCTTGCTGCGGCTTTCGGTGTTGGTAATCCCTCTCGTTTTGCATGAACTCCCCGGTCAAACATGTGCCTCTTATACCCCTCTGTATCTTCCCCATGATCAGATACTGTGGGTCAAAACCATCCCCACTCAAGCATGTGCTGCACTTCTTCGCATGCCCAAACTTAGTGTAGCGCAACCCGCTCTCCTTCAGTCAGTTCACCTTTCCTGTACCCTGAGTCACTTGTTTCCCCTGCTCTGGGCCTGTAGAGATTAATCTCTGCAACCCACTCAATGCACTCCTGGTGGCCCCTTGAGTATCTTCTCATAGTCATCAGGATGGAGATAAAAGGTCACAGATGGTCCAAACTCGGTTAATGAGTTCCCTACTTCAGACAGCGCACAAATGTCAAACAGAGTGTCTGTCTTGTTTGGGTCCCCATCACACATCTCACCTTGGTCTCCCACTCTTCCTTTCTGCACAACTTTAAACTGTAGCATGGTAGCACAGTGGTGTCACTCCATCGTGTACACTTGATATCCCGCTTTCTGTATATGCCACCCTATACGTGCATAGTCTACCTCAGAGGATGGGTCTGCCAGTTGACTGTGTATATCAGGCTTCATTAAAATGTCAGCAAAGGCTAGAGTATCCATAATTCATCTCTCTCCTGGTTACCCCGGTTGCCTGCAGCACTCACAGGGAAAATCCATTGGTGTTCCTGGAAAAACAACCCACACCAATAACTTTCTTTTGAGTTATGACCCCTCATGTTCAGTGCAAGGAAAGACGGTTACTTTCAGTAGATACAAAACTTTGAATAGCTTTTAACTAATGGACGATAGCATTTCAGACTCCCATCAAGAAGCCCACTTACATTCCTTGGAGAGCGACTTTCACTGCTTTGAACGCACTTCCTACCTCCCCTAATTTTAACATACATCATTGCCCCCCTCTCTTTAACAAAGAGTATTCATCCTAAAAATTTTAGACAATTTTCAGTGGATTGGCGTGCGCACTGATGTGCTTGTCAGAACGTTCCATGGCAATCCAAACTTTGGTCAATGCTCATTAGATTTTTATTGACCTGCAAGCAGTACATATTTCATCTATTGCTGTACTGTGGCGAACTACTGTCATTCTGATCTATGCAGCCACACAAGGATGTTTATGCAGTTTAATTACCACCTGGAATGGCAGTACAGGTGCATGAACACACATACAACCAATAGAAGCTTTATAAACATATTACACCCAATAGCCAGCCTGTATTGGCATATAACTAATAATAGCCAATAGCAGCTCACACATGACACACAGCCAATCCTGGCTAGGCATCATTCCCTCTTGTCACACAGTTCAAAAGCTTAGGCATGTGGTCTGCAGAATCCACAGATGCTGTAACTGCATCCATGGCAACCGTGGAGAATTTCCTCATGCTCATTACTACACTCCAAGCCTCTATGACCCTCCTTGATGGGATCCACCGACAGACTCAAGAGATACATGTTTACCACCATTTTTCCCTTGGTGTGTGGTCTGAGAACAAAAAGGCCAGGTTAGCAGCGGGAGCAACACCATAGAGGTGACTCCTGCTTCAGCACCGTGCACTAGCCTCCTGTCAGCATGCACACACCACTCTGGGGAAGGTAAGAGCCATAGCCACCCACAGGAGGTTCATTACAAAGTATTTGATGACTGGCGCTGCTTCAAATGTGGATGCCATTTGCAGGGCTGTACCGACCGAGAGGATTGTTCATGTGAAGGAGAGAAAACACGGACTGGTAGGAGAACGTGCTGGGCTCCTGGGGAGATGCTGAATGGATCTCTAACTTCAGGATGCCATGTTGCCTCTTCCTACAGATCACCCAAGATCCTCAGGCCTCAAATGGAGAAACAGAGCAAGGTGATGTGGTTGCCCATCCCATGGAGAAGTGTGTTGCCATCACCATATAAAAGCTTGCCACTCCTGCTGCTCTACCGCCAGGGCCCCGAGGGAAACGCGGGTCTGCGATTCACAGATTTCCCGCGGAATTCCCCTTCCCCGCGGAATCTCCTGCCCCGCTTACCCCAGCGCAGAATTTCCAGCCTGCACTGGGGGGACGTGGGGCAGGAGATTCCATGAGGGGAGGGGGATGAACAAACCCTCGGGGCTTCCCCTCCCCAGCCTCCCCAGTTGCCAGGGGGGGAGGCACCCCCTTTAGATAATTAATTAACTTACCAGTGACGGCAGCAGCAGCTGCTCCGTCCAGCGCGCTCGTACTTCCTGCTCGTACTTCCTGGCCCCTCCCGACGGGGCCTCTCAGGGCGACGCAGCCAGATGAC
>QEPC01001114.1:598211-608630 GCA_003113815.1 Sphenodon punctatus
GAAGAATTGGGGCCCTGTCTACCGCCCAGCAATTTGATGTTGGCACCTCCATGATTGGACAATACTAGTTGAGGTTTGCCTTGGGATCATGGATGAGCTGGACCATGTCATGCAGTTGGTTCAACTTGTGGAAGTAATGTAGGGCTTTCAGCAAGAGGGATTCCCGAACTGCATAGGGGCGATCAATGGGAGCTGTAACATCCCATCTGCCCATCCCATAGGAAGGACCACTACTTGAACTGGAAGGGGTTTTTCTCTGTGGTTCTTCAGGTGATAGTGGACCACTGTGCCCATTTTGTCAATGGAGTGGCCAGGTGATCTGGGAAGAACCACAATACCTGCATATTCCATCAGTCTCCCTTCATTGGCCGCATGTACACTGGGGACTTTGAACCCTCCACTGAAGCATGTATTGAAGGAGTGTTCATGCGACCTGTTGTTCTTGGGGACCCTGGCTACACACTGAAAACCATCGATCATGAAGGCCTACAGCATTGCCCGCACTTCGAAACAGAGGTACTTTAACCAGTAGCTCCATGCCACATGGTCTGTTGTGGAGTGAGATTTCAGTCTTTTTGAAAAATTTTATTTATTTATTTACTATATTTTTATCCCGCCCCCTCCTGCTAATAGCAGCTTGGGGCAGCTAACACATCAATAAAAATACACAATATAAAATACAATTTAAATTTTTTTATAAACAAATAATATATATATATTAAAAAATAGTAAAACACCACAAAAGAATGGAAAACCCTCCTCCCTAACCCTCATCCCCCACCCTACCTATCTCCCTCACCAAAAGCCTGACAGAACAGTCAGGTCTTACATACTCGTTGAAAGAAGAGGTCGGGGGCCACACGAACCTCTGCTGGGAGGGAGTTCCACAGCCATGGTGCGGCTACCACAAATGCCTTCTCCATATTAGTCACTCCCTGAGATACCTGAGGGACTTCAAGAAGGGTGCCCCCAGTGGACCGCAGGGGCTGACCCAGAGCCCAGGGAGTGAGGCGGTCCCGCAAATAGGTATGGCCCAAGCCGTATAGAGCTTTTAAGCACCAACACCTTGAATCGGGCCTGGAAGACTATAGGCAGCCAGTTCAGAGAGCAGAGCACTGGTGTAATGTGCTCATGGTGACCCATCCCCATGAGAAGGTGGACTGCCAAATTCTGCACCAGCTGCAGTCTCCGAACCGTCACCATGGGTTGCCCCATATAGAGCACGTTACAATAGTCCAGTCTTGAGGTGATGAAAGCATGGATGATGGTGGCCAGGTCAGAGTCCAAGACATATGGCCGAAGCCACCAAACCAGATGTAATTGACGAAATGTGCTCCTTGCTATAGCCCCCACCTGGATACCCAGGTGGAGCTGAGAGTTGAGGAGCACCCCCAGACTATGAATCTGAGGAACCAGCAGAGGGTGCACCACCACCTTACCTACCAATATCACCTCCGTCTTGTTGAGATTCAGCTTCAGACGGCTCGCCCACATCCAGTCCCCCACACCGGGTCTGCACCAAGACTGACGGATCTGGGTCTGATGGAAAAAGAGGGGTAGAGTTGGGTGTCATCAACATATTGGTGACACCGAACATCAAACCCCCTCACAACCTTGCCCAATGGCTGCATGAACACATTGAACAGGAGAGGGGACAAAATAGAACCCTGCAGGACCCCACACAAAAGGGGGGGGGGTGAAGAACAATCCCCTAGCACCACTCACTGAGTTCTTCCGGCCAGGAAGGAGGGGAACCATTTAAGAATAGTCCCGCCCACCTCAGCTTGGTCCCACAGGCAGGTCACCAACATCTCATGCAACAGTATCAAATGCAGCTGACAGATCTAACAAAATCAGCAGGGTCGCTCGACCCTTTGGAAGCAGCACTGGAGGGTAAGTGTGGGCAGAATTGATTTCCAGCTCGAGACCACTCCACTGCTAATGACTGCCACCTGTGTTATGCACAGCATATGTGAGACAGGCAGGGCTGCTTTGGAGAACTCCCCTCCAGTTTTCTCCTGCTCCATCTTCCCTTAGCACCAGGCCGGCTGCCTTTACTTCCTTGTGTCCCATCCCTCTTGCCCATTGCCTTGCCAGCAGCCTTTCTCTGTGAATTTCACATGGCTGGCAGCCTTTCACTGGGAGATTAGTGTCGTCCTTTCCCATCCCCCCCCAGACCTTCCCCTGACTAGTGTCACATCCCCAGTCCCTAATTCATAGCCAGGGGCCTTTCTGTCCCACAATCTGGCATTTTTTGTAGCCACTCCCCCTCCAAATGCCTAACTCCCATGACAATGTATTGGTATCCCAAAGCGCCATCCACCCCCCTCTCAAACTTCCCTCCTTCTGAACAAGAAGCAAAGAAATTATGGTTTATAAATAACAAAACAAATTTATTTTAAAAATCTAATCTTTTTGCACCTGCTCCTTTTGGGGGCAACTGTTGGGTGCAATTGCTTGGGTGCGGGGACGTTTTCCCAATCCTAATCATGAGGCTTTGTTGGGGCAGTTTGTTTAGCAAGAGGGATGCAGGAATTATTGGTGGGGAGACATGCCTAGCCCAGGCACTGTCCACTGACGTTGGCACCGTGTGGAGAAGGGTCCGTGGCTTTTTCTGGGGGGTGAAGTGAGGAGGGTACCAGGATGAGTGGGTGGTTTCCCCATAGGAGTGTATGAATGCTCAATGGGGGCTCAGAAATGGCACCTACACAACATTGCTTGCTCCAGTAGGGAGGTCTGGACACAAATCAGTTGGGAGAGGCTATTTTGAGTTTGCTCCCACATCTCACTCACATCCTTGTTCATGGTGCTGTCCGACAACGCACATTCCTGCCACCGGTGGGCCGTGGCATCCAGGTCCTCATTCTGAACCAGAACCTCAGGTGGCTCCTCACGTAAGGAATGGCTCTCAAGCTGGAGGGGGTACACCATGAGAGTTACAGTGTCCAGGTTGGCCCCTGCTGGCTCCGGGGTGGCAACAGGCAGGGAGAGATGTCTGCTGGCGGTCAGAGCTTCCATGGGGGCTAGTGAGGTTGCAGTGGGAGCAGGAGGGGTCACAGTTGGGGTGGCTGAAGCAGGTGCGGTCAGTGGAGGAGCCACATCCTCCTGCTTCTGGCCCCTCATGAAGGCGCAGCCCCCAAGGAACCATAGCTTCATTTTGGGATGGCTGCCTACCATGGGGCAAAGTGCTCTGTAGAAACACCAGAGCTTAAACAGACAAAGGGGCAGTGGGGGGGAAAGAGGTACAGAGAAGAGCAGTGACTTACCCATAGCAGATAGGGAGATAAAACCTTACCAAACCAAATTCTCCTGAGTCTCAGTTCAGTGCTGTCCCATGCTGCCTCTCCTCTGTAGCTGCTGAGCTGTTTCTGAGGTGAGCTGTCTGGTTTGCAGGGAGCAGATTATCCGGCTGCAGGGGCAGGTGGACAAGCAGTATGCAGGCCTGAAGGAGCTGGCTGAGGAGCGCAAGCGCAAGCTAGAGAATATGTACCACCTCTTCCAGCTGAAGCGGGAGGTTGATGACTTGGAGCAGTGGATCGCAGAGAGGGATGTAGCAGCTTCATCTCCAGAAATGGGGCAAGATTACGACCATGTCACTGTAAGTGACCCTGGCACTGACATGTACTAAACGCTGCCCACCACTCCCAACACATCGCCTGTGCTAGCTTGGGACTGCACTGCAGTGTGAAACGCGGTGTGCTGGGGGCGGGGGGGATGTTCAAGGGGGTGGAGGCTCTTGTGTGAGAGGTGTGGGAGGGATGGGGATTCTTCTCTGCCTGTTTGCCTGGCCTCTCTGCCTTCGGGGATGCTGGGCTTGAGGGGTACCCTCCCGGTTGTCTACAGCCCCTGGGATTATGGATGCTCTAGAAATTGTCAACCTCGGAGGTGGGGTTGTAACTATCTTACTTGGGGGGGAGGGGGGGAAGGACTCCAGAGAGGGGAGTTAGTGGACAGCCTATTCAGGTAGTGTTGGGCAAAGGGAGGTATCCAAATAAATAAATAGTATGGGGCAGTATTGTTGCTGTCAAGTGTAATACTGGTGTGGGAAAAGGTGCTGTGGTAGTGAGGAGCATGACTCTTATAAATGGGATTAATTATTAGAACAATAAAGTGCAAGTATTTGTATGCTAGTGGTAGGAGTTGTATTGTTGCCTGGCAGATGGCAATACTACTGCTCTGTGTGCATGCATGTGCTACATTTTGGTAGGATTGGGAAGAATGCCACTGCTGGGTTTGGGATCGGGGTGCATTGCAACCCAACACAGGAGGAACCCGTTACTAGGGGGACCTATTTTTAGGAGTCTCAGTACTACTGTGGTGTGTGTGTGTGGGTGTGTGTTACACTGCAGCTCAATGGTAGTGGGAAAGATGCCACTGCCAAGCTGGAAGTGCATTGCAGCCCAGAAAAGAAGGATACCATTGTTAGGATGTGCATATTCACCCTGGTATGTTTATTGTCTAGCTGCTGCGGGAGAAGTTCCGTGACTTTTCTCGGGAGACAGGCAGCGTTGGACAGGAGAGGGTGAACAACGTAACCTTAGTCATTGAGCAGCTGATTGATGCCGGCCACTCGGAGGCTGCCACAATTGCAGAGTGGAAGGACAACCTGAATGAGAGCTGGGCTGATCTGCTGGAGCTGACTGACACCAGGATGCAGCTTCTGGCTGCCTCCTACAATTTGCACAAGTACTTCTATGATGGCACCGAAATCCTGGCCCTCATTCAGGACAAGCACAAGGAACTACCAGAGGACCTGGGCCGGGATGTCAACACAGCAGAGTCTTTCCACAGAATGCACACAGCCTTTGAACGGGACATCCATTTGCTGGGAGTACAGGTAAACACTTGCTTACTGAAGGGTCTGGGAAGGGTGCCACCTCCACCACAGCTCGGCTTGGGAGCTGGGTCAGGCCCATCCCTATGAGGCAATCGGCAGTGTGTGACTTTCTGATTGTGGTAGTGGATTTGATGCTTTATTAACATCTATTTAGGGCACTTATTCTGTCACCAAATCTTCCTTTCCTTGCAGTCAGGTAAAGGCATCAGTAGAGGGAACGACAAGGTCATATCCTAGATTCAATATCTGGGCATGGTAGGATTCCCCTGGGAATCTTCTGCATGCAAGGACTGAATTCTGCTGTGTGACTTTGCAGATCATGTCTTGGAGATTTTAAAGCCAGATGGTGCAAGGGTCTGTGGCTGTTTTCAAATGAGACAGTAGCCTACTGGAGTCCATGTTCAGTCCATACAGCCCAATTCACATGTTTAGTGTGTCCAGCCAACTAAACAGGCAGCCTCCTACGTGTATTTCATGCGTTCGCGGGCAGCCTCCACTGGCAGAGAGAGAGGCAGGAATCGATCACTACTCAGATGCTCTAGGATTTTCACCCATGACTGGTGCTGGTGGACCTGTACATGCGGAGGTGCTGCTCACAACCTAATTGATGGGACGCAGACACATGAGCACACATTAGCCTGCATTCATCCACATGGAGGGCTCCACATTTTCCAAGACCACGTTGTGAGTGGGGGCTGCGTATCTGGTGGGTGGTGGCCAGTGAGGGTGAACCTCTAATAATGGGCAGGTGGACACCAACCTGGTGTGGGCTTTTGTGGGCTAACATCTTGCTTGTTAACATCCCATGATCCTGCAGCCATATCAGAGAATCTCACCCAGTCAGTCATTCATGCATCCAGCCTGTACAAACCTGCCCCTGCCAACCCAGTCCAATTCACTGAGGCTTGCTTCTCAGGACAAAGGGACTTAAGAATTGTGTCTGTGATGGGTCAGGCACTAATTCCCCCCAAAGGCATCCCCCCAGCACCCCCACCCCCCAGGGCTGGAAGGACAACCTGGTCACACTCAGGAAGGAAGTAAATTTGGGTTTAGTTTTAGATCACCTAGAGGGTTTCTTGGGGGGGGGGGGGGGGAGGATTCTTCCCAGTAGGTGTGGTCAGTGCACCAGACTGAGATTCCTTTTTGTCCCATTTGAATTCTATGCACTGGAGCTTGTCACTGAGCCAGACTGAATTTACTGCCAGTCAGTACATCTGAGACTGAACCTGTCTGAGTGTCTGTTAACTAACCTGCTCGCTATGGATTTTCTTCTTCCCCATCCTACTGAGAGATGTGTATGGACCGAGGCCCAAAGTCAGAGGCCACATTCCAACAAACAGAGGTCAACCAAAGTAATCAAAGCAACTACTCTACTTTGGTATCCTTCAGGTGGACAGTGTAAATGGAAGTATTACTGGGTCAATCTCTCTAGCTGAGATGTAATGATCACTGAACTGATGTCACCACCTTCACGCTGATCAGTTTTCACACAAAGTTACTTTGAAATACAAAGTATTTACTGAAGGGGAGTACATACACCTGATTTTTCAAGAGTACATCCTTCTTTTCTTGCTCCTGAATAACATCAGTTTAGCATTCTGTTCATGTGAATGCTTCAGGAGTAAAAACCAAATCCAACTACATCAAATTAACTGTTGGTTGGAACGTGGCCAATGTGTGTGCTGCTGAGTTCACTTTGTTGCTGTTCACTGCCACAGCAAGTGGGAGTTGGAGGGGGGGGTGGGGATCCCCAGTAGCAATAAATCAAAAAATGTGTTCCACAATTCATCAAGCATGAGGCCTCTTTGAGCCTCTACATGGAAGCTATTCTCCCCAACTCACAGTCACAGGAGGAACCGAGGCAGAGAGAGTTTGGGACATGTCCAAAACCAAAATGCCTTGATTTCCACTAGGCCACATCTCCCAACCATTCGCAATACAGATCTCTCCTTTGTGTCATGATGGCAGGTTCAGCAGCTGCAGGAGGCGGCAGCACAGCTACAGGCAGCGTACGCTGGGGAGAAGGTGGTAGCTATCCAGACACAGGAGCAGGAGGTGGTGAAGGCCTGGAAGGCCCTGCTAGATGCCTGCGAGGGGCGGCGGGCGCAGCTGGTGGACACAGCAGAGAAGTTCCGTTTCTTCAGTATGGTCCGGGACCACCTGTCCTGGATGGAGAGTGTCATCAAGCAGATTGAGACACAGGAGAAGCCCAGGTAACAGGGACATGGCAGAGAGTCAGGTCACACTGCCTTGCTCTCCCCCCCTCAAGCCCCCCGACCCAGGACAAGATCTTTGCTATTATTGGGAGCCAGGACATCCCAGCTTTGAGAGCTGCCTCTGGCATCTGCTGGAGCTGAAGAACTAACCGTCTCTTCTCCTGTAGGGACGTCTCGTCTGTAGAACTTCTGATGAAATACCACCAAGGAATCAAGTCTGAGATAGACACCAGGAACAAGAGCTTCACCGTGTGCACCGACCTCGGCAAGGCACTGCTGCAGCGCAGACACCAGGCTACGACTGAGGTGAGGGTTCTCTCACACAAGCTTTCCTAAGCGGGGAGTGGTGTTCCCATTGGCACTTGATGCGCTGCCCTCTCCTGGAGCTCCCTTCCCATGCACAGGAGGAGGGGATCTCAGTCACTGATACATCACCAGGCTGCCAGCTTCTGATGTTCTCACCTTCTGGGCAGTAGTGGACTTGAGGCTTTGGTCTTGCCACATACTGTGTATGTGTTGCCTGTGCCAGGTGGAGCCATTCTGTCCTCCTGTCGAATTTGATTATATTATGATCACTATTGCCAAGCGGCTCCACCAGCTTTACCCCGTATACCAGGTGCTGCACTCCACTTAGGATGAGATCCAAACTAGCTCCTCCTCTCATAGGTTCCATGACCATCTGCTCCATGAAGCAGTCGTTTATGGTATCTAGAAATTTTACCTCATCATCATGCCCTGAGGAGACCTTTACCCAGTCAATATTAGGGTAATTGAATTCACCCATTATTATTGTGTTTCTGACTTTAGTAGCCTGTCTAATCTCCCTTAGCATTTCACAGTCAGTTTCACCGCCCTGATCAGGGATCACCGTCCTTAAGGAAATTCTCTTAAAGAGTGAGTTTCTGGGACAGGGACTGCTGCTTCTTGGGAGTGCTTGGCAGGAAGTGGACCTTGCTCTCTGCTGCATAAATAACATCAGTGGAGTTGTGCTTTCGGAGGGGGGGGGGCGGGGTCACCCCCCTTGGGCTGATTTCAAGGCAGACGGTTTAGTCAAGAACATTTTCCTGCTCAGCATGTCACTTCTCATCTTGTTAGTGCCCAGGTTGTACACTACTCACAAGACTGACCAGCGCAAATGACAATGTGGCTCCAGTCAATACTCTAACCAAACTGCCTGGGGCAGGCGCTGGGAACTCATCCCCTTCTTCTTTCCCATTGCAGATAAAGGAGAAACTGATGCAGCTGGCGGAGAAGAGGAGGGAGATGGTGGAGAAGTGGGACAGGCACTGGGACTGGCTTCGTCTCTGTGAGTGCAGCAGCAAACTGGTTTACTAGCATAGTCAGGGCAAGCAAAAAGGAAGTTGGGGGTAGAGTTACCATACCTCCCCTTTTAAAAGAGGATGCGTATGAAAAAATACATGGTGCAGGGCTGCACTGGAACCAGTCTAGCCCTTCACCAGGTATTTTTCATAAGTGTCCTCTTTTAAAAGGGGAGGTATGGTAACCCTAGCTTGGGGTGGGGTGGGGTGGGGAGGGGCAGACAGCCCAATGCTCAGCATCCAGAGTTGCCATACACTTTCACCCTCCATTTTGAGCACTCTTGAGAAACTAATTATTAATTCTGGGCTCCTAAATGGGACCTGAGATCTCTGGGAAATCCAGCCTGCAGCCCTTGCTTCATAGGAGGCAGAATGGTCTGTATCTCTGGGCAGTTCTATTGGAAATGGATGTGTGAATTATGCCCTCTTGTGGCCATTCAGAAGCCTGCACTAGCCCAGCATGTCACAACCGTGCATTAATTCCAGCTGTTTGAATTCCGACACAGGCTTATGACTAAAACCAATAGGCTGGTGCTGTTATTCCAACATAACAAGGCTCAGGTTGACTCAGACCTGGCTTCGCTCTGTAATAAAGTAGTAGTAAGTATTTATATGGCACCAGCTGTGTACCTGGTGCTTTACAATTGGTAAATATAGACACGGTCCCTGCCCCAAGGGGCTTATAATCTAGGAGAGATGGGGGAGGAAACAGAGGGAGAGATGGGGATACATTCATGAAGTCAAGAGGTCACAGTGTATGTACTTAGTGTAGTTACACAGGAGGGGACCCTGGGAAGGGGGCCAGGGAAAGTCTGATGGAAGAGGTAGGTTTTCAGGAGGGATTTGAAGGTTGGGAGGGAGGAAGCAGAGCGAACATATTCGGGAAGGGAGTTCCAGGCATGGGGGGAGGCAAGGGAGAAGGGGCGGATATGTTTCAAGGAACAGTGGAGTTGTGAGCAGAGGCGTAGTTGAGAGGAGTGTAGCAGCAAATGAGTGCAGAGAGATAAGTGGGGAGTAAGGCCATAAAGAGCCTTGTATGAGGTAAAGACAAGAAGCTTGTTCTGAAAGCATTCAGATCAAGGGAGACAGAGGAGCAGCTGCACATGATCAAATTGGCGACAAGCAGGCACGGCTCCCCTTCCAGGGCGTTGGGGGCGCTGACCCCCCAAGCGCCCCGACGGGCGCCGCGCCGCCGCTCATAGTAAAAAAACCACACCTCCCCGCCGCTTCCCCACCACCCGCAGCAGCCTCTGCCTTGCCTTTGCTTCAGAGCGGAGGCTGCTGCAGAGCTGTGGTCAATTTCATGTCAGTTTCACTGAAACTGACCACAGCGCGGCTGTAGCAGCCTCCGCTCTGATGGCAAAGGCAAGGAAGGCAGAGACTGCTGCGGCTTGACTTCTGGGATCCACTCCAGAGGAGTGGGTGGCAGAAGGCTCAAAAATCAGCCGCCCAAAGCGTTTTCCTATGGAGAACGCGATTGGGGCGACTGAGCTCCTCTGTCCACAGCACGTATGGGACGTGCTGGGGAGGGAGGGACTACAGCCTTCCATTGTGCTCAATGGGCGCAATGGAAGATCTCGCCAGGGTGGTTGCGCTGACAGCCCTGGCGAGATAGCTTGGCTCGGGGGACAGAGGAAGGGGGAGCAGCGCACATGCGTGCTTCCTCCCTGCCTCAGACTGTCCCCCGAGAGAGAAACTCCCACGCGCTGCTGCTCCCGCTGCCTGCCATGAGCAGGTAAGTGACCCTTCCCTAATCCCTCCCCCACCCTGTACCCGACCTCCCCACCCCCAGGGGGGGATGGGTGCGGAGGGGGGTCCCCCTCCCCACCCCACACCTCCACCACCGATCACCCCCTAGATTGAGCCTGTTCCCCCCCCATCCTGCATCCTCCCCCACCCTGCTGCATCCCACCCCTAGGCTCTTCCCCACCACCACCCCACCCTCGCACCCACCCACCCCCCTGCATCCCACCCCTAGGCTCTTCCCCACCACCACCCCACCCTCGCACCCACCCCACCCACCCTGCATCCCACCCCTAGGCTCTTC
>QEPC01001114.1:614042-650204 GCA_003113815.1 Sphenodon punctatus
ATTTCATTGGTTTCAATGGGGACACAGCGCCCCATTGAAACCAATGAAATAAAACCGGTACCGGTTACCGGATTTAATCCGGGAATCCGGTTTTCGTAGAACCGGTAACCGGTAAATCCAGTAACCGGTAATGGGCCCGGGGTCCCACCACTAGTAGAGACCATTGGATTTGGTTAAAAGAAGGACGTTGGTGATTTTAGCAAGAGCAGTCTCAGTTGAGCAGAGGGGACGGAAGCCAGATTGAGGGGGCCAATGGAGGAGTTGATGGAGAGGAAGTCATGACAACGGGTGTAGGCAACACGTTCCAAGAACTTGGAAGCAAAGGGGAGGGGAGAGATGGGATGGTAATTGGAGGGATCAAGGGTGGGTTTCTTTAGGATAGGGGAAGACAGTGACATGCTTGAACGTAGAGGGAAAGGAGCCAGTAGAGAGGGAGAAATTGACAATGTGCAGCAGGGAGACATTGGGGGCAATAGAGATCAGGGGGCAAAAAGGTGTTAGGGTCAAGGGGGCAGGTAGAGGGATTGGACATGGAGAGGTGATCTCCTCGAGGGAAGCTGGCGAGGAGGAGGATACGAGGGAGGGGAGGGGGGAAGCAAATGGGGCTGGAGAGGAGCAGGAGGCAACATCAAGATGGATTTTATCAATCTTTTGGGGTAAAAATAAGGAGAGATCCTGTCCAGTGAGGGAAGAGGAGGGTGGAGGACAGGGGGGGGGATTGAGAAAGGAGTTGAAGGCTGAGAGGAGATGACCAGGGTTACTAGAATGAGAATTGCTGTGGGTGGCAATGTAGTGCTGTTTGGCAAGGAAAATGGCAGCGCTGAGGGCAGAGAGGGTGGACTTAAAGTGGAGAAAGTCAGCAGGGTTGTGAGATTTCTGCCAGAAGCACTCAGTAGTGCAAGAGCAGGAGTGGAGGTGGTGGATAGTGTGGGTGAGCCAGGGTTAGGGGTTGATGGGGCAGATAGGCAGGAGGATAGGGGAGCAAGGGGGTCTAGGGTGGAGGAAAGAGATGTGTTGAAGGCAGAGTCAGGACAGGTGGAGCAGGAGACTGATGAGAGGGGGTGGGGAGAGAGAAGAAGCAAAGTCAAGAGTTAATGGGCTAAAAGACATGGAAGGTGAGAGGCTGGATGAGAGGAAGGAGGGGAGACCTGGAATGAGGCATAATGGTGGTCAAAGATGGAGAGGACTAGATGGAACAGTTTTTGGAGAATATAAGGTTGAGAGTGTGGCAGCAAGTCCAAAGATGGAGGTCAAAAGAAGAGGTTAGAGAGAGGAAGTAGAAATTAGCATGATGGGAGGGGACATCACTATGGATACTGAAGTCCCCAAAGATAAGGGTGGGAATATTGCTAGAGAGGAAAAAAAGTGAGCCAGGTTTCAAAGTCTGAAAAGGAAGGAAGAGAGTGGACCTGGGGGGCGATAAATGACAGCTACACGGAGGTGGAGTGGAGAATAGAGGTGTATGAAGTAAGCCTCAAAGGTGGAGAAGGAGAGAGAGGGAGGAGCAGTAAGAGGTAGGAACTGGCAGGGTTATGCGAGGATCAGGCCAACCTTACCACCGTGACCTTCAGAGTGGGGTGAGTGGATGAAGGTCAGGTTTCTGAAGGACAGGGCAGTAGGAGTCACAGTATTGCGTAGGGGAATCCAGGTTTCAGTAAGTGCTAGAAGCTGGAGGGAGTGAGAGAAGAGATGAATAAAAGGTACTTACTTAGTTTCTTAATGGAGGAGTAGCAATTCCAAAGAGAGCAAGAGAAGGGGAGCTGGCAGGGGGGGTGGGCGGAGACAGGAATGGGAATGAGGTTTGGAGAAGGGGGGTCACAAAGGGAGCAAGGGATAGGATTGGGGTCTGAGGAGTGGTGGCAAGGGGGTGAATGTGGAGGAGAAAGCTTGGTGAAGGGAGCTGGAGGGTATAGAGAGGAACCAGAGGAGGGGAGACAGTCTGTGAGAGGAGTTGAAGAAGAAAGAGTTGAGAAAGTAGAAAGAGGGGAAGCAAGGTACATGGTGGGAGAATAGGGGCTTATGGCAGGGACAGCAACCAGGGAATAGTTGAAGGTGTAGTGAGAAAGGGAAGCAGGGAGGGTGTCAGATGCCATGGCTCCATCTGGGTGGTAATACAGGCTGAAAGGGCTGCAAAACAGCCAGCACTCTTTTGTGTCGCCCTTTGATCTCTGTCTGAGGGAGGCACCACTCTCGATTCAGACTTGGACTATACAGAACCACATAATAGTTGGGCTTGCACTAATCTCATAAACCACATTTTGAGCTTGGGTTGAGCTGGGCTTTATTCAGCGAACTCAGGTGAGGACAGGCTTACAGCTTCAGATCTGTGCAGGGCTGCAGCCAGCTTCCACACTGGCACAGTGTCTGCAAAGCCAAACATCTACCCACATCCACTGCCACTCCTTCCTGTGCCGGGAGCATCATTCTTTGCAGCCCCACTTCAACCTCCACCCAGCCTGATGCTGGGGTCAGTGTGGTTAGAATGGTGCCCTGTACTGTACCAGAGGGGAGAGGGGAGGCACCTTCTGCTCACCCTTGCTTACCACCCTGTGCATGGGTCATGCCTGTGCAGGAGGAAGAGCTTGTCCTGTTACCAGGATGTCCTCCCCGTACCCTACCTCCCCAGGCACCAGGTAGGACAGAGGGCAAGAAAGGGTGGAGAGTAGGCAAAGCCCCATGCACTGCATAACAGTCAGTGCAACAAGCTTGTCCCAGGGTGCCTGGGACTGCTCACTCAGCCAGGTGTCCATTGGCTTCAGTAATGCAGGGTCAGACCCAGATCTGGGTTATAGAGAAATTTTCTAAGGTACAAATGGGAGCTGGCACCTTCCACAATCTGTCCATGAAGAACCAACTCAGGGAGGGGATTCATGACATGGACTCTGAGACTTGGCTCACGTGTCCCTGGGCACTTCAGAAGCTTTACTCAGGAGTAGAGATGTGAGCTGAAAAATACTCATGGGATATTTTTCCAGAAAACATTTTATTTTTGTTTGTGTTTTTATGTAAATTGATAGCCAAAATTCAGGAAGGTGTAAAACCTTGAACTTAGCAGAACTGCCTGAAACAACACACTAGCAATTAAAAATGATTATAGAAAAGGTAGATGATCTTACACACACTCAGCACCTATACATTAGAGTGAAGAACTCCCTGATAACTCTCTTTGATTAACCGGTTCCACCTCAAAATGACTCATGAACAGCCTTAAAAGGCACTGGTTGCAAAAAGTAGCATGAGCTCATTCAGAGAGCTTTACAGTAGAAACGAGAACCAACTAGAAGCACACTTTGATTAACTCTTTTTGGTCTGGAATAGATTACTATCTCTGAGACTGATAGTGCTGCTAATGTTTGAGCGTTAAGTACAGTAGTTGTGAAGAGACAGAAGAACCAAGTAAAGAAATGGGACCCCATCATTAAGTTGTTCTGACCTGGAACAGGATGGAATGGGTAGCTACACCAATTACCGCTGTTAGACTCACTGAGGGGCACTAGAACAGACACAACAACCAAGTGATCAAGCCTCCCCATTAACCCATTCTGGCCTGGAATGGCTCAGAACTGGCCAGAATGAGACCTTACCTACTGCCAGAGGTGGAATGCAACTAATGTGTGATGTCGCATTCGCTGAGGGGCATTAGAACAGACACAAGAACTAAATGATCAGACCTTATCATTAGCTTGTTCCAGCCCAGAACTGGCCAGAACAGAACCTTAGCCATTGCTAGGTGTGGTAACACCAGTGGGTGCTGTTACGCCTATTGAGGGGCATTAGAACTGAGACAAGAACAAAAGAGATCAGACCTTGTCATTAACCCATTCCAGACCAGAACAGCCCAGGACAGGCCGGAGCGGGACCTTAGTTGTTGCTAAGCAGAGAAGCACAAATGGGTGCTATTACACTCGCTAAGAGGCATTCGAACAGAGACAAGAACAAAGTGATCAATCGTTGTCAGTAACCCACTCTGCCCAGGAACAGCCTGGAACGGCACCCTAGCTACTGTTAGACGTAGTAATGCCAATGGGTGCTGACACACTTACTTACACAAGAACAAAGAGATTAGGCCTTGTCTTTAACCTGTTCCAGGCCAGAACAGCCCAAGACAGGCCGGAACGGGACCTTAGTTACTGCTAAGCAGAAAAACACCATTGGGTGCTGTTACACTGACTCAGGGGCATTACATCGTGGATAAGAACCAAGTGAGGAAGCCTCCTCGTTAACCTGTTCCATCTTGGAAAGTTCTGGAATGGGCCAGAACATAATCTTCACCACTGCTAGGGACAGTAACACCAAAGGGTGCTGTTACACTCACTGAGGGGCATTAGAACAGAGACAAGGAGCAAGTGATCAGACCACATCATTAATTCGGTCCATTCCTGTATAGCCCAGAACAAGCCGGAATAGGTTCTTAGTCACTGCTAGGTATAGTAACAAGAATGGGTGCTATTATCAAGGGTCATTAGAACCTGATTTAAGAACCAAGTGATCAAGCCTTGTTCAGCTGTTCCATCCCAGGATGGTTCAGAACTGGCCAGAATGGGACTTTCACCACTGCTAGTGGGAGTAACAACAATGGCTGCTGTTACGCTCACTAAGAGGTATTAGAACAGAAACAAGAACAAAGTGATCAATCCTTGTCATTAGCCCAGCCCGCCCAGGAACAGCCCAGAACAGGCTGGAATGGCACCCTAGCTACCAATGGGTGCTGTTAACACTCACTAAGGGGTATTAAAAGAGAGAAAGGAACCAAGTGATCAGATCTTGTCATTAACACATTGAGGCCCAGAACAGGCCAGAATGGGACCTTAGCTACTGCTAGGGGGAGTAATATTAATGGATGCAGGGGCATTAGAACTGAGGGGCATTAGAACTGAGATCAGAACTAAAAGATCAAGCATCTTCATTAACCTGTTCTGTCCCAGAATGGGTTAATTACGAGCCTTGATCACTTGGTTCTTGTCTTGGTTCCAATGCCCCTCAGTGAGTGTAATAGCACCCATTGATGTTACCACATCTAGCCATGGCTAAGGTCCCATTCTGGCCTGGCCTGGGCCAGAACGGGTTAATGACTAAATCAGATCACTTGTCTCTGTTAATGCCCTCTACTGGAAGTGAACAACAGGGAATGGGTTGCTCCAATGTGACCTGTTGGGTACTTCTTCCAAGTGACCGGGATTGACCACTGTTGGAGACAGGTGCTGGGCTTGATGGTCCATTAGTCTGCATTGTCATTAAAATATTATAGAAATTATAATTTAACAATTTTAATACAGTAATCATGATTTGTAATGACAGTGGTATAAGTTAACTTTATTTTTCTTTGTTAAATAAATAAAATAATACAAGGCCTGTAGTCAGACCTAAAACCTATATCCAAAGCAGTATAGTAGTTGAGACTACACAAATAAACTATAGCAGTTCACATATTTCCTTGGCTCACACAATGTTCCATGATGACACAAGTGAATGATGCTTGGCCTTGGCTGATCCTTCGTGCACTCACAGGCTGATGCCAAATCTGGTTTCTTTGCAGAAAATTACAGGGAAGTTGTTAAAAATCCAAGTGCTGGTTAGCTGGACTTCACTCTCAACTCTGTCTCCTCAGCAGGTCTGACTGGATCTAAATTGTGTAGAGAAACTAAGGTTGCCATGTTGGTCCCAAATATGGGCAATAGAGACCAAGTAGTCCAGTGATACCTTTTATTGGACCAACTCCAGTTGGTGGAGGTATGCAAGCTTTTGGATCCCACAGGGTCCTTTGTCAGGCAAGTCAGGAGTTAGAACGTGCCTGATGAAGGACCCTGTGAGGTCCAAAAGCTTGCATACCTTCACCAACTGGAATTGGTCCAATAAAAGATATCACTGGACTACTTTGTCACTGTTGGATCTAAACTGGCATACAAGATGGCTGCCAGTCTAGTACCTTCCCTGCCCCCAGGAGTGGATGTGTCTGTCATATAGGAAGATTTACTCTTAATGGGAACTCCCATCAACTTCAGAACAGCAACTGAACAGCATAATTATGCGCGGTCTGCCCTTCCCCTAGTGTGCAGGAACCACAGTTACAGTTGCCCAAGTTTTCAGGACTGCTTAAAAAAATTTTTTTTTAAAATAGTAGTGGTGGGGAGGTTACATTATATGCAGATATTCATCACCTCCCCTCAAGTTAGTTTTCTGAACCACCTTCCTGCTTCTGCTCTTTAAGCTTAGAGCGAGAGTGGGTGGGTAGATTTTACTTAGTAAAGCCTTGGGTAATAGAAAAATAGGTAGTGGGAAAATACTGAGTAAACAAGTTTTGGTAAAATTGACCAGCCATGAACATGGAAAATTTCCCAGAAAATATTTTTTCCAGAAAATTAAGCACTTTATTCACGTGAAAACCGTTTGACTTCATCCTCAGTTATTCCTATTTTGCTCATGGAGGAGTTAGCCCATCCCTCCTTCCAAAGACCAGTATATGCCAAGTGAGAGGAGCTCCTGGGACAGTAGGTGTGAGATTGCCTTTATACAACTAGCTTTCTTCCTTCTGGAAATCCTCCCCCAGAGAAAGGGCTGGACAACTTGCAAAGTCTAGTTAGCACAAAGACCTCTTTACACACTAGGGCTGCATTTGCACAAGACACCGTCGGCAAAAATCACTCCCCCCCCCCCGATTTGTGTGTGTGTGTGTGTGTGTGAAGAAGTGTGTAATGCATGGTTAATAAAAAAAATATTTAACTCAAAGACCAAGGTTTAATAATCATACTTATTCCCTCACACACATGTGTTGTAACATGAAGGGATTAATCCTGCTGTCAGTCCACCTGCATCAGAGTGTTATGGTATTTTTTTTGCTGTTTTTTGTTGTTGTTTTTCTCATGTACTTTTTGCTGATTTTTTGCTTTTTGTCTTCCTGTTTGCTCTATGTTTCACCAGAAGTAACACCAACCTTTTCAGTATACTTGGCAGGGGCAACAGCAATACAGGAGGTAACCTTTGAAGTGGGGGAAGAGGAACATGGGGATAGTTAAAATGGGCAATTACAATTGCACACAAGAAATTGAAGTGGCAGGAGAGGAGACTTGTGTGAATGCAGCCAGAGTGTCATTTTCATCCACTTTAGGCCAGAGCAGCATGAAGGAGCCCAGGTGCCAGTGCGTCCCAGCTCCCCCTTTGTTCTGTACCCCAGGCTTGAGTAATGGACTCCTCTGTTTTCCACATAGTGCTGGAGGTGTGCCAGTTCTCTAGGGATGCGTCAGTGGCTGAGACATGGCTCGTCGCGCAGGAGGCCTACCTGGCCAGTGGTGATTATGGGCACACCGTGGATGGCGTGGAGAAACTCCTGAAAAGACATGAAGCCTTTGAGAAATCCACAGCCACGTGGGAGGAGCGCTTCACTGCGTTGGAGAGGCTGACAACAGTAAGTGTTCCCCTGAAGGGAAAGCCAGTCGGAATGTTGTAAGCAGCACATTCAAAAAGCCACTAAGCAGAGCTGGTTGTGGGCAGAGATATAGGTAAAAGCACAAATAAATTCATGTTGGTTATTTATAAAAGTTTGGTCAAAAACTGAGCATTTTTTAAAGAACAAGTTGGGGGTTTTGGCTAAAAAAATATTATTTTGATCATACAGGAAAGGACATCATCTTTTCCCTGTTCTCTGGTATTAAATATTATTATTATTATTAGCACGCATTTATATAGCACAAGCAATGTACCTGGCGCTTTATAAAGTAATGAAATAGACACGGTCCCTGCCCTAGGGCTTACAATCTGAGAGACGGGGGGGCAGGAGGGGAAGACGAAGGAAGGGAAACAGAGAGAAAAACAAGGAGTGTAACATTTACGAAGATGCAAGGTTCCTGGTGCATGTGCTTGACTTGGTTACATCGAGAATGATGGCTGGCTGGTCTGTGTGGTGAGGATATGAGTACACAGACCTCAGGTAACAGATTGTACTGGATGGTAGGTGTCAGCAGGAGTTAGGTGAGGGGAGCGAGGATTCGGGGAGGGCAGGGCGGAAGAGGTGGGTCTTGAGGAGGGATTTGAAGGTATGAAGGGAGGGGGCAAGGCGGATGTGGGCAGGGAGGGAGTTCCAGGCATGGGGGGGCAGCTAGGGAGAAAGGAGGATGGCGGTTAGGGGAGCAGGGGAGGTGAGGGAGTGCGAGAGAGGGGACAGCGGAGGAGCCAAGTTCATGGACTGGAGTACGGAGGGAAATTAGTGCAGAGAGGTAGGGCAGAGCAAGGTTGTGAAGAGCTTTATAAGTGAAGACTAGGAGCTTGTGCAGGGTTCGTTCAGGAAGGGGGAGCCAGTGAAGAGAGGAGAGATGGGGCTGCATGTTGTCGAAGGGACAGACGAGGTGGATGACCCTGGCTTTGGACGGAGATAAGGGGAGAAAGGTGAGAGCGGGGGAGGCCAGTGAGAAGGAGGTTACAGTAATCAAGGTGAGAGATGACCAGGGTGTGAACAAGGGTTTTGGCAGAGAAGACCGAGAGAAAAGGGCAGATCTTAGCAATGTTATGGAGGGAGAATAATAATATTATTATTATTATATGGCAGGGGAGGGGAGCAAATGTCTATATGGGCATGTCCTGGAAATACTTATTCTACCGCCTCCCTAGGATCATCTGCCCTCTCTGCTGTCCTAGCATGGAAGGCATCCCAGTTTCCCTGGCTTCAGCACAGTGTGGGGAGGAGGGGAGAGATGTCCCAGAATTATGACAGCAGTGTGTGGTGGGGGTCTCCTGGACTTTGGCTATTCCCTGCAGCTGCCATTCCAGTGGGACACCTGGCGGCTGCTGCTCCCGCTTCAAAAGCTGCACATCCCATTGTGATTGGGCTGATGTGGCAGCAAGGGCTCCCCTTCCCCTGGTTACAGGACCAGGAAGCCTGGGAAGCAGCGCTGCAGTTGATTCAGGCAGGGAAGCCTAGTTGCCCCAGCACTGACTTTGGCTGTGGGGTGTGGCTCAGGGTATTTTGCCCCATGTCTACTTGCACCATAGCAGAAGACTTGTGGAAATAATGCATATCACCCAGTCAAGCTCCTGCCAACTCCTGTGAGAAACCATTCTCCAGTCTAACCAACCTTCCCAGCAGGACGCCTTCCTGAAACTCAGCAAATTTCCGCTTTTACCCATAGATTCCTAGATATTAAGACAAATGGTATTGTCGAGGTCATCTAGTCTGATCCCCTGTATTGTACAGGCGGCCGAATTCTCCTCTCCCTCCCTCACGTTAATACTTTGTCAGGCTCACTGACTTGCATTTGACCAAAGCATAGACTTTCGAAACATGTCTACTCTTGATGTGAATTCTGCAGAGGATGGAGAATTCCACCCCCTCCCCCCGGCAATCTGTCTTGCTTTAACTCCCAACCAATCATTCTTGTTCTGCCTTCCATGGATTAAAAATTCCTTTGGTATCCCTGTAAACATGCCTCGGGACCCAGTCCCCTCTTCACCTTCTCACCCTGAATCCTCAATCTGGTGGTGGCCGCTGATGGAAAGGGGATAGATTGAGCAGTGGTCTGGCCGCCCTTACATACAAACTCCTTTTCAAATGTTTTTACATCCTACCATTTGAAAATCTGCATCCTTTACAAAACAAAACATCTTTTCCCACCCCCCAGCTTGAATTACTGGGGAAATGGAAGATCCAAGAGGAGCCTTCGCAGCAGCCCAAAGTGACTAGGATCATGGACCTGGAATACGACTTTGAGTCTGAGCCTGAGACGAGGTGGGTAGGCGATTGAGTTAACTGCGCTCTTAGCTAGGCTGATCAGGTGCTCCTTCCATATCTGTAGGCCTTGATCCTGCACGGGAGAAGTCTATGGGGGCTTCCCTACTAGCTCCAGTGGAAGCATTGGGAGAAAGAAGGCGCATTTAGTCCAGCACAGTTGAACAGTCAGAACCAGCAAGCCAGAACAGCAGGTGTCCTTAATGGTGTTGCACCAGAACCTTGACTGTCACGCAGAGCCTTGGCTGCAAAGGCAGTCTTCTTTGTTGTGTATCTATGGACTATGGGATAGAGCCAGTGTAGTTCACTTGATATCTTCTTATTGGGCTAGTTTTGTTGGTGAGAGTATGCAAGCTTTCAGGCTGCAAATGGCTCTTCCTGAGGCATGTAAAAAGTCAGAACTACAAACTAAGCAAATGCAGGGTAGGCATTTATACAATAGCATATATACATTATAAAGCTGCAGTAACAGCTCTGTAATTAAGGTGGGTGAGATCTCCAGTGGAATGCCAGCTGTTCACTTGTATTGGAGTTTTTAGGTTTACTTCCGGGTTGGCAACCACTTTTGTTGCAGGGCTCTCCTCAGTTTTGGAAGGGTGTATGTTGCTGTGACTGTCATGAAAAATTAAAGGAGAGTGTGTATTACGATCTGGTGTTCTACTGTTGCTTTACTGTGTCGTACTAGGGAGTATATGCCTTAGGATATGCCATTTTGAACTATGGAGAAATAGTTATGATGAACATTCCAAGGCACATAATGGTGGTTGGGTGGATTCGGTGGTGTGGAGGAGGTGAGGTTTCAGTGGGTGCAATGGAAGAGGCAGGCCAGGGGTCATTTTAACTGGGTTCTGTGCCCCAGCGGAACTCGCCCTAGGATGTGCAGGGACTGTGAATCAGTGCTGGCTGTTTGAAATCCCCCTTTGCGCCTGTATGCTCTTCGCTGGATCGAGGTGGCTGATTGGCAGGGTAGCGTTGTGTCTGCAGCCTCCCTGGAGAGGCAGTCGGAGCAGCCCTTCTCTCTGTTCTCCTTTTCCCCAGGAGGCTGGAGGAGGTTTAAATGCCTGCCACTACTTACCAGACCCAGGTAGCAAAAGAGAAGAGAAAAGAAGTACAGACAGAAGGACTGCTGCAATCACCTCTCCATCAAGGCTGCAGCCAGAGCCTTTGAGTGACTTCCCTGCCCCACAGCTGCCTGGAGCCAGCAGGGAGCATACAGGGGTGGGGGTGGGGTGAGACCAGCCCTGTGGCCTGGGCCTCACAGACCACCACCCCCTCCAGAGCCCCTGCTCCAGCACTCTCTAGTCAGGCCAGGGCTGGTTGGGTCCAAACCCCCTCTCCTCACTGTCTCCTACTCTACAGCTGAATGGCTGCCATGTGTGTGTGTGTGAGAGAGAGGCTGAGGTAGGGTGTGAGTGTGTGTGTGGCTTCAAGATAGGGTTGGGTAGGGTGTGTATGAGAGAGAGACTGGGGTAGGGTAGGGTAGGGTGTGTGTGACCTCAAGACAGATTCGGGTAGGATGTGCGTGTGTATGAGAGAGGTTTGGGAAGGGGGTGTGTGAGAGACAGACAGACAGTGCTCAGGAGAGTTTAGGTAGGCTGTGAGTGTATGTGTGTGATATTTCATTTCATTTCATTTCATTTATTATGACAAGCTTTTGCTATAGCCAAATTTAAAACAATAAAAAACAAATACATAAAAACATTTCATGCGAAATATGGATTATACAATAATATTTATCTGTTCCACAAAACAAATATAACTGTAATACATAACACCACACAAGTAGTGCTTATACTTATTTAATTCTAGCTAGGATTTTAGACCCAAGATTGGATGTCGAATTCTTATTACAGCAGCCTGAGCTGCAAATGATACTATTTTATTAACTATTTCTTCAGAAGTTTGTTGCTGAAGCCAAATCAGTTTTTCTTTTTTTGAGAAATGGACCAATCAGGACAAAAGAGGATTCAAAAGGCGCTCTCTAAAATTCACAAAAAAAATAAACATTGAAAAACATAATGAATTGTATCTTCAATAGCATCCAGCCCACGTGTGCACTTCTTTTTCTCCTCTGGGCAACCCAGTCTACAGCCCACTGTCATAGCAGATTGCATGTGTTCCAGTCTCAATCTTGCCAACTGGACCCTCAAATTAGGTCTCAAGTTTAATTGAAGATATTTTGCTACATTGTCTGGTTTCCATAAAATATATAAAGGGGCCACACTGCTCACCCTCAGACTAGCATAATCTTCTTGAATTGATATGTCTGTTAGGCATTGGTAAACCCTATTTATCTCTTCCAGAGGGAAAAGCCTACTATTTTTATAAGCCAAGAAATTGAAATCACTCTTATTCAAAATATTTTTCACAAAAGCTAACCATGGGGTTTGCTTGTCCAACGGTCTTCTAATAACCTCCAAATAACACATTTTTGCATTCCTATAAGGCTTTTAGTAAGTATTGGAGACATTGGCTCGGCTCTCAAAAAAGCCGCTGGGACTGAGGCAGGAAGCCCCAGAAGAGCTCTAATAAACTTGTTCTGAGGCATTTCTATTTCTTTCTTAGCCACATAAGCCCATATCTCAGCTCCATAAGCTGAGGAATAACCTTTGCCTTAAGTACATTAATTGCAGCTGCAACCCCTCTTTCTGCATGGACACCAAAACATTTCTAATACCCGCAACAGAGTGTGAGGTCTTCAACTTAACACAGCAGACCTGCTTCTCCCAAGATATATTAGGAATAAAAAGAACTTGTAAATATACAAATGATTTAACCATTTCAGTTTTATGTCTCCCGATATTCCCTGGGTAATCTCTTTTAACACTACCCCATTTTATTATTTTAGTTTTTGAATAATTAATGGTTAGCCTACCCAAGGTAGCTAAGCACACGAATTGTGTCATTGCCCTCTGTAACCCAATAGTAGTTTGAGAAAATAACACTGCATCGTCTGCGTAAAACAAAAGTCCTAAATGGGATGACAATATTTTTGGAGGGTGAAAATTAATCTTCTGCATGTTAATAATAATATCATTAATATAAATATTAAATAAAAGTGGTGCAAGGAGGCAACCCTGTCGCACCCTCTAGTTGTCTTGAATGAATGAGAAACCACACCCATCGGTGTATAGTGTACCGATGCCCATGTATCCTGATGGAAAAGTATTAATAATCTTAAAAGAAAAGGGTCAATTCCCAAGGCCTCAAGTTTACCCCACAGCTGGTCCCTATCCACCGTGTCAAATGCTGACAAGGAATCTATAAATGTTGCGTACAAAGGGGATCTTAATATCCGAGTATACTTATGGATCAAATAGAATAATGAATAGATATGCTCCAAAGTAGAGTAGCCAGGTCTAAAGCCTTTTTGCTCCTCACAAATTATCTCATTCTCACTAGCCCATTTCCAAAGATGATATAAAAGATACCTGCCAAATAACTTAGAAACAGTATTCAGTAATGATATCGGACGGTAAGAGCCAGGCTTACTGTGATCTCCTTTCTTATATATTGGCACTATTAAGGTTCCTTTCCATGCATCAGGTATAACCCCTGTTTTAATGATGGCATTAAACCAAACAGTGAGGACAGATGTCCACCACTCCAAATCAGCACCAAAAAGCTCTATAGGTAGACCATCCATGCCTGGGACTTTGTTTTTCCTTTGGGCCTTAATAAAAGATCATGTTTGCGCCTCTGAGCCTAAATAATTTAGATTACTCTCACTAATATAAATATCAGTCAAAAAATTGGTAGTATCAGAAAATTGCTCTGAAGAGAACTGATCTGAATAGTAAGTGACCCAAACTTCTGGAGGAACAGTTAGATCTGACCCTTCGTTATATTTTCCCAAAGATCCTGCAACCAACCTCCAGAAGCCACGGCTATCCCCAGCGGATGCAAAGACATGCAATAATCTCCATTGTTCCTCTCTGTATGTGTGCTTTTTTCTTTCTAAAGCTCTCTTACATACCCTGTGTTGTTCAGCCACCTCTTTACAAAAATCCAACCCCAGGGACTGTATGTGAGATATAATATAAGCAATAAAGTTGCACGCAATTAAAATACAATATAAGCAATACAAACAACCAAGGCAATAGGTTCACAAGTTTAATATTTCAAAATACAAATACTTCAGGACATTTAAATTCACTTTAAATGTAAGTAAAACTCAACTCCTTCACAGTACTAAGTGGAAACCTACAATAATGCATCTTAGCTTTACATTATAGATGAAAATAGTATTATTTATTATTGAAGATTATTTCCAAAAGAAAAAACAGTTCTGTACAGGGAATGCAAGGAACAAAACATTGGCAGAACAGAGGCTGCACCCAGAACCTTACACTGACAGCCCCACTGGGGACCACCTCCCTGCCACTCAGCTGCCTGGATTGAGTGGTGAATATAAGGCAGGAGGAGCCAAGGCCACCCACCCAGCCCAGGTCCCTGCCACACCACCAGCCAAAACACTAACCTGCCCTTCTTCCAGGTGCATTCATCTGGTATGGGGCTGAAACCATAGACACTGGTGCATTCCTCCAACAGGGAACTATAGGGTTTTAACCCACCTGGATGAGCAGCAGGTGGGTGTTTTGGCAGGCAGTGGGGCAGGGAACCAAGGCAGGTGGGTGGCCTTGGCCCTTCCTGTCTGTATGCTTCCCCAATGGATCTAGCCAGCTGAGGGGCAGGGAAGCGGGCCCCACCAGGACTGCCACTGAAAGACTCTGGCTGCAGCCTCCATGGAGAGGCGATCAGAACAGCCCTTCTCTCCGACCCCCTTTACACTAATCTCCTGCTTGCTGGGCCCGGTAAGTGGAGAGGGTGGTGAGTGAATAGGGGTGAATGGAGTGGAGGAGAAGGTGGCAGAGCCAAACGTGGGCTAAGGGAAAATGGAGAGAAGACTGGGGGGATGAATGGGGACTAGATGGAAGGAGAAGAGGGGGGGGGAAGAGGGACTATGGGGATGTTAGGAAACAGTGGGGAGTGATGAAGAGTAGGGGGAAGGAGAAGATGGGCCAAACAGGAACTAGACAAAATCCAGGAGAGTGTGGGCTGGAATGGGGGTTAGGGGGAAAGGGTAGGGAGAAGTAGTAGAGAGTAGAGGAGTCTAATGGGGGTAAGGGAGAAAAAGAAGTGGGTGGGGGGACAACCTGGGATAGGGCAAAGGGAGCAGAGGGTGGGACAGTGAATGGGTGAATATACCCACACAAACACACAAGTACACAGACATATAGCCACACATAAACACAGACATATAGCCACACATATACACACACACCAACACATATACATTGTATATATTCCCTTATGTTTAATTCCGTAGAATGGTTACAGTGTTCAACATTATACTGCAGTATCAGCAGGAATTTTCTGCATTGAATTGTATCCCTCACAAACCAGGGAAATTCACAAATAAAAAACCTGTCGGTTTAAAGAAATAGTTAAGGCGGTTACAAGTTCAATAATGCAACAAAAAGCATGGAAATTGTAAGTTTATTTATTTATTTATTTTTATTTTACAAATTTTGTATCCCGCCCCTCCTGCCACAGGCAACCCAGGGCGACTAACAGCAATAAATATAAAATACAATAAAACAATTAAAAATATCCCCCAATATAATAACAATAGAAGAAAAAAAACACAGAAAAGCCCCCACTCCAACCTCCGCAATCCCCCACCCCCATCCAACCCATCACCCCTTTCCCTCACCAAACGCCTGACGGAACAGCCAAGTCTTACAATTCCTGCGAAAGGTCAGGAGGTCTGGGGCCAGATGGGCCCCCACCAGGAGGGAATTCCAGAGGCACAGCGTGGCCACCGAGAACACCCTATCCTGCATGCCCCCACAGAAAACCCAAGGGACCTCCAACATGGCACCCCCGGATGACCGCAAGGGCCAGTCTAGAACCCAGGGAGTGAGGCGATCTTGCAAGTAGGCAGGGCCCAGGCCATATAAGGCTTTATAGGTCAAACCCAACACTTGGAATCAAACCTGGAAGACTATTGGCAGCCAGTGCAGACATCGGAGCACTGGTGTAATGTGCTCCCGGTGACCCAGCCCCACCAAGAGCTGGGCCACTGCATTCTGCACCAGCTGCAGCTATCGATAGCCCCACATAGAACACGTTACAGTAGTCTAACTGAGAGGTAATAAAAGCATGGATGATCGTGGCCAGGTCCAGAACTGAAATCAGTGGCCGAAGCCACCGCACCAGATATAACTGGTGGAAGGCACTCCTAGCCACAGCCTCCACCTGGAGATCCAGGCAGAGCTGTGCATCAAGGAGCACCCCCAGGTTCCGCACCTGGGAAATCAGTGGAGGACAGATCCCATCAATTGAGGGAGCCGTCACATTCACCAACTTCCCCACTAACATCACCTCTGTCTTGTCAAGATTCAGTCGCAGTTGATTAGCCCTCATCCAGTCCCCCACAGCTGCCAAACACCGGGTAAGCACCAAGACAGCCGAGCCTGGGTCGGTTGAAAATGAGAGGTACAGTTGGGTGTCATCTGCATACTGATGACCCCGAACCCCCTGATCACTTCACCGAGTGGCTGCATATACACATTGAACAGGAGAGGGGACAAGACAGAACCCTGCAGGACCCCACACGAGAGGCCTCAGTATGATGAAAAACAGTCACCGAGCACCACCCGCTGAGTTCTCCTTGTCAGGAATGAGTGGAACCATTCAAGAATGATCCCGCCCACCCCCGCACTGCCCCGCAGGTGCATCACCAACATCTTATGGTCAACGGTGTCAGATCTCTCGGCTGCATTTAACAGTAGGGTTGAGCGACCCCGGCGATAATGGCAGAGATCATCTACCAAAGCCACAAGTGCTGTCTCAGTGCCATGACCCAGATGAAAGCCAGACTGAGAAGGGTCAAGATGCCCCTGGAGCTGCTGAGCCACTACCCATTCAATAACCTTCCCTAAAAAGGGAAGGTTAGAGACAGGCCGATAGCTGGCAGGAGAGTCAACGTCAAGCGATGGTTTCTTGAGCAGAGGCCGCACCACCTCCTCCTTGAGGCAGCCCGGCACTCTGCCCTCCCACAGGGAGGCATTGACCACCTCAGCCAGCAATGGCCCCATTGTCTTGCAGCAGCTTTTAACCAGCCAGAACGGGCACGGATCTAATTCACAAGAAGTGGCTTGAACCACCCCAAGCACCTCCACCACATCAGCAGGTGTCACCGACTGAAAGTGGTCTCACAAAATCGGTCAAGTCGGGGTTTCTACAACCTCTACATCCTCCACTGTATTAAGTGCGGCATCGAGGTCTTGGTGAATACGAGCAATTTTCTCCGCAAAGTAATACGCAAAAAGGTCACAGCGGGCAGAAGATGACTCAACCCCAGGGTTGAGGGAGGTTGGACTGACCAGCCCCCGCACAACCCGGAACAGCTCTGCTGGATGGGATTTTGCGGACTCTATGAGGGCAGCAAAGAACTCCCTCTTTGCTGTCAGCATAGCCACAGCATAGGCTCGTAAACTAGCTCTATGTCACAATCTGTTGGCTTCAGCACGAGAATGATGCTACCGTCGCCTCTCTTGCTTCAGCATCCGCAGCTCCTTGAAGAACCAAGGAGGTCTGCGGAGCCTCCGCCTGGGCAACAGACGCCTGAGAGCTGTTTGATCAATGGCCTCGGTCAGCAAGGTGTTCCATAGCTTGACGAGGTCATCGATGAGACGGTCATTGAGGTCAGAGGGTAATTCCCCCAGAGCGCCTAGAAACTGCACTGGGTCCAACAACCTCCAGGGGCGGACCATGCTAATAGGTTCCATACCTTTCCGGGGGCAGACATGTGCTAGAAGGGAGGTCTGCAGAAGGTAATGGTTCATCCATGACAAGGGCACTGCTGATACCTCCCCCATTAATGGAGCACCCACCTCAAGGCCAGTGCAAAACATGTGGTCCAAGGTATGTCCTCCAAGATGTGTCGGGCTGATGACCCTCTGGGACAGGCCCATGGTTGCTATGGCAGCCAAAAACTCATGCTCGACTCCCCCGAGAACCACGTTGGCATGAATGTTGAGGTCCCCCAAGACTATTGTCTTCGGGGACCGTAACACCACCTCCGACACAGCCTCTGCCAGAGTATGCAGGGAGGCCACCATACTAGTAGGTGCACGGTATATCAGCAACACTCCCAAACTGTCCCCCACCAAATAGAACACAAGATGGAGACCTTCAGTGCCTACCATGGATCGCACTGGATACCTCCTCACAGACCACCACTCTTTAAAAATCACAGCTACACCGCTCCCCTGTCCCTCCGACCACAGCTGGTGTTGTATGGAATACCCGGCCGGAACAAGATCAGCCAGGATAGGCTGATTCATTGTCCAGCCAGGTTTCTATAATGCACGCACCTTAACTTCTGTGCCATTTAAGCAGTAAAGACATTGTACAGTCTCACGTATTGTGGTTCTGATTGAATTTTAGGGAAGGAGGAAAAGAGGCAGTGGAATATCCAAGAGGCAGGAACATGGTGGAATATGACAACTGGTTTTCATGTGATCCTTTCAGTTTTGTGAAACACTTTTTCCAAGGGGAATTTTGTCGTTATACTGCCTTCGTCCTGTCACTCCAGTAACTTCCTTGCTCCTTCCTGTACTCCATTTCTTTGGTACCTTCCTGTACTCCATTTCTTTGGTACCTAATCCTTAGCCTTCATTCCACTCCATTTCGTCGGAGCCTTCCTTATTACTTCACATACGCCTTCGTACCCTTCCCAGTTGCATAAATAGCTGAGAAGTACCTCCTTGGTCCTGGAGGGGCGGGATACAAATTTAAAAAATAAAAAATAAATATTGTTTTCTCAGTCCCAATCCTCTTTATTTGCAGGTCGGAAGCAAAAATGAAGGTGGAGATACTGGTGTCTAAATACTTAATTAGAATGTTTATTTGGATAAAAATGGGAATTAATAACATGGAATGTACAGGGAGGAGCAAGGAACAAACACATCAGCAAGGAAGTCTGTAGAATGACAGGAGCCATGTTATGACAACCCAGTAAAACAACAAAGTTCGCCTTGAGAGGGGTGATTCACAAAACTGAAAGAATCACATAAAAACCACTGCTAACATTCCGCTCACTTTTCTTGGTGCCTTCCTTATTATCTCACATGCCCTTTGGTGTCCATCACCATGATGAACTCCCACTGATTTCCTTCAAAACCCTATGTGATCTGCACATTTCACAGAAACTGTGAGATTTCATGTGTGCATCCATGCAGCCTAACTTGGAAGTGAGCACAGTATGTGAGATGGTACATCATCTCAGGAAAGGGACACAACCCATGTAAACAACCCTCAGTAATCTGCTTACTCCTGCAGAGTCTGTGCTTACCTGTTTTGCTTAAGCCACCCACACCATGCTTCCCTGAAACTCACCCCAAGCCTCTTTCTCTCCACAACAGAAACAACAATGTTGGTGGGGATACTGCTGTTTACATACTGAAGTACAATGTTAACTTGGGAACATGGAGCTATGTTCTGACGAGGTATAATGACAAAGTTCCCTTTGGAAAAAGTGCTTCACAAAACTGAAAGGATCACATGAAAACCAGTTGTCACATTCCACCATATTTCTGCCTCTTGGATGTTCCACTGCCTCTTTCCTCCTTCCCTGAAATTCAACCAGAACCACAATATGTGAGACTCTACAATGTCTTTACTGCTAAAATGGCACGGAAGTTAAGACACAAGCCTTAACTTACAATTTTCTTGCTTCTTGTTACATAATTGAATTTGTAACCACCTAAATGTCTTCCTTAAAGTGACAGGTTTTTTATTTGTGAATATGATGTCAGGATCAGGTCAGAAAAGCCAAGAGGAAGGAGGGAGAGTGTGAGAGAGAAAATGGGAAAGTGGGGCATGTGGAAATGGGGAAGGAGAAGAATCATTTTCTCCCGTGTAATCTCCAGTTTAGCACAGTGACCTGGAGTCCTCTTGGAAGGCTGAACTTGCAGGCATTATGAGCAAGCTGGTTATACATCTTGTAAGTCTATGTTCTCTGAGAGCAGCTGAAGGGTGCAGGCTTAGGAGTTATGTTTGTAACTTCCTTAGAATGAGAAGAGCATTGTATTCAGCTGAACTGCGTATGGCAAGGGTGGGCGAGAACACTATCAAAAGCTCCCTCTTTTTAAACAACTGTGCTCTTTGCTACAGGTCAACAGAAGAAGAAGAGAAGAGGGCTGGCTTAATTTTAGAAGATGTTCCTCCTGCTACTGAAGACTTGTCACCGGTCAGTTACCAATTTTAGTTTCTCCTCCCTGGAAACCTCAGCAGCCTGATCCCTGATTATGTTTACCGCTTGTGACAAGTCATTCCTTCTCTGTAACCAGTGTGCTAGTCTTTCCGTGTCGTAAAGCCTCCTGTGTCCATTTAGTCCCCATTTCACCTGTCACTTTTATTTTTTCCTACAGTATCAACAGAGCAAGCATAAAGATTTTTGTAACCAGCACATCACTCAGTTCAATTGTTTGTTTAATTAGTTTAATAAATGTTAATGTTAGAAGTAATTTAGTCTTTAAAAAAAGAACTGTATAAAAACACAGCTGTTCTGCTGAAAAATATGTGTTTTCCACAGAGTTGAAAATGAAGAGCCACAAACGCACCCCCAGACAAGGGCGTTCCCAGGGCTGGGTATTTTGTTAGGCGCTGTTGGCAGTTTGCTTCCTTGCAGCTAATACACAATGTAAGGGCGTAGCTGTAAGAGGGGCAGGTAGTGCAGCTGCACCGGGGCCACCAACCTGGGGGACCCACGCTCCCTTTTGCAATTGCCTCCCTTGCTGCTGGGAGAAGGATCAGGGTCCCCAGTCCATTTTCTGAACCTGGGCCCATTCCAAACTAGCTATGCTTCTGAGTGTTTAAATGCTTCTGATCCATGAACAACCCCATTCGTACAGTCCTATGAGTGAGAAACCAGACTGAATGAAGGACACATCTTTAACTTACTCACCGCTACACAGACACCTTTGCCAAGGTAGCTCCTGAGGCATTTTCTTCACAGGCCTGATCCTGAGTCCTTATACACCCAGATAGCTCCCAATCCCAACCTTATTGTGGTTTTACCCGGGTCATCAGCATTCATGCAGTGTATTGCTAACAGCACTAATTCAACTATCAACTCAGACAGAGATTCAATATCCGATTTCATTTTTGTTCCTCAGAAATAGTCCCTGTTCCCCACTTGTCACTGAGGGGGTTGGATAGATCAAGAACAGCAATACTTGATTGCATGGCTTTTGAAGTTGGGAGACATTGCATTCTGGAGGCAATTAAGCCTTTGCAGTGGAATGGATAATCTGATCTATCTGGGGATTTATATCCAGTTTGAACCTACAGCACAACAATCTCAGCATTTTAGACATTCAGAAAGAAGCTCCCAGCTTCTCCCCATAGGAGAGTGGGTCTGAGTGTGTGATTATTGTGGGAAAGAAAGGAGTGGGTTTCTTCTGGAGGCCTGTGGGTTTGGGGTCACTGATGTCTCTCTGGAATGAGGTCTTCTTTTGCAGGCCAGATACCAAGTACCTCTGTCTTCAAAGCCAAGTCTCACTTTGCCACGAACAGGGAATGTGGCAGGTGTGTGAGCCAGTGGAGGCCTTCCCAGTCCAGAAAAACACATATGGAAACTGGCCATGAAGATGGAGGAGACTGTAGCTTCAGAAACATTTGGCGCATGTCCAGTGGCAAGAGTGGGGAATCTGGAAATACTCCTAGGTTATATTCCCAGCTCTGCTAATGAGTCACTTGAGTGATCTTGGTCACATCACTCTAGTGCACCGAGACTTAGTTTCCCTGTCTGTAAAATGGAAGTAGTTTCCCCCTGCCCACACTCGCACTGCCATGAGAGTCAATAAACAAACACCCAAAGATCCTGGGTGCTCTGCCCTCTTCCGAACCCTTGTAGTTGTGTGCATATTCCAGGTGCTCTCACATTGCAACAACTGATTTGCTGAAGGTTAGCCAAAACTTGGGGGAAATTCAAATTTCCAAAGGAAGAAGTAGAAACAGCAGCAACAAAACACAGGAGATATTTCTTTTAATGGATGTTGGGTCCTTTGTATTTAGACCCCTGTTGTTTGGGCACAGGCATGCACCTCTCACATGCACATACAAATGCTCACACATTCCTGCCCACACAATATATTCAAATTCAGACTTGCTTTAAGCCTGGAGTTTTCTAAACTCTCTCCAGAACTGTCTAACCAGTTCCTTTGGAAAATACACCTCTGAGCAAAAGCCAGTACTCACCCTCTTGAGATGATGGACAGTATTTCTCCTGGCTACAGAAGGGTGAATGCTCCACCTTCAGTTGGCAGACCCAAAGATCAGGAGATGGTCTGCAGACCGGCCTTCCTTCTGGTGGAGGCATCCAAGTGGCCTGCAGCACTGGTCCTGCATCCTCCTGAATGGCCTCTGTGGCGATTCAGGCATCTCTGCCTTTCCCTGTCTACCTGATCTTTCTTTGTTACTGCAGCAGCTGCTCCTGTGTGACAAGGCTCAGTGCCTAGTAGCTTCCCCTCTTGCTTGTCCACCTTCCTGTGGGTCATCTCATCTTAACTCTGTCCTTTGCCTTAGCTTTTCCTGTGCCGCTTATGCATCTTGCTCTGCTCAATCCAGCTAAATGTCTACAGACAGTTTCTTTGAGCCATAAGAACAGGCTAATGCTGTTTCCTTCATCTTCTGCCTGGATCATCTCTTGGTCTCCACTATCCAAAGCAGGGGCATCATCTGTGATTCTCTCTAGCTCAGTCTTTGTGTGCCACTCTTCTGTATTTCTGCTAACTCCTGCTCCCTCACTGCTACCAACTTCCTCTCTTCCTACTCAGACACACACTCCAAATCCCAGCTCTGTGATCTGCAGAATGCACCTGTCCCGCCAAGGGTATGAGCTCCTACCACACAGGTCATGCTCTAGTCCATCCTGGCACTGGTCTCCTGTATGGACCTTCCTGCAGTCCCACCATAGAGGCATCTGTGCAAGGAACTCACAACTGGAACAGCCTTCCTGCCTTGCCAGTGATCCAGCCAGTCCGGCATCTCTAATGCTGTTTACAACTTCTCCTCCCTTGCCTCTGCTTTCTAATTTTATCTCCCTACAAGGTCTCTGTTTTAACATTGTGACTTAATTACTGGACTCTACAAAGCATCCTGCAACATGGTTTGTATGGAAGAGGCTGTACTAAACACTTGGAATCCAGGCAGCAGATCTGCTGTACCACTGGGGTACCTGGGAATCCAGACTTCAGCACAAGCATCTTGTTTCCTACGGATTCACAATTGTTCTAACGATTCCCAGGGGCTTTCCTTAGAGCAGGGGGAGAGAGTCACCACCAGCCATTTTCAGGGGTTGGGAGCATGTTGAAGGGATTGGATATCCAAAACACTGCTATAGAGTAGCTTGCCCCAGTGTGGTAGCAATGTTTGGGGTAAATGAATTGCCGCTATTATTAAGTATTTGTATAGTGCCAGCAACATACGTGGCACTGAACATTTATTAATTAGAGACAGATCCCACCCCTTTGGGTTTACAGTCTAGGATGGACAAGGGAGAGGGGAACATAAAGAAAGATAGTCACTAAGTTGAGAAGTTGCAGGTGCACGGGTTTAGTTAGTTACAGGGGGGAAGGGAACCTTGAATGATAGATCAGGAGAGAAAGCATCAGTCTAGGGCTGAGGAGCTAGGGAAAGGAACTAGGAAAGCCTGATGGAAGTGGATGGTTTTCAAGAGAGCTTTGAAGGTTGGGATGAAGGGAGCAGAATGAATGTGTTCAGGGAGAGAGTTCCAAGAATAGGGAGCAGCAAAGGAAAAGAGGTAAGGACAGTTTAGGGAGCAGGAGACTCTGAGGCGGGTGAGGGTGGTGGCAAAAGAGGAACATGTTCCCAGGTGGGAACATAGTGCGAAACAAGGGCAGAAATATATGGAAGAAGTTAGGACAGAGCGATATGCAGAAACAAGCCCATGAAAACCCTTGAAGGTGAAGACATGGAGATGCTGGATGTGAAGGGGGAGAGGGAGCCAGTGAAAGGAACAGAGAAGGGCTTGAACATGATAGAAGCAGGGGGTGAAGTGGTTGGCCTTAACAGCAGAGTGTTGAATAGAAATGAGAGGGTCAAGCTGAGAATGAGGAGGACCAGTAAAGAAGACTCAGACCGCAGGCAGCAGTGACTCACATGGGGCAAAGATGCAGCGGGGGGAGGAGCCAGATGCTGGAAATACCACCAGTGCAAACAGGGTTCTGCCATGACTTCACTCGCTAATGACAGTGCTCAAAATCCAGCCCTGTCATTCATGAGTGAAGTCACAGCAAAACACCGTTCACACCAGCAGTACTTCCAGCATCTGGCTCCTCCCCCCACCACTTCTTTGCCTTGTGGGAGTCGCCACTGTCAGGTGTAAATTCAACCTTAGGGTGAAAACAAACATGTTTCATGTTTGTTGGGGAGCAGCTACATGGCAGCTCTGCACCTGCCACCATGGTGTAAGTTCCTGCAATGTGGAGCTCACCATGAGCACAACTACGTGTTCACATTCTGCACATAATTGTAGTTAGGTATGTGGGTTCGGGGTTTCAGTAAAGCAAAAACACCAAAAAAGTCCTTTTTGACTTCTATATTCCACATTCATATAGTAGGACTGTGTATTTGGATTTTGAGTATTCCCACAATTTCATGAAAAATCTGGTATCTGAGGTCTCAAACTGGACCCCAGAAACTGTAACATGTATCTAACTCAGAGCCAGACTGCTTTCTGACTTTCAACTTAGCTGGCTTCTTGGGTAGCCTGTAGTGAGCCCTCCCCACCTGCAGGGCTGTTGCTGTGGCAGCACTGCAGTCAGGCTAAGCCCAGCAGAGCCAATCCAGGCATGGAGAAATGGTGAAGCCCTGGCAGCCTTATTTCCCCCCCTCAGGCCAGCAACCTCCCTTGAACTTAATCCCATGCTCCATTCCCCTTTCCCAAGCCATCAATCCCTCCTCTAAGCCACCACACACACACCCCAGCCAGACCAAAACCTTATTCCCCATCCCCAAGCCCATGACTCCTCCTGAGCCAACCCATGCCCCTTTTCCACATCCTCACGCAACCAGCCCAATCTCCCATCCACCCCTCTCCCAAGCCAGCTGCATGCCTCATTCTCCCTCAAGCCAGCTACCCCCTCTGAGCCAGACCCATGCCCCATTCCACCCTCCCCAACCTGCCAACCAAGCCAGCCATATACCCTACCCCCTCCCAAACCAGTGTCCCCTTTTTAAATTGGTACCAGACTTAGCAGCAGTTTGAACTGTATTTTCCTTTCCTTATAGGCCTGCCAAACTGTCAGAGCCTCACTGCACTTCTGTGCCAAAATAACCCATACACAGGGACCCATGTTCTCTGTATTTCTCACATTGGTGGTGATGGGAGAAATGCACAGAACACAGGCAAAGATACAAACACAAAAGCCAGAATACAAATAGTTGGCCCTGTGCACAGCCCCAATTGTTGTCATATCTGTGACAACAGCTGTGTGTAAGGGGGCTTGCTAGATGCTTGGAGACTACCACCACTGGTGTAGTAGGGAGGAAAAACAGACCTAGAACCTTCTTCCAAAGGCTCTGATCTCCCTCTCTGCCACCTGCTGCTGATGCCAGAGTGGTAGGGTGGAAGAAGGGACCCAGGGCCGCCTTGGAAGAAGGCTCTGGGTCCATTCCCCTCTGCCTCTACCCCAGCATTGGAAGCTCCCTGCCACTGTGCTCTGGTTTGGAGGCAGAGAGGATCTGCTGGTCAGTTTCCCTGCTGCAAGGCATCCTCCTCCACTGTCTCCCTGCCTGCTTTAGAGCTGGGGCGCAGAGAACAACGGTTGGGGGGGGGGGGGGGGAAAGGTCTGATGCTGCCGCCAGGATCAGAAGCCCAGCACAGAACGGACCCAGCCGAGCTCTGGGTCTGTTCTGCATGCTAGTGCCTCTTCTAAAGAGAGCTTAGAAACTTAAAGTGTGTAGTGGGAAGTAGACCACAGCAGTGATGCAGCCCCGGGAAAGTCCTGCTTCTCCGTAGGTGCCTCCCTGCCAGGGTCTGCTTCCCACCAGGCACTTTCTGCTGCTGCTATTCTCAGATGGGCTGTAGGGAGCCAGATTGGGAGATGTTTCCACTGTTTGCCTGCAGCTCCATCCCTGTGGGGCAGCAGCAGAAGCTGCAGAACAGATTGGGTCTGCTCCACACCACAGCTTGCAAGCAACCCCTCTCCTGTAACAGCTTGGTAGGTGTCCCCTGGTCAGCCGCCAAACTCTTATATGTAAACATTAGCCACTGATAATTTGTTTTGTTGTGTATGTGTGCTCATAGAGGCTAATGTCACATTTGTTCCCATCCTCGAGTCGGTCGTCTAGAGTATGGATTAGGGTTTGGGGAGTGGAAGTAGAAGGGAAGAGTCAGATTTTAGCAATGTTTTGCAGAGAGAAGCAACAGGCCTTAGCAACAGACTGAACCTGAGGTGCAAAGGAGACATAGGAATCAAAGATAAATCCCAGGCTATGTGCCTGGGGGACAGGCTGGATGATGGCATATTGGGTGTTTTTAGATAGACGGCTGCCCTGCTTTTGCTCCGCCTCACCCCCCAGGTGGGCCATCCATTTAAAGGCAGCCCTTCCCCTCTACTGTAACAGCTTGGTAGGTGTCCCTTGGTCAGGCAGGCTGTCCATGCTCTGTGGCACCTCCACTGGCAGTGGGCTGGAGCACCACAAGCTGAGCAGGCTGCCCAAACCTGGAGCACCAGTTGGGGGTGGAGCAGCGATCCGTCTACTTGACTGACGGGCCACTGCAGCTCCACTCAGGCCAGGCATTGCCCCAACAATGCAGTAGAGCTGCAGTCGGCAGCCTAGAGCGGCGGCCAATCCACCCGCAGCTCTATGGTGGACGGCACCGTGCAGGCAGACTGTGGGCCACAGCAGTGTGGGGTCCATTTAAACCCAGCGCTGTTGGGATGCAGGGCTGGCCACTTCTGAAACAGGTCTGGGGTTGGTCTGTCTAAAGACATCCATTGAGCTTGAGTTGATGGTGAGACATCCAAGTAGAAGTGTCAGAGAGACAGCTGGTGATGTGACACTGGATGGAGGAGAAGTGGCAGTGGTAGAAAGATGTTGGGTGTCATCAACATGCAGGTGTTACTGGAAGCCATGAGATTCACTGAGCTTTTTCCCCAGGATAGAGTGTAAAGTGAAAAGAGAAGGGGGTCCAAGACACAGAGCTTTGGGGAACTCCAACTGTCAGGGAAAGGGAAACAGCCCTGGAAACCAAGGGAGTGAAGAGAATCAAGGAGGAAGGTGGTGTCAGCAGTGTCAAAGGTGGCAGAGATCAAGCAGGATGACAATGGAATATATGTCCTTGGACCTGGCTATGAAAAGTTCACTGGTGATTTTGGAAAGAGCAGTTTCATTTGAGAGGGGTGAAGCCAGATTGAAGGGGGTCAGTGAAGGAGTTGGAAGAGAGGAAGTCCAGACAATGGATGTAGACGGCTCATTCCAGACGTTTGGAAACAAAACGGAGAAGTGAGATAGGGTAATAGTTGGAGGAGGGGACAAGAGGGGGCTTTTAAAGAATGGGGAGACAACGGCATGCTTGAAAGCAGAGAGAAAGAAGCCAATAGAGAGAGGGAACGCAGCAGAGAAAGTGCAATAGCAGTTAGGAGATGAGAGAGGATAGGGCCAAAGGGACAGGTGGAGGGGTTGGATGAAGAGACAGGAGGTGATCTCATCAAAGGAAGCTGGAGAAAAGGAGGATAGGAGGAAGAGAAAATAGGATGGAAATGGGTGAGGAAGTGGGCAAGAAACAAGATTGACAGGAAGTTATGAGTAGGGAGCTGAAGGCTGAGAAGTGATGGCAGGGAATGTGAGTGGAGTTGAGAAGTAATGTCATTTAGCAAGGTAAATGGCAGTGTTGAAGGCAGAGAGGATTAATGCTTTTTCGAAAAGATTCGAGCAAGGGAGTAATCATCACAGTGCATAGGGCAATGAGTCCAGAGGTGAAGGTCAAAGGCTAGAGAGAGGAAGCAGGAAGTAAAAGGGTCAGGGGGGATATCGACATGGATGCTAAAGTTCCCAAGAATGAGGGTGGAAATGCTTTCAAGAGAGAAAGAAAGTAAGCCAGGCCTCGAACTCAGAGAGGAAGGAAGAAAGTGGGCCTGGGGAGCAGTAGATAACAGGTGGGGTGGGAAGTAGAGGTGGATAGAATGGGCCTCAAAGGAAAAAGAAGAGTGAGAGGGAAGAGAGGCAATGAGTTAGAATTGGCAGGATTTGGCCAGGAGCAGGCCAGCACCACCACCACAGCTTTCAGATTAGAGTGAGTGGGAGAATGTAAGGCCACCAAAGGAGAGAGTGGCAGGAGTAAGAGTGTCGCCATAATGAATCCAGGTTTCAGTGAGGAGTTGGAGAGAGTAAGGGAAGAAAAGATCATGAATAAAGGCTACTTTCTTGATGGAGGAGCAGAAGGTCCAGTGAGAGCAAATAAAGGAAGACAGGAGGGGGGTAGGCAAGAGATAGAAATAAGGCTGGGCAAGAAGGGGCAGTGTTGGGGGGCTTTGAAGACTGAATATAGAGCTCTCCTGGAAAGGCGGGGAAGGAGCAGGAAGCTGGGCAGGTGCTAATTGGATAGAGAGAGTAGGGCTCAAGGGGGGAGTAGGGGTCAAGGGGGGAGTTGGTGGGAAGTAAAGAGGGGGAGGGGAAGGGAAGGGATGGGAGGAAGGAAGGAAGAAGGGATGGGAAGGCAGTCTAGACACCGAAAGCAGGATGTAAGCACTTAGATGGTGAGTAGAGTAAAGGGAATTATTAGGGGAGCATAGACAAGAGAAGGATAGTTCAGAGAGTGGGACATCATGACACAATCGTGTTAGCAATCCCTGTTGGCAAGTTCTTGGGGGCGGATTCAGTTCTCCTGGGCAGAGTCACAAAACCACTGCTGGGATATGAGAGTCTCATGCAAAATAACAAGTCTATGGCAATGACTTGCTCTGGATAGTAGTTGTCCCAAGAGCAGCCTGCTCTGCCCCTTTCCCCATCACTCCTTGTTGCTGCTGTCACAGCACAGGGATCCCTGTGACGGCAGCTGGGGGTAGATCCTGGTTGCCATTTCCCTACCTCTCAGCTTCCCCAGGCACCACGCCGTCTGCCCTTTCCCAGCACCAGGAAAAGGCACTTGGGAAGCAGAGCTGCAGCTACTTGGAGCAAGGAAGTCAGGATGTACAGGCGCTGATGGCAAAGCAGAGGGAGGAGGGCCAGGGCATTCAAATGGACGCTGTACTCAGGAGGCCTCTGTCCTGTAGTAGATTGCTATGGAGCACAGTGTGTGTGAAGAATGGCGGTAAGTTACCACCATTCCTGCTCGTGATTCCTCTAGCATTCTGTGACTTGTAAGGGTGTCAGCCTGGGTGTCACTATGTCATGACTGTCCTCCCTTTCTCAGTAACTTGGTCTCTCAGTTACTCAAGGGCAGGTAAGTTTCATTTTATCTGTTAGTCAGACTGAATGGTTGGAATCTTCCCTACGCCCAAATGGCTTGAGTGGGTGAAGAAGAGACTAGCTTTAAGGCCTAAACAGCATGTGAGTGCTATGGCCTCCAGGTACAGAGTCTGCATTCAAAGGAGGATGGCTGGGCAGCAAGGACCTAGCTATAATAGGGGCAGGTGATACAGCTGCTCCGGGGCTCATGAGCCTGAGGAGCCTACATGCCTAGTGCAGCTGCCCCCTGCTGCTGGGAGGGTGGCTGAGGGACATTCCATCTTCACCACCAGGGTCCATTCCAACCTACCTACACCTCAGGGGCAGGGCACTTGCTTTCAGTGAGCCCCATACCTTTCCCCATTACTTCCTACAGCAACCTACCTCTTTCTTCCCCAATGCTGGGATCCACTATTCTCTTCAGGCCACCACCATGTGGTGATTGCCACTGGAACGGAGCATCAGTGATAGCAGCATGAGTTTGGGACAACATGGGGCTGGGGACTGCAATAGACTCTTGCTATTCTGTGTGGTTTAAGCAGAGAGCAGATGGGTGTGCATAGCCTATGAACATGCAGGTGTTATGCCTGCAGCAATGCCTGGGGAGTAGGGGCAAATAGGAGCTTCCTGGCAAAGAGCTCTGAAAAACAGGTAGCATAACAGGGCAGTTGCCACTGCCTGGCTGGGAAGGGGCATGTCAGCTAGTCCTAAAGAGCCTAGAAAGGGGGAAAGGAGTCATTTTGAGAAGGGTTGGCGGGGATGGGCTTGCAGAGTCTCTTTCAAGCATGTCTGGGGCCCTATGATACCCTGGTGCCACTGCCAAGGTTTAGTGTCTGACTCGTCCTCCAGTGCTATCACTAATGGGGCCTCTGCAATCGTTTCTATGCCGTTTCCCTTCCCCACACCCCAGTTTGTAAACATTCCCTCAGGGCTTGCTCCCATGAAGCAGATAACCTGAGGTAGCTGCCTATGGGGTCATTCACACAAACGGCCCCGGAATAGTTTTCTGCAGGTCACCAGAATTTGCCCCAGGGTAACATTTCATGTGAACGCACCCTAAGGTAACTGGCCCCCACTTCCCCCAATCCATCAGAAGCACTGTACCCTGAGGTAAGAATACTGAAAGTGCTTGCATACTGTCTGAACTAGGACTACTGGATCAACATTTCAGGCCACATGGTGCAACAAGCAGTCACTTTATAGTTGTACTTTAAGTAGCCTTAAAGCACTTTTACTCCTGAATTGTTTTCACATCAAGAGCTTTAAACAGAAGTTATTTAAGAACAGGAAGAGAAGGATATACTTTAAATCAGGGTCAGATTGCTCCCCTGCTGGGTGCAGAGCCACGCTGACTCCCATTTGCCCTGTTGTTTACCCCATTGTCTGATGGCCAGCCCATGCTCTTCTGATGTAGCTGCTTGTAAAGATAGCATCTCTCTGCTGGACTGAGCAACTCTCCTCCTAATATGTCCATCTGTTAGATGAGAAGTGCTGTCATTATAGAAGTTGCTGCAGGGCTATTGCCTGGAGGGATGAAACAATGTATCAATTTCTGCTGAGTCCCCTCTGCCCTGCTCACAGCTATCCCAAAGGACCTAAGCTGTCAGGAGAGAGCTGCACAAAACTAGCAAGAACATATTGTCCCCCATCTCCTCCCCCATGGCCCAAGCTCACTCTCCCAAGTGCCATTTTGGCTTGCATCCAGCTCTAGGTGGTTATGCACATCCTGGCACAGCTCCTGCATTTTCATTTGAACAGTCTCCTGGGTTTCCACCATGCTTCATGCCTGTAACATGGGTATGGAGAGTAACATGCATATGAGCGCCTGCTAAAGGAGTTCACACACAACTTGGGAGCATCCATGGTTCTGCCTGCAACGGGTTTCCTGACTGGGAATGCTATGAGCTGATGGCAGCCTTGCCAAGGACTGAAGCTGCTGTGACCATTCCCTGCAGTGGGTCCATTTCCACATGGTGCGTTAACTCCATGCGGACCAGCACCAGGGCGATTGCTCCAGTTCTTTCTAGAACATCTACCACCAGTTTGGCATGTAGCCAGACCCACGTTTGTGTGTTTAGAAAAGGTCTCTGTTTAGCTAGGGCAGGGTGGGGAACCTCAGGTGTGCTGGGGTGGGAGGATGATTTGGCAATTGTGGTCCATAGCTAGTTTTTTATAATTGGCCCCTTTCTGGTTCCTGGTTCTGGTCTCTATCCCCAAGAACTGTAAAACTGAGTTCAGGGTAAGGAAGCAGAGATGAGAGCATGCACTTGAGGATAGGGGACAGATCTTTGGCACAGATCCATGATCTGGACTATCCTCTTCCTGAGTGCACCCCTTAAGTGCCCCTGCCTACAACTATTGTGTGGCCCTTGCACCTTGTACTAATTTTCAACTTGGCCCACCCCTGGGTTAGGGTAACATGTGAAACCATCCATCCCATCACCTAGCACTGTTCCGGCTTGGGCATGTGGCTTGAGCCATTAACCCCCATATATTTTCACGCTATTCTTGGTGGCTGCTTCCTTTACTAAACTTTCTATTAGAAGCTTATTAAGTATGTAGTTACCACAACATAATCTGAGACATTTCCCCCAAAGTACGATGCTGGAAAGACAAGTGCAACTGGGTTCATTGCGCAATGATTAGGAGCCGCACAGGGCTCAGGTGCCATCCTAATCTAAAAGCATGCTGCATCTTTACACAAGATGCCAGTAAAGGGTGTTGTCCCTGGCTCAACAAGGTCCAGGCTGTGACCTCATGTCACCGGAAATCAAGAGCAACCCCTCCTGAAGTTGTTACGAATTGGAACCGTTCTCTACTTTTCCTGACTAGGAGCAGGACTTAAACCCCTAGTAGGCAGTTCCCAATTCCCGGATCTTTGCAGAGGCACTATGAAACAGATCACAAGCCCTTTAAATAGACAAATGTTTATTACTATATCAATATAGAAAGAACTGGGAATATAGCACCAATACACTTGCATCTAGCAATAACCTTCACCTACTCTTAACAGCAAGCGCACACACATAAGTACATACATATGAGTTCTTATCTGTTCCTGTAACCTTCTCTCTTGTTTATGTACAGCCATGTTCTGGGCACGGACAGTTCTTTTATAGTTCTGTTCTTACTAGATGACAAGAATATATCCCTGTCAGCATATTTCTCTCTCCTCCTGCCAGCCTGTTTTCCTCCTAATATGCATTTTCAATATTCCTAAACTAAAAGTTACTATGGAGCATACAGCAAGCAAATAAAGCATATAGGAAACTCATAGTATCCTTTCAATAGTTACAGATGTGTACAATATTATCTTGGTTAGTGCTTCAATCAGTCTATTAATTCACTACAAAGTCAAAAAATTTTGAAGGTGGGAAGCTGGTAAATGCAACTGTAAACCAAGCCCTGAAGGTTTCGTCAACGCTGCTTATTCATGAACCAGGGGGAGCTCCCCAGAAAAGAGAGGGGCAGAAGGGCATTCATTCTCAAATATGGGCTCACACCCTCTTTGTTCAGCTAGTTGATGGAGCATCAACAGGATTGGTGGCTTTTATGCTGTTAGATGCTTGCACAGCTGAACTGACCCCACCAAGTAGCTATAAGATGCGAACAGCTTTTGTTCAGTACCAAACTGGATGGTTTCAAAACATCCAATTCCTGTGCAACTCATCCTTCTTCTCACTACCTCCCCATCAATCATTCCCTGTGAAACTAATGAAGTTCCAGGAGTGTTCTCCCACCAGGCAGCCTACAACAATGTCTTCATCCAACACCACAGCACTGTATACTTTCTTCCTAAGTATTTTTCATGTAGCCTCTGAGGAAGATCCAGTCCTCCACCTTAAGGACTACACCTTTTGCCCATTATCTCTGTGATGCAATGCTGGGGGGTAGGTTGGCTCATGCATATCGGAGCATGGAATGGGGGGAGAGTACGAAAGGGAGGAGTCAAGCTCTGGAAGGTGACAGGAAGATTACTCAACTTGGAGGGGAGTAACTAAAGGGTGCTGTCATCGATGGCTGTGATGGTGGGGGAGACTTCAGGGCTGAGTCTGGGATGCAGCAGTTTAGAGGCTGGTCAGTTCCAACCAGCAGGAGGGACAAATGGTGACCCAAGAGACAACCTGGAAGAAGAGTTTGTGAGAACTACTTTGAAACCTGATTCAAGAAAAGGAAGCAGGGACTGGGTGGTTGAGAACCTGAACTGCGTGTAAGTGTGCTCTGTAACCTGCAGTGGTGAATCCTACTTACCTTAAATGGAAGTTGCTACCCAGAGGGAGAAAACCTGAAAGACTGTAACCTGTACTTAATTCTCTGTACATAGTTCATCAAACCCTATTAAACAGTTCATTTACTAACAGATCTTGAACTCTCAGTGTATTCTAGCCTCCTTGAGAGTGAGCGCACAGCCCACCATGAAGCCATCGCGTGACAGTCCCCAACAGCGTCTGTGAGCCATGTCCCCTAGGTGTAGTGGGCTATAAGCTAAGGAACAAAGAGCTTGTGTTTTTTAACAATATCCCCATCTCAGCCACCTCAATCCTAGTCCCCACTCCTGCCACCGCCCCCTCGTCCCAAACCTAATCCCCATCCCCTGTCTCCCCCATCTCAGCTATCTTTCTCTTGAACCCTCTGGAACTGCCACTCATCCATCCAGAAAGCACCCTTCATCCACAATCTCCTCCTCTCCAGCTCCTTGCCGTTACAGAAACTTGGATTCCCCCCCATAACACTGCCACTCCTGTTGCCCTCTCCTTTGCCGGCCTCACCTTCACCCACTTGCCATGCTCTGATGGCCGTGGTGGCAGTGTTGGCCTGCTCCTTGTCAAATCTTGCCAGTTCCAATCCCTCTGCACTCTTCCCTCTCACTCTTTCTCTTCCTTTGAGGCCCAGTGTGCTCCTCTACTCTCCCCTCCACCTCCGTGTTGCTGTCATCTACCACCCTCCAGGCTCCCACTCCTCTTTTCTATCAAATTTTTACACTTGGCTTTTTTCCTTTCCGATGCTCTCACTCTTTCCATGACCTTCAATCCACTGACCCTCTTGACTTTGCTTCCACCCTCTCCCCCCTTCAATCCACTGACCCTCTTGACTTTGCTTCCACCCTCTCCCCCCTTCTATCATCTGTCTCCTCTACCTGGCCTGCCCGGACTTTGCTATCTCCACCTTCAACTCATCCCTTTCTTCCAAGCTTGACTCATGCCGTCCTATCCTTCATATAAACCCCCATCCGTGGCTCATTTACTATCTGCCACCTCTGCTCCTGCTCTCAGCCATCAAACGCCTCTGGCAGAAGTCTCATGAGTTTGCTGACTTCACCCACTTTAAGCTTGCTCTATCTGCATTTAGTGATGCCTTTTCCTTGGCCAAAGACCACTATTACTCCACATTAATCAAATCTTACTCCTCTAACCCCCACTGTCTCTTCCCAATATTTGCTTCACTTCTGAAGCCTTCCTGTCCTCCCTCACCTTCTTCTCTCTCTGCATAGGATCTTCTCTCCTTTTTCAACAAAATTTATAAACTCCACCTTACTATTGTTTCTCAACCCTCTCCCTCCCCCATTTCTTTCCCTGATATTCCCCCGCCTACCTCTCTCCCTAACATTCCCCCACCTACCTCTCTCCCTGACTGTCTGTCTGACATCTCTGCTTGGATTTCTCACCACCAACTCAAGCTTAATATGGCGAAGACTGAACTCATCTTCCTCCCAAAACATTGCCCTCCTACTTCCCTCTCAGATCACCATCCCGCCTGTCCATCAGGCACGTAGCCTGGGATTAATTTTTGACTCTCCCTCTCCTTTACACCTCAGCTGCTTTGCCCTGTATAATATTGCCAAAATCCAGCCCTGCTTTACTGTTGCCACTGCAAAAAAACCTAGTCCATTCTCTAGTCATCGCTTGTCTTGTCTAATGTAACCTCCACCTTATTGGTCTCCCCTGCTCTGATCTTGCCTCCCTCAGCTCTGTTCAACGCTCTGCCGCCAAAGTAATCCACCTTGCCCATCGCTTTGACCATGTTCAGCCCCTCCTCTCTGCCCTACTCTGGCTTCCTCTACAGGAATGCATTCAGCAAAAGCTCCTGGTCTTCACCTTCAAGGTTCTTCATGGCCTTGTTTCCTGCCACATTCCTGCCAGGGAGCTTTGCTCCTCCTCTGCCCCCACCCTTGCCTGCTTGCAACTCCCCATCTCCTCTAAATAGTGGTGGTGGGCCCCCTAGGAAGGCAGGGGCAATGCCCCTCCTGGCCCCAGGACTCGCCAGGACTCCCCCGCACTGCAGACTTTAAAATAAAAATAAAATGTCTGCAGTGTGGGGGATGTGTGCAGTGCGGTGAATGTTCTGAGCCACCTCGAAGAACCTTGTTTAGAGAGGCAGGAACCTTCTGAAGGTTGCTGCCTCTCTAAACAAGGTTCTTCGAGATGGTGCCGGCACACAACCGGTGACTCACACCACCACCCCTGAAGACTTCCTAAGGAAGCCTTCAGGGACAAAAGGGAAGCGTTCTCCCTTTATGTGGAATGGGCGGCTAGAAGCACCATCCATTCTGCATAAAGGGACCCTGCAATGAAATAGTGCCGCAGGGGGCACTATTTCATTGCAGGGGCCAGGCAGGGCAAACATTCATACCCGGGTATGAACTTCCCTGTCCCAGCCTGTGCGGGGGGGAGGGGGGCTGGGAGCTGCTGCCATGCGCGCAGCTCTTAGCCTCCCTCCCTCCCTGTCAAGTCAAACTTTGACTCGACTCTGGGAGGGAGCCTGGGAGGGAGGGGGAGCCAGCTGCGCGGCAGCTATCAGCAGCCTAGGATGCAGCACAGTGAGGATCGGCGGCATTGAGGAGAGAAGCCGGCCCGGCACGTGGTGAGTAAATTGTGGGGCCCGGGGAGGGAGTGGGGGCACACGGGGGGAGCAGAGGGCACATGGGCACATGGTGGGGCGGGAGTGGGGGCACACGG